>JAUTXW010004472.1:0-600000 GCA_030620095.1 Kuschelorhynchus macadamiae | reverse complement strand
ATATATATATATATATATATATATATATATATATATATATATATATATATATATATATATATATATATATATATATATATATATATATATATATATATTATATATATATATATATATATATATATATATATATATATATATATATATATATATATATATATATATATATATATATATATATATATATATATATATATATATATATATATATATATATATATATATATATATATATATATATATATATATATATATTTACTAATAATATTAGTAAATCCAGTAATAATCAAGAACAAATAAAAGTGGTGTTAGAATTATATAAGTGTCAGTCTTCTTATATGCTGCTAGATTTTTTTTCACATCATCAAACTATATTTCTCTTCATGTGAACCCCTTCCCTACCCCACATATTTTAACGGTCTATACCAAGACAAATTTTTACTTTTTAAATGTGGATGTAAAATAGTACAACCAAGTGCCCAAAATTATGGAATAACGTCTCTACAGCCAACACCTTACATTTTGCCACCTTGCATTGTTTGCCCTTACAAAACTTGTCAGGGCAAACACCACTTGTGCATGCATAATCTTTTTTTTTATTGTAATTTTGTCAGGGTTTTAGTATCTACTTGAATTATCTAAACCTTTAAAAAATTTTTTCGTAATTCATTTTGGCACATTGTATTAGGAATACTTATACTTACTTATATTATAATATGTGATACTTTCAAATATTTTACTGAAAGATCTCTTAATTTATACTCACAAAGATATCCTTGGAGACCTCGCTGGAGACTCATCTTGGAACTTTAAACTCTCAACATCATTACCACGCTTCTTTGCAAAACTGGTTGAATATGTATGGCCTTTGTTAATATCATCCCTACAATAAAAGCAAACAAAAAACATGTAGTTGAAACTGTTGTAATATTATCTGAAATATTAGGGAACTATATTTATTTTTTTTCTTTATAAATATCTTTGGCATGTCCAACGTGCTATTATATCTTAACAACATGGTAAACTGACTGGTATACCTATGGCACTTATATGATAATGCCCAGGGGCATACACTTTTGTTTTTGAGGGAATCAAGTGAGGCCCCAAAAATAGAGAAAGCGGTGAAAGAAAAAAAACGTCAGGTGGATTTTAAGACATACATTTGAAGTGAAAAAATTGAAATAATAAGACTAAGATTCCAAAAAATATATTTTATTATAAAAATATATAAGTAATATCTATAAAGTAGTAAAAGTAATCAAATCAATAAGACTTATAAATTTTTGGAACATTAAATTGATTAGTTGATATCTCGGTGATACAAGTTGTAGGATATTTTTTCTTGTTTGCGGTTTTAAGCGCATACTTAAATCATGCGTCTTTAAAGCCTTTCACAGATTTGATTGAGAATTCAGGTTATTATGTCTGAAAAAATATTAAAACATGTTAAGTTATTTATTACATTGCGCTTTTGATTCTACATATTTAAAAATCAGTTTAATTGTTTTTGAGATATGGCTTGAAAAATGACAATTTGATATTTAGAAAGGCTGTAAAATCTAAATAATTCTACTTAGAGCAGAAATTGTATACTCCTACCTCAGTTTTGTATGATCTTTCTTATGGTCCCGTAAAAGGGAAGTATTGTAATCGTGAAAAAATTACCAAGAGATTTTTACAGATCTTTGCATTTTAGGGTTCCGGGATCCCAAAAAAAAACATGTTTTCCCATTTCGATTGAGATTTAGAAGAGCAGAAATTATGCACTCCTACCTCAGTTTTATATGGTCGTACGTGTGGTCTCGTAAGAGAATTCTGTACGAAGAAACCTGTTGGTAAAGGTGAATTTATCGATTTTTTTTTTATCAGAAAAACTCTTTCTTCTATTTAGACTAAAAGCTGATGCTATAAGAAAGACCTTCGGAAAGACCTTAAAAAACTAAGCGTGTAATAGAAAAAATGGTATTATATTTAAAGAAAATTACCATCGATATTAGCATCTGAACCTTGTATAGTGATAATGTTAAAAAGAAGCATTAAATAATATATATTTTAATATTTCTGCTCGTATTTCTGTCTAAAATGGTTATTCAATTTTCATTGAATTTGTGTAAAACTTAGAGGTTCCATATCTTTTTTAGGCAGTTGTGTTGTAGGCCAGATTTCTTACCATGTATACTTTTTTTTGTCAAAAAATGGATTTAATAATAATCATGTATTTATTCCTGTGATATTTGTTGAGTTGCACACTGCCTTAACAAATAAAATACCAGTTCTGGATGGCACAATTTCGTATAAGTTGATAAGAAATATGACAATACAGAGTAATACTAGTAATACCTGGAATTTTGAACTAGAAACAATTCTGTATTAAAAAACATGCCAGTTAAAAAAAAAGAGGAATACACATTTGGATGCTTATTTTCTTTACTTATTTTTGTTACATTTTAGAAATGTTTTTTAAATAAAACACCAATTCTTCTGGGTTTTGAATTTTGTCCCAGATTCTAGCTATTTGTATGTTGTATCTTTACTTGTTTTTGAGATTTTGACTTCATAAAATTTGAATTTTCATATTTGGAGAGGATGTAACATCACAAAACAGATCTCGCTTATTGCAAGAGATAGAAAAATGGTTAAATATAGAAAGTTTTAGACAATTTCGTTACAAGTCTAATAGCACCTGCAGGCAAATTCTAGCCATTATGTTCTTGAGATATTTAGAAACGAATAAAATATTGTATTTTTAAAATTATGCAGTAACTTTTTAATCCTAAAATTTTTTTAAAGTTGTAAATATATTGCCAAAGCACTTTTTTGTCTAACATTTTATGGGGCTGTCATTTCTTGAATCTGATATTTCGTAAATGAGGAGCCATCATCAACTTTTAAATACACACCTGGATTTTTTAATTTGTTTTGTAACAAACCTTTGCATTCCAAAATCCAATGATGTAATGCACTCATACATTAAAAGTATTTAAAATTTGAGGAAATCAAGGTTATCCCTCTCTCTCTAAAACATTGTCTCTTATGGGAAAATCTTAAATATGTGCTGCCCAAATATTAAGTCTGTTATATTATTAGTGTGGGAGGGTCAAATGCTTGTTAAAAAAAATTACATAAATTACCGAGCTTGTAAAAAATGAAAGAAAAAATACTGTCAATTTTACAAGATATTACTATAAATTATATTTTTCAAATGGGACATCCTGACTATTATATGTCCCTCAAATGAGTTTCTTCTTGCAGATTATAATTATATCTGGTTTGATACCTATCCACTCCACTATGTAATAATGTTGTCTGTCTCTCTCTAACACACTGCCTCATATGGGTTTTCTTAAATTGATCGGGTGTCTTGAAGATAAAGTTATCAAACCAGATATTATATTTATAATCTGCAAGAAGAATTCCATTTGAGGGAAATATAGTATAGAGTGTGTGCGGAGGTGTGTCCGATTTAAACATACAACTTATGGTGATATCTTGTAAAATGTCTTTTGTTTTTCTAATAACCAGAAAAAAAGTTTTAAGTAACCCTACAATTACTTTTTTGTTCACTCCGATAAGTTAAAAAGTAAAAAAGTTATTAACATTTAAAATGCTATCAAGATACACTGATCACACTGTACATACATAAATACAGTAACATACATTAGTACATTAAATTACTTGAGAAATGAAAACTAATTTCCCCAATTTTTTCTTACTTTTCCAGCGATTCAGGAATCTGTATGTACATTTTTGGTCAAGACTGAGAATATATAAAAGGTCAATTTTTATTTGTTTGTAGAAACAAGACTAAGATATTTAATGTTACATATGCATAGCCATGCGCAAGAATTATTTTCTCACTAGAAAGCAATGCCTTAGTAAATTAGGTAGCGATAAAAAGTTGCTTCCCAATAATTTTCTCTTTGTGATATGATAGGTAACTGTGGGGGTATACACGGTTAAAGCCTGCTACTGTCTGCAACAGCAAAACTTTCTAAGTGGAAGTCACATAAAAAGGATCAATATAATACTGATAACTAAAAGCTTTATTCTTGCACAGATTGTCATAGATCCGGTGAGTTAAATTGCATCAGTCAGCATTATGAGACTACCACTATGAAAGTATTAGTGTTGCATAAAAAGTGTCTAATTTTATGAGCTTTTAATTTCTACCACAATTATTTGACCAGCAGGAAATAAGTTTTTATACCTTCCGAATTACTATACCCCTAAAGGTACACTATCTTTGTTAAAAGTTAAAATTTAAAATTAATCCTAGAAAACATATTTAAATTTTACAAATATAAAAACCATAGATATTTATGTGAATTTCAGAGAGAATTCACCTCATGTATAAAAATATGAATATGAAATAAAAATGAACGAGAAAATTCTAAAAGAATCGTGTTGTCTAGGTACCTATAAAAACACATTTATCAGTTTTATTTATTTTCATCATTGTTTGTAAACAAAATAGTCTTCCTCCTTCAAAGTTGGGCTATTTTAAGTTTCAAACAAAAGATATGTACTTCAGAAATACATCCACCATGTACCTTCTAAAAAATTACAATAGCATGGACATACAGATAAAAGTTTATATAAGTAGTCCCAAACGTAAAAAATAGGTTGATATATTTAATATGTATGTACTGTAATCAGTAATATGTATATAGGCAATCTCTTTGAAAATCAAAGTGATCAATATTTTACAATTGTCCATTTCTAATTTCTCAAAATCGAGCACCTATAGTGATATTATTTGAACTTACCTTATTCTGCATTTTCCCAGGATTCTCATTGCAAAATTTTTTGTAGTTCGGCGCCGAGGTCTTGCTGCTCTCGTATTTTTACGCCCTTTACACTCATTACACATATCCTAATTACACAAGTAACACAGGAGTTCATAAACAAATATCTAGAAAGCTTAGACACAGTCACAAGAGTGAGAAGTTCTAAACTAAACGTCGACGTTTTAAAAATACAAGTACTAGTCATTTTAAAACACACCTATAATAAACAAACATGAAATTGTCATTCCAAGACTCAAACTATCATAAAATCATGTTCATAAAAATATAAGGAAACCAATATTCCCGGTATTTAGATATTAAAAAAACTTGTTTTTATCGACAAACACCGAAATGTGCCGAAAGTCGAAAGGCCCTGCAATTATTACTTCGGTTAGCTGATAAAAAAACAGTCAGTAGGGGAGATCATAAATATTATAGTCTGTAAAAGAGGTATTCTTTAACAGCACTTTCTCGTTTTATTTCATTTCGCAACAAAGATAGATATATCAACGAGGCAAGAAATACATGCCATATGCAATATTTTGAGTTTTCTATCAAAGGAATGTAAAACTCTTAAAGTTATTTGCTTGAGATGGAGGGGATACCACAATGTTGCGTCACTGTTAAACGTTTTCTGAAATATTTGAATTTTTCCGTTAAAAGTGAAACTACTTATTTGCATAGTATTTGATAGATTTTATGTGATGTTTGTACATAAATATGTTATAAGATTAAATATTGAACGTGTTAATTTATTTATATGGCCTATTTCGGAAAAAATTAAAAAATAATCGGATTCCGACATTGATGCGTTATCTACAGAATGGCGCTTGAGGTTTGAGTTCGAAAAATGAACACGAGAAATTTTATAGCGTGGATTTGCACTCTTAAATGGGCCTGCTGTGTTGTCAAGTTTTATTGATAAAAAAATATATTGTTTATTCATTGTTAATCAAAACCACACCATGAAAAAATTATGTTAGCGTATTCTAACTTTGAAGTGAAAATATTTTGACTGTTTTTTTTTGTTTATTATAAAGTATTTGTTTATCACAGAATAATTTCTATTTAATGGAATAATGGAGATTGAATATTGAAAAAAAAATTAGTTGGAAAGCCCAGAAAGAGGTTATTACTTGTTTGCATTCAGATGATTTTAAACCTACTTTTAAACTGGGTATGTAAGATAATCTTATTTGTTAGTATATAGGATTGAGTCCCCATCTGTTATTAATGTGGATGTTGTTGCCTATCTAAAGATAAAATAAAGTTTTACTCAAAAGATCATATAAAAATCCACAAAAGCCTTGAAGCTTGAATCTTTTAACTAATTTGTTTTGCGAGCTTTTTGAGACACATAATTTCAACTTTTTTTAGTGTTCAGTTTTTTATCCTGATCCTAAGCAAATACCTATCTAAAAATCAGTTTTTATCTGTCACATATTGATTAGTGTTTTATAAGATTATTAATGATTTTGCCTAAGCTTTTTATTCATGCGGGTACTTTATTAATTGTAATTTGTTTTAGGACCAATGCAAGTCTTCTTGATGTTTCATATAGGTATCATAGACAAGGCTTAGGAAGTTAGTTCTGCTCATATGTGCATTGCAGATATTAGTGTAGTGTATATTATAGTCATACTTCAGTACTCTTTATTGCCCTGTTTGCAAAGGAAGAAAGAAAATACTTTGGTTACGTGTATTGATCCGAGTGTGATATAGCCCCAATTATAGCCCATTCCATCAATGTAATAATTGGGCCTCTTTATTATATGGAAGCTTCAAATTCTACACCTTTAAATTTACTGAATATGCTTGTCACATAAAGTGGTTCATTACTGTTGCATAGAAAGTGTGTAGTTTGAGAATTAAAAAAGATGCACCATATGATAAATGTAGTGTCAACTTTATTTTTAATTATATGTTGAATAAATTGTTTTATTGCTGAAAAGTGTATCACATATTTTGTATATTGATTAAAGATATATAGCTAAAGTTTAGAAATTTGAATAATTATTCCCCATATTTTAGAAATATTAACTGTGGCCTATTTATATATTTTCTCGAGTTGGTATACACAATTCAGTAATAAGTTAATTTAGTAAGTATGCCAGATATCGCACATCAGTCCTTCATTTTTTTTTTTAAATCTAAGTATGGTTTAGGAAAAAGTTAGGTACATGATATAATTATAAATGACAAAAGTCTTTCGAAGATATCCCCAATTAATTTCATGCTTTCAGATTCTTAGGTTTATTAACTGGTATAAAGTAGTTTAGATCTTGTGTAAATTATTTTATCAATTAACTTTTAAAATACAAACTTTTATAGCCTAATCTTATAGAATTTCCTAAAAATATCTTATCGTTGACTTTACCATATGTTGGAAACTGGCCGCCAAACTTATAAGACTGCGTATTGTTAAAAAAAATTATGGTGTATCTTTTAGAATCGTTATTCAAGTAAATGTTAAGTTTTCTAAATAAATAGTTCCAAACCAGTAAAAAGTTATCCTACAATAGCTTTATATATAGATTCCGGCATATCACAATTATCAGCTGTACATATAAGGTATCATATTATAAGGCTAATAATACCTAAGGTTGAGACAGTGTTTCAAGAGGGATAGACATGGACTAAAAGCATTATCCCTTATAATACCTGTAGTGCTTTGTTTAATGCCCGACTAAGTAAAATAATTTTAATTGAGAAAAATCTAGTTTAAACAATATCTTATTTAACTGATTTTGGCATAATGTCATTATTTGTCAAAATAAACTCATAGTAAATTGCGCCAAGGATATATAACCAAATCAATTTGATTAATAATAAATTAAACCTCCATTTAACTTTTTTGTTGAAAGGGGTAGACAAAATTGGTAAACGCAGAAGTTGTAGATTTTTAATCTATTATTTTCTATGTATACTGGCTGTTTTTTCAAATTCTGATAACTTTAATTAAGTTTATGTAGAGAGTTTGTATGATTTTTTTCTGAGTCCAGTCTGGAGTTAGCCTAACCCTGGATGTAATAATAATAGCTATATTTTAAAAAATGATATACTTTAAATCATTTTGTGTATTTAATCACAAATATTTGTAAAAGTTATACATCTGTGTAAGTTTCTAATTATTGTGAGGCATTTGACACAATCCCTCAGGCTATGCTACTGGACATTGTGGATAGATATATGATGTGGAGGATCCATGTTGAATGTTTTCAAAATGTATTGAATTATGTTAAAGTAGGAGCTTTGAGTCAGCCTAAAGAAATCAAAATTGGAGTACCATAAGGTACAGTGCTGGGTCATGTGCTTTTAAACATATATATTAACACTCTTTGTAATCTTGGCACAAGGGGGTAAAGTGGTTGCCTATGCTGATGACTCCATTTTGATTTTCCCCATTAATACAAGGGAAGAAGTGTAGGATTTATTAATTAAGGACATAAATAAGGTTAAATGGTTTTTGGATAATTTTAAACTGACTCTTAATGTAAAGAAAACGAATTTATTCAATTACATCAATTAATCATCCGCAAATTTTAATTAAATTAGCATAGATTATTTGAGTGTATTATTACGGCTAGGAAATAAAGCAATAAAAAGTTTAAAGAAATAAAAAGTTTTAAGAAGTAAAAGTCTATTCATAAATAAGTCCGACACATTGTAAATGCATAAAAAAAATCTACTTCACAAAATAGTAAATGAGTCCTTATATAGCTTATTTTCAGAATAAATCTAAACCTAAGATTATATTAAACATAAATTTTATTTAAAACACAATACAGCAAATATTATCTTCTTATGATGTAATCAGTTTTCTCAACTCACAAAGGGGTTGTTTTCACTTGCCTCGCCCCTGGCAATAACTGAATCGGTGTAGTTGGTAAGAAGGCCAGATTTTAACCAATGACACAGTCCAAGATGATATCATTTTCTTACTTTCTAGAGCTTACATCTTGTTGGTGATCTTATTACATAATGGTCATTCTTGGGCATACTAAAAATAAAGAAAATTCCTAATTACTTTCAAAAATGAATGAAATAGATATGGCACTACTTCGAAAAATAACCAGGACTGGTGAACTTATGCTAGTTGAATTTTAAAAAGAAAACGAAAAAAAACTACATATTATATTTAAATAATGAGCCCATATAATTTCAAAAAAAAATGATCAAACTAAATGTTTAATTCTGGAAGTATATTCCAGCTTTATCTTACACATGTTATAAATATATCAGAAATTGTGCCATCTATGAATGCCAGTTTTTAAATATTTACAATTGGACAAAAAATGGTGGATCTACAGGCATTTTTTTTATTTTGTTTAGCTTGCCATGTCACAAATATTAATGCAACTTTTAACAGACTTCAAAAAAGGAGGTTATCAATTTCACCCTATGCATTTTTTTATGTATGTACAACGATTACTCTGCGATTGTTTCAACAATTTCGATGAAGTTTTCAGGGAATATTCGGGATATTGCCCGAGTGGTCCCACAGCTAGCATATTGTAAAAAAGTATGACGCTATATTAAATATTTAGTCATCGTAAAAAAATCACCATTTTATCAGGAATTTATATAGATATATATATGGTTATTTGTTAAATATGACTTTTAAAATAAAACTCATATAAATAGAACTAAAAAGGATGAAATAAAAAAATGTATAAAAATATAAAACCGACTTCAAAAAATGCACCTAAAATTGGAAAATAATATTATATTCCATCTGGAGAATTTTAGTCACCAAACGAATAGAGATAGTAAAACAAAACACTCATTACATAAATATATTTTTGTGATTAAGTAATTAAGAATAAGTTTGGCTTTGACTTCACAGATATAGGGTATGGGATTCGCTTCTGGGGAGTTACTTCACAATATCTACTTCAGAAAGCGTTGTTATCCAAACAGAATTTTTTATAAAAAATAGAACGGACTTAAAAAAAACACTAAAAAGTAAAAATTTCATATTTTATTTCACATTGAAAATTTGACTTTATGAAGTCATCTTCAAACTAATTCTTAATAACTCAATCATAAAGAGACATTTAGATAATGAGTACCTACATATATGGGAATAAAATATTATTGTTTACTTTCTGTTGTTTATTATATTGATTTAGTAATTTTTATTTCATCCTTGTTAGTTTTCTTTATACAAAGTTTCAAGTTATAAGGCCTAAAGTTAGGTTAAAATTTTAGACTCCCCTGAGTCCATTGCATATGAAATTTTGCCAGAATCACCATATTAACATGCATACTTTTTTCCTGGCAATATGGTGAACACAATATAGATTGTCTTTCGCGCTAGTGTATACGTGTATGGCATCATGCCGATATATTTAATATGTTTGCTATGGGACCACTCCAGTAACATCCTGAATATTCCCTATTTCATCCAAACTGGTTATACAAGACAATCACATACCATTGCTCTTTCCATTCATTTAACATCTTAATTATGCTCAATATTTTTACTTATATAAGCAAATTTAATTCTATATCTAAATCAGATTTGTCAATAAGATAGAATTCTTAGACAATAAAGAATTTAAGTTACATTAAAATTTCAATTATATTTGTGCCAAAAATAAATTATGCATCTCTCATAGAAAACCTTGTAGAGTGTAGAGGAAAATTTAAATGATTTTAATTATCATAACACTTCCTTTTTGTTTGTGTATTTTTTTCTGTTTTTGTAAGAAACAATATTTGCTTTTTTTCAAATAAATAAAAATATATGAACAGAAAATAGCCATTAACATTTTTAGATTTAACAAATTACAACATCAAAGTGCAACCTATCAAATTCTGTGGAACTTAATCTGAAATAATGGCTCCTGTCTTGTTGATCTGACAGAAACATGAAAGTTTATTTTACATAAGAGAGAAGGTGACTTAAGGGTCTACTGCACGCTATATTACGAATCATTTGCAAGCCTTCCGCGGCTGCAGTATTATGTAAAAACTATAAAAGGTATTAATTAGCTTCAATGTGATTTTAATAGGGAAACATGTATAGTTGGGCGCTAAATCCGTATTTTTTTGAATAAATCGAATTTAGAATGATAAAATTCGAAGTAAAGTTGTCCATTTTCCATAATTTTTTGACGGAAATGCCGCCACATATAAATTTCTTTCCCGCAAAATGGCTCTTTACCGCCTTACATTGATTCTTTGTCTACATAAATACAAAATTTGAAATGTTAAATCGCACTCATGTCTTTGTATTTCTGCAGCGCGTAAACCCTTTTGGACAGGTTTTTAACCGAAAAGTATTTTAAGTTGCCTACCCACAGCACAATTTTTCAAGTCTTGGCGTACAGGAAGCGTCTCGAATTGTAGTTATTACGTTGCGTTCGATACACTGAAAGAACTGCTATAAAAATATATTTATGGGTAATGTGCAATAAAAGCAAATTTCTGTTGATTAAAAATAAAAATGTGAAGAAGTATTATAATCTTGTAAAATGTAAAACAGGTGGAATTTTAGGATAAAAAAATATTGTATTTGCGATTCCAACTAGATTTTGTGTTTTTCAAAAAATTGGTTTTACTTTCCTCGTAAAGGAATCTGATTTACTTCAAATTTTGGTTAAAAATTAAGGATTAAATGGGGATGCCCTGGTAACATTTTGGTAAAAATTAAATATGGCGAAAGAAAATAACGCCCTTGTAAAATGGTAAGGAAATTAATTCTAAAAAACTACTTATCCAGTTTATCTCACCTTTTGCACAAAAATCAGGTAATGTGTAGAAATCAACTGGTAAAATTTTGGTACGAATCAGGGATGGCGAAACAAAATGGCAACTTAATAAAATATTTTAAAATTCATCCTACCTAACGGATTGATTTGAAATTTTATGCAATAATTAATTATGGTATAGAGATGAACTGGTAAAATTGTGGTAGGAATTCAAGATGACAGAACGAAATGGCGGCCAAATTAAATGTTTGTAATCGTGAAAAAAAGTCACCAAGTTTTACATATATTCACGTTTAGGGCCCCTTGATGCCAAAAAGTATGTTTTGTTAATTCCGTCGGTTCTGCCTGTCTGTCTGTAAATTCGGGGCATAGCTTAAAAATTCCTTACCCGATTGACTTCAAATTTTGGTCAAACATTGTGGGTCATATGGTGATAACCTGGTAAAATTTTGGCAAAAAATGTGGCGAAAAAAGATGGTGGCCTAGTGATACGTTAAAAAATTATTACTAAAAAATTACTTACTAAATTTATTTAAAATTTTGTGCTAGCATTAAATGTGATAGAGAGATTACAAATTCAAGGTGACGAAACAAAATGGCGACCAATCAAAATAAAAAAAATCAACTTATTCAATGAACTTTTGCCGAACAATTAAATATTATATAGGGATACCTATATATAGATCTCCAGCGTAGGCTCATTTTCCGACGAGCGCGACATTTAGCAAGCGAATGAGGATTTTTAGTAACAGCGTCCCAACTAAATAGAAGTTTTATATCTTTAGCTGTCTGGTATGGGTGTCGTTTCCAGTAAATTCGCGTAGCGCGGGTGTTATTACTGACAATAATTTCAGTACAGCGAACGATTTCTGAAAATGACACGTTGGATTGGTCGAGCGCCGCACGTGGCTTACTTAATACGGAGATTTATTGATGATTTGCAACTCCATGGCGAAAGAAGAAAAGAGTTGCTTTTTTTATTTCGAATTACGCGCGCGGCCATATTTTGTTGAATCGTTCCTTCTATTGGTTCTGTTTAGGTCGCATAGATATAAATTCACTCGAGAATTCACAAACAATAGTTTTAACTCTTTGGCATATGAAGACAAGATTAAAATTAAAGAACTTGGTCGACCGACACGACAAATAAACATTGCAGTTAGTGGTTATATATATTATATATATATATTATATATATATATATATATATATATATATATATATATATATATATATATATATATATATATATATATATATATATATATATATATATATATATATATATATATATATATATATATATATATATATATATGTTACTAAATTTGGTCACGTTTCACCACTGTTCCTAATAAAAGAAAAGATTCATAACGAGGGAATTTCAGGGTATAGGAAATTTACCGATTTTTACTTCCCTCGTAAAAGAGAAGTATTGTAACTATCACTCTCTGAGATTTTCTCAGATCTTCACGTTCATCGTTCACAGCTTAAAAACTACTTACACGATTTACTTCAAATTTTGGTCAAAAATTAAGGGTCATATGGGGATGATCTGGTAACATTTGGGTAAAAATTCAATATGGCGAAACAAATTGGCGGCTTAGCGAAATGTTAAAAAAAATTATTATTAAAAAACTACTCATCCAATTTATCTCAAATTTTGCAAAAACAGCAAGTATTATGTTGAAATCAAGTGGTAAAATTTTGGTACGGTTGCGGAACAAAATGGCGGTATAATAAATTGTTTAAAAATTCAGCCTGAAAAAACTACTTAATTGATTGCTACTTGATTGATTGAATTGCGTGCCATAACTATGTGGTATAGGGCACTAGTAAAAATGTGTTACTAATTCAAGATAGCAGAACAAAATTGCGACCAAATTTTTGTAATCGTGAAGAAAATCACCCTCTCAGGATTTACATATCTTCACGTTTTAGCGTCCCTAGATGCCAAAAAAACATGTTTTATCAATTCCGTCGGTCCGTCTGTGTGTCAGTTCACGACATAGCTTAAATACTACTTACCCGATTGATTTCAAATTTTGACCAAAAATTAAGGCTCATATTATGGGGATGACCTGATAATATTTTGGTAAAAATGCAGTATGGAGGAATAATGTTAACAAATGTTTGTTAAAGTGCTGTATTATTTGGGGTCAAGATCCAGTAAAAAAAAAACAAGTATTTTTTTGAATTGTCAATGTTTCGCAACTTAATTGTTTGCATCCTCAGGACACATATATAGATCTTATACCCTGCATGAAACACATATTATCAGTACTTTTACTCCGTTGTTTTGCATATATTACCCAGATATTAAGTTTGTAAATAGTTTTCGTTAACTATTCTTTCGTTGTTATAGTGTGGTGTATTATTTGGGGTTAGGATCCAGTAATAAAAACAAAAGACTATTTTTAAATAATCGACGTTTCGCAACTTTATTTTTACATCTGCAGGACGCATGTAGATTCTATATCCAGCATGAAATCCATATTATCATTCTTTACATATTTCGTTTGTCCGCAGATATTTCCCAGATATTAAGTTTCTAAAAGGTTTTCGTTACCGATCCTCTTGTTCTTATCTTAGAGTGGTGTATTATTTGGGGTTAGGATTCAGTAAAAAAAACCAAAGACTTTTTTAAATTGCCGACGTTTCAAAACTTTATTGTTGCATCCTCAGGGTAAATATATAGATTCTATATCCTGCATGAAACAGATATCTTAAGTCTTTACCTACTACGTTGGCCCGCAGGTATTCTCCAGATATTAGGCTTCTAAATGGTTTTCGTTAACGATCCTCTTGTTTTTATGTTAGAGTGGTGTATTATTTGGGGTTAGGATCCAGTAAAAAAAACAAATGTCTTTTTTTTAAATTGTCGACGTTTCGCAACTTTATTTTTGCAACCTCAGGACATAAATATTATATCCTGCATGATACCCATATTATCAGTCTTTACCTACTCCGTTGGTTCGCAGATATTTCCCAGATATTGAATTTCTAAATGGTTTTCGTTAACGATTTTATTGTTGTTATGTTACAGAGGTGTATTATTTGGGGTTAGGAAATATCTGCGGATCAATGGAGTAGTTAAATACTAATATGGGTTTCATGCAGGATATAAAATCTATGTGTCCTGATGATGCAACAGTAAATTGGCGAAACGTCGGCAATTTAAAATATGGCCTTTGGTTTTTTTTCTGG
The DNA here is from genome assembly GCA_030620095.1 of Kuschelorhynchus macadamiae. Taxonomy (NCBI): domain Eukaryota; kingdom Metazoa; phylum Arthropoda; class Insecta; order Coleoptera; family Curculionidae; genus Kuschelorhynchus; species Kuschelorhynchus macadamiae. The sequence continues at coordinate 585,290 of JAUTXW010004472.1, read as the reverse complement.
ATCCTATCCTCAACTAATACACTACTTTAACATAACAACAAGAGGATCGTTAATGTAAGCCATTCAGAAACTTAATATCTGGGATATCTGCGGACCAACGGAGTAGGTAAAAACTGATAATATGGGTTTCAATTTAAGATGTCGAAACAAAATGACCAAATACATTTTTTAAAAAATCAACGTAAAAAAATCTTGTTCAATTGATTTTAAATTTTGCAGAAAATTTAAATGTGAGTTTGGGATAATTATTGAATTTATTTTTGTAACATTTTTGTATTTTTTATGGCTCCTGTATAAAAAATTGAATTTTTGATAACGCAAACCTTATTTATTTTTCAAGCGAAAACTTATATCGATAGACTTTTTTTCGTATCTTTCAAAATAAGACATTTTTATTCTAACGCAAAATTAAATTTTTGGTAACGCAAACCTTTTTTATTTTTCAAAAAAAAATGTATCGAAAGTGACTTTTTTTACCTATCTCGCAAAATGAGACATTTTTACTCTCTATAATAAATATAATTTTTTGATAACGCGAACCTTATTTATTTTTCAAGCAAAGCACTTATCAAGAGTGACTTTTCTTTCTATCTTTCAATTCTCAAGACTCAACTCCTAGACCTCTTGTAAAAGCCATCCTCGGACATATTGTATATACAGGGTTTTTCAAGCTCAGTGGCCTATTAGAAGTATTTGTTAAACCAATGAGTAGATGATTTAGAAAAGTTGGCTCTCACTATAGATGAACATGAACTCTGTTTTGAAAATATTTTAAATTATGCTGTGTAGCCGCGCTTATATCTAAAACCGGAGGCAACATCCTTTTTCTAAATGCACTAACCTGTATATTATTATATTTTTGTATTGTCCTGAATATTCTAAACACTTTTTGGGGTATGTTTCCTAAACCTAATTTCAACTGTTTTTGAGAAAATGGCGGTTTAAAATTGATTTTTGTGACCCATTCAGGGTACTGTACTCCCAAACAACTTAACTTGCAACGAAATGGATTGCAGTTTCTTATCTTGGTCATCTATATTCTGTCATCAAATTCTTCTTTGACAGGAAATGTCAAATTTGACACCTCGTGTAAAAGCAGAAATTGGTGTGACGAAATAGATAATTAAAAACTTGGATAGATGATAGACAGAGCTTTGAAGGGTCAAAAATGTCAGTTTTCAAGCGACATTTTCTTGAAAACAGTTAGGTATGGAAAACAACACAAAAAGGGTTAGAATGTTCAAGACAATACAAAAAAGCAATAATATATAAGACATGCCATTTAGAAATCGAATTATGCCACCAAGTAGAAGCGGCAATATCGCACAATTTAAAACATTTTAAAAAGAGAGTTTATGTCCAAGCTAGTGACCTAACCTAACCCTATTTTAGTGTTTAAATTCAATATATTAGTGCTTAAATTCAATTTATATACCAAAGGCCGAAGAAAATTTCTAACTAAATATAATTCATTAAGGTCTAAGAAACTCCAGATATAAAAAATATATATATAAAGGGAACACGGGAAAACGATCTAAGTAACATAGGGGGCGGGAAGAGATTAACAATGTTTAATATTCACTCTTATAAGTTTGAGATTGCTCTTTTACCACTAATATTAATTTCACAAAACAAATAATAAAGTTTTCCATTTTATGCATTTTTTTAAATAAATTTTCTTATTGCTTGCTTAAAGTCTGACATTCATTAAAAAAAATAGACTATTCCACTTCCTTCTCATACAAAAAAAACTAGAAAAGGTAGTAATTTCATATACGAGTAAAATTAACAGTATAACAAAATTACCCAAAAAAGTTCTTCAAATTACCCATACACAATACTTTTGTTGGCTTTTCAAAACATACCTACAAAAAAGTGAAACATCCCAGTTGAAAAAAAAAGTACATTAATCCCATGTATATTTGAAGACTTGAAGTAAAAAACGGGCTAAGTGCCAAAAATTGTAAAATTGGTTTTATTCCTTTAAAGTGGGCTATGTGCCATGGTCTTTAACGTAAATAAAGGGCTATGCGAAAATTCCCCAGCAAAGGCTTATTTTTTCACCGCAAGGTGATGCGTGTGTCAATTCCTGCATTTTTATCAGTAAATAACGGGCTAAGTGCCAATTATTAGACGCTCGTTGGCGTTTGAGATTAGAAAGAGATATCGCTGTAGCTAGTTTATTTTTGGTATAAAAATGGAGCACAATGCTCCTAGACGAAAAAAAGGTGAGGGTAGAGTACAGAAGGAAATGCAAAAAAGAGGAAGTGGCGGTAAAAACTATGTTAATACCAGAAATACTGAAGTGCAGGCTAAACAAGAACCGAGTGCTGAGGTAAATTTGCTGAAACTTTATTATTATATTTTTTATAGGTAAAATATGTGTTTACTTTTAGGTTTTGTGTAAATGCAAATTTGAATGTAAGAAAGTTCCACATCAACAAAAAAAATTCTTATTCAAAAAGTTTTACGAACTTGAGGATAATGTTAAACAAAATTCGTACCTGATGGGGCTAATTTCTATTAGTGGAATAAAGCGAAGAAGACATGGCAATTATGACGATTCTGCGAATAGTAGACGACAGGCGACAATATATTTTACTTTACCAAATGGGAAGGGTGATATTTTGCAGGTATGTAAAAAAACTTTTATTGACGTTTATGGGATAACAAAGAGAAGAATTGAAACTATTGTAAAGGCAAAGAAAAACGGAGAGTTGACTTTTACTGAAAAAAGGGGCAATAAGAAAAAAAATAGAAAATTTTCTATAGATGATGAAAACTTAATCATTGAACATGTTAATTTTTTTCCCAAAGAAAAATGTCATTATAGTAGATCTAAAAGCAACAAAGATTACTTAAGTCAGGATTTAAATATAAACCGATTGTTTCGATCATTTCAGGAGCAATATCCGAATTCAAACATCACCTACCGATATTATTACGAAACTTTTAAAAAATCTTTTCCAAATGTAAGTTTTCATCATCCACGGTCTGACACATGTGCTACGTGTGATCTTTTAAATAATAATATTAGAAGTGACCCTAACAATGACGAACCAAAAAATAAACTAGACCTACATCACCGCAAGGCCGAAAAGGCAAGAGCACTATGAAGATAGATCACGTAAGGTCGCAAGATCCTACTAGTCAAAATAGCACGATTGCTATAGATTTGCAGCAAGTTCTTTCGCTTCCTGCTCTAACTCATAGTGAGATGTATTACTTAAGGCAACTTTCATGCTACAATTTGGGCATTCACGTTGGAGATAACATCAAGGGCTATATGTTTCTATGGCACGAAGGGATTTCGGGGAGAGGAGGAAATGAAATAGCGTCTTGTCTGTACAAAGCTGTCAGATGTGGAATAGTTCATAAAAAAAAATTGACAATATGGAGTGACAACTGCATAGCACAAAACAAAAATAAAATGATATTGTTTCTGTGCATTTATTTAGTAGCAAAGGGATACTTTAAAGAAGTTTATCAAAAATACTTAGTTTCAGGAGATTCGTTTCTAAGTTGCGATAGAGACTTTGCTCAAATTGAGAAAAGGAAACGTTTGGAGAAGTGCGAAGTTCCAATGGATTTGGTAAAACTGATGGTTAGTGCTACCCCAAAAAATCCTTTTATGATCACACTTATGCAGTCTGAGGATTTTTTTGACTTCAAAAAAGCATCAGAACTATGTCTGGACACTTCAAAATTAAAAATTTCTAAAGCTAAATGGATTGTTATTAAAAATGAATCCGTTGAAACCATTCAAACCCGAGGAACGTTAAGTGACATGGAAGCTTGGAAGTCTACAAAAGTTTTCAAGAAAAACATTTCGCCACAAACTATTAAAAATATGACTTTATCGCCACTAGAATGTAAGAGCAAAATCAGCACTGAAACAAAAAAGAAAACTTAAAAAAATCATTCCTTATGTGAAGGAAGAAAATCGTAGATTTTTTGAAGAAATTGTTCATTTATAAAAAAAATTAAATATTTTTGATATCTTTCGCTGTTTATAAATAAAAATTTGTAAAAAAAAACAGTTTTTATTTTTATTTCAAACCTTAAAATAATGACACTTAGCTCAATTCAAAATAAAAATTAGCATGGCACTTAGCCCACTTTAAGCGAAAACAATAATGGCACTTAGAACCTTGTAGGAATATTAAAGTTGTTTTTTGTTATAATCCTAAACAAAAAGACATTCATAAAAAATGTTCATAGAATATTGTTTGTACCGGTATTAAGAGTACAGAAAAAATTGGAAATATTTTTCAATAAAATATGTTAGGTTTTATTAAGTTTTGCAAAGTTTTTATTGAATAACTTAAAATATTCTTTTAGGCACTTAGCCCCTTTTTTGCTTCAAGTCTTCATTTATAAATGTATTAAAAAACTCTGGATTTTTGAGCAACTTTAACCTTTAACCCGCACTAAAAAAAAAGTTTCCCCGAAAACGACCAGACAAATATATGTATTTTTACCTTCTCTTTTCTTTAGCGCTATTAATCTGAGAAGAAAAATCAGTGGCATACTATTTCAATCCCATCGTAAAGCTTCTCAAGGTTACCCATAACTATGCCTATGGTTGAGTTTACTGTCGCTTATAAGTACTTACAAAATGCAATCCTTAAATATCTATTAAAATGCGCTATGTTTTAACTAAATAGCTTTTACCATATTGGAACAACAAAAAAATCTAGGATTTTTCTAAAACAATAACACATTGTATCTCAAAAGTAAAGGCCTTGAAAGCTGACTACAACACTGGATTCTACGTAAGAAACTATTTAACCTAGATTTTTTTCGATAAGGTAAAGCATAGTCGAAATCTGAGTGAGGTCTCACATTGCAACGATTTCAATTTAGCCCCGTATCTGACAAACGAGAGCTATGAAAAATTTAAAACATATTTGACCAGAGCTAAATATCTGCTCTCATAGTTCCTATTTAACACCAAAATATTACTAATAAATTTTCAATGAGACTGGCCGGGATATGTAACTTGGCAGGAATCAATTATTCACGAGGCCTAGCCCAGTCGAAAGCACTAGGCAGGTAATAAAAAAATACGCTAAATACTTCAAATCTTGTTTTTTTTGCTAAGAGCATAGCGTACAACTGAAAATCCACCGACTCAATTTATAAAGATTGTTTATGACGTCTTTCATTTTACAAATAAGTAGCATTGTGCGACGAAAATCGCATCTCTCTATCTTCACCAATAAGAGAGAAACGCCGTAAAACTAGTCACCCTGTCACATTGTCTAATATTGTACCATAATATAATACTAATTACGTACTTACCAGTGACGGCTCCTCAGGGGCGGCAAGGTCGGAATATACAGGGAAAATTCTCTTTTTAAAAAAGTAAATATTTTTCAAAAATATTTTTGCAAACATCCCAAAAACGCACCAAACCAAAATATAGTTTATTATTTCATAGGCACATAGGAAAATAGATAGGTATCCCTATTATCGTTGCTTCATACATACAAATAACGCCATTAACAGCAGTCCGCGGGCCACCGTCCGCAGATATTCTTATATATTTATTATAGAGGGTGGCTCAGCCAGCCGATCCCGTCATCTCACACGCTAGACTTCATCTACTAATTTACGCGGTACGTACTGCCTTCGCAAACATATTTCCAATGCTATAACCTCGGCTATAACGTTCGTCATAGTTTATATCACCCAACACCGGACTGTCTCGATGTGGCCGTCTCCCCAGAATTTTTCCCAATTGAATATTACCATTTTACAGGTATTAATTGTAATTATAAAATAATACTACTTATTTTTAAATTAATTTGTTAGTTCTTTACATTAGTTATGACTAATGATGGTCAATATATTATATTAGTAATTTTCACTCCATGTTACACTTGAAATGTGAAGTGAATGTTTTATTTGTAATATCATTTGCAATTTGTTTTATCGTGGTTCTGGCTGGACAATGTACTTTTTTGGTTATGTATGTAGCTTTATATCCCTCTTGAGACAAGATACATTAAAATATCAAAACATTAAATTGACTGACTAGAGCGTTTTACTAACATTTTTTCTTATTTCTTAAATGTATACTCTAGCCTTGATCTGCTATATATAGGTTGGTGCCTACCTAATTATCATTGAAGAAATAAAGGGAAAAAATAAGACTAGTATTTGACCATATTTAGACGCGGCACCAATTAAAACGACATTGGTCTCAAGGGCTATTTTAGGAAACCCTTCTGGGGGGGTGTTAATTTAAAAAAAAAAGTTTGTTAATGTATTTTATTATAAATGGTATGAGAACAAAATAAATACTCATATTTTTTATCATACTTGTGGCACGCATAAGTGAAATAAAAACAGCCTCTAATAAATAGTTCTAGAATAACGTCCAATTTCTTTCCTGCAGCAATTTTTTTAATTACATTGTTTATATTTACATCAATACTCTATCTATGGATATGCAAGAGACCCAACCCAACAGATCGCTCTGGTGCTATAGTGTTTCATAGCCAAGTTTTTAATCGTAATTTTCATGTAAAAATATGTAAATTACACATGACATTGGACCGGTCTGGGAGGAGAATTACTTCATTACCCCCTCAACGTGAAACCGTCCTTGATTGGCTTTGAGCCTTGGCCGACCCTAAATTTTAGAGTAAGAGTCGTCACTCTGTTGTGACCCCATTATTTAATAGTCATTTTATTTGTGAATAGCCTTAAGTATTATATATTCATTAGTCTAGAGATAGTTTGACACGTACATACATACATACATTATATTTCGGCGGAACCTTCCGACAAAAGCTGCTTTAATGGTCGTTTATTGCAAGGGAAATTCTAAGTAAACAATATGTATTTTAAATTCTACTTCAAATTCTATTTTATGCACGTTCTTCCGCCCCAAATATTATTATACCCGAAAAAACCTATCATAAACTCATTTACACTATGTCGATAAAGCTTGGGAAGGTTCAGCTATAAAAACATTAAAAGAAACCATTGTAGTACAGTAAGCAGTGGCGTAGCAAATACTCCCCAAATTACTTTTATAGACACCTTTTTTAATCAATTTTACAGATACGCCACTGCATCTCAAATTAGGGAATTCATAAAAAAATAAGTTCTAGGTAGTCAGTATAGAGTAGTTCAGTCATTATGTCAGTACTATATTGTCAGTAGAATTAAGTCAGTAGACACAGTAAGAGTAAAGATTTGTTAGAAGTAAGAAGTGTCCCTCTTGTACAGAAGATAATAGAGAGATTTGAAACAAGTTGAAGTGTTTACATTTACTACCAGTGCTAATACAAAATACTAAAATTATTAAATCATAACAGTGGTGGCATTCGGCGAGTAATAAAAATATTAAAACATAACATTGGTGGCAGCGGATCTGGATATACTACCCCGTGTTTTCTGAAGGAGCTCCTAGAACGCAGCAGGAATCACACCAGTTAAACCACATCGGTATACCAAAGACAGGAAGTTTCAACAGACTTGGAGGAGCGCCCAGTACGCAACAAGTTTCGAGAAGAAGAAAGAAAACGAGGAAATTCGCCTTACGTTCCAGCTAACTAAGGATGAAGCTGTAAGTTTTTTCTTTTATTTTCCTGTTGTGGTGACACTATTTGTTTTTTTTTTATATGTTATGCATTTTTGAAATTATATAGATATATTTATTTTGTGAAAGGTACTGCAAATACGTTGTGTGTTGAAAAAGTAATTGAATAATCGACCATATAACCTATCTATATTTAAATTTTTACCCAAAATTTTTATTAGTATTTAATCTTTATAATTTTAACAAACAAAAAATGGCTGAAGGAAAAGATGCAATTGATGTATTAAATTTAATAAATTCATTTGACGGCTACGGCGATGGAAATTCTCTTCAATTTTTTCTAAAAAACTGTGACGCAGTAATGCATATTGTGAAAGAAAATGAAAAAAATAAATTAGCTAAATTAATTTTTGGTACTAAATTAAAAGGTAAAGCTCAAGAGGTGACACAATATAAAGAATTTTTAAATTGGGATGAAATTAGAGATTTTCTTTTAGAACAGTTTACGGATAAAAGACCGCCTTCTCATTTTTTAACTCAAATAATGAATATAAAACAAAACTTTAGGGAAACCGTTACAGAATATGGAGATAGATTAAGATACCTGCATAATAAATATAAAGAAACTTGTCATTTAAATTATGAACATAATTCTGCTAAGGTATTAATAGAAAATTTAGAGTCAATTTTAGTAAACACGTTTAGACAAGGGCTAAATGATGAAAAAATACAAATTCGAGTAATTGCTGAAAACACAACAGATTTAGACAGGGCATTATCATTAGCAATCGAAATGGAACTCGAAAACAACGTTAGAGCAAAAAATTCAAATTTTAAAAATGTAGGTTTTATGGGTCAGGGAAATAGAAATTTTAATAACCAAAATCCTAAACTTTTGTGTATGTTCTGTCATAAAAATAATCATATAACTTCTCAATGTAGGCAACTTATACAATATGAACAAAATATGGCAAGAAATAATTTTAATAATCCTAATTATCAAAGCTTCAGTCCACAACAACATTTTAACGCAAATTCTTCAAATAGGCAAAATTATAACGGGGAACAACCTATTAATGCTAGAAGTAATTTTTCTTACAGGGGAAACGATAATCATAATTACAATCAAAATACAAATTCACGAAATTTTAACAATAATTATAATGGGAACAATTATCGTCAAAATTATACCAATCCCCGTAGTTCAAACAGACCTCAAATGCTTTCAGAGATACCTCAACAACAGCGACGATACCGTCCTAACTATAATAATGAACCTGTCAATAATTCTCATCAAATACAAACTATAACGTCTCTACCCCCCAGTAGCCTCCAACACAATCTTAGTATTTTTCCTCCACAACCAACTACATCTGTCCAAGAATTTTCGGGAAACGACAACGAAAGCCTTGGTTGTGAACAGCCCGCCAAGCGCTTCGTAAAAAGTTCAATCAGTATAAACAGTAGCTGTTCAAATAATAAGAATCCACTAGAACATATTAAAATCAAACCAACTCGTAAGAATTCAAATAATATGTCTCCTAAGTCAGTATTATTCTCTAATAATTGTAAACAGTTAGATATAATTGAAATAACTTCATTGGGCATTAAAAAGTCAGAATTGCAAATTTTGTTAGATACAGGGGCTGATGTTTGTTTATTAAAGGAGTCGATTTTACAAGACTATTCAAAGCTAGATCAAAACTGTATTATTGAACTAAAAGGTATAAGTAAAGAACCGGTTTTTACGAAAGGTCTATATAATGTAACAATCCAATTAAAAGATAATAAAATATTAATTCATCCTTTTCATATCGTACCAGATAGCATTCCTATAAAAAATGACGGAATTTTAGGCCGCGATTTTTTGCAAAAATATAAAACTAAAATTAATTATGAAGAAGAAACTGTTTATTTTGAGGACAATACCCCCAAGATGTGAAATGATAACTTATGCTTTGGCCAACGTTTCAGGTACTGAAGGTATCGTAAAATCGAAACAACTTGCTGAAAATCTCTATATAGGTTCTTCTTTGACCAAAGTACATAATCATAAATGTTTAATTAGTATTTTAAATATATCTAATGAACCCTTAACAATTGCGTTACCCAGAGTTAACGTACAACCTATCACTAAAGGTGAATTTGACATTATAGAGCTTAGTCATAATAATAATAATATTGAAAATAACATGAATACAAATTACTTTGAACGTTTAGAAAAATTGAAACATTTTCTCAACTTAGAAGGATTAAATGTCGAGGAAACTAACTCACTTCTAGAAATTTGTGAAAATTTTATCGATATTTTTAATTTAGAAGGTGATAAACTCTCTTGTACAAACACAATAAAACATAAAATTTCTACAGACCCTACTAAGGGACCTATTAATATTAAACCCTATAGATTACCTTTTCAACATCGGGAGGTTATAAAAGAACAAACCGATGCACTGTTAAAGGATGGAATAATTTCTCCGTCTTACAGTCCTTGGAATAGTCCCTTATTAGTAGTTCCTAAAAAAACTGATTCATCAGGTTTACCTAAATTTCGCGTGGTCGTATATTTTAGAAAAATTATTGAAATAACTGCAGGGGATGCATTTCCATTACCTAATATTACAGATATTTTAGACCAATTAGGAAAATCGCATTATTTTACAACTTTAGATTTAGCCAATGGATTTCATCAGGTTCAAATGGACGAAAATGATAAAAATAATACAGCTTTTAGTACTTCTACGGGGCATTTTGTTTACAATAGGATGCCTTTTGGCCTAAAAGGAGCTCCGGCAACCTACAAGGTTAATTGAGGTATTTGAACGGTTTCGGGAGCATAATTTAAAGCTTCAACCATTAAAATGTGAATTTTTAAGAAAAGAATGTTTGTATCTAGGTCACATTATAACAGATTATGGCATCAAACCTGATCCTTCAAAAGTAGAATGTGTTTTACAGTTTCCTCAACCAGTAAATCAAAAAGAGGTAAAATCATTTTTAGGGCTTGTCGGATATTATCGAAAATTTATAAAGGATTTTGCGAAAATTTCAAAACCTCTTACCAAATTGCTCAAGAAAGATACGGAATTTAAATGGGACCATGCTTGTGATATTTCATTTCAAACGCTTAAAAATAACATTACTTCTCCTCCTGTACTACAGTACCCAGATTTTTCAAAAGAATTCATTATAACTACCGACGCAAGTAATTATGCGATTGGTGCAATTTTATCACAAGGAAAAGTTAATAACGATCGACCTATAGCTTATGCTAGTAGAACTCTTAATAAAGCCGAACAAAACTACTCAACGACAGAGAAAGAATTAGCGGCAATTGTTTGGGCAGTTAGACATTTTCGACCATATGTTTTTGGAACAAATTTTAAGATAGTTACGGATCATAAACCTTTACTTTATGCATTTAACATAAAAGACCCTGGGTCGCGTCTTACAAGATTTAGGTTAAAATTGGAAGAATACAATTTCGAAATTATTTATAAGGCCGGAAAGTTAAATACAAATGCTGATGCCTTAAGTAGAATGATTAAAACGGTAAACGCTGACATGATAACAGATTATCAAAAATTTTTAAATTATCTGCAAACACATATTGTTATTAACACAAAATTAAAAGAAAACAAGGCTAATTTATTTCAGATAAATAATTCAGATCCTATAATATTATTTTTTCCCAAATTTTTTAACAAAGAGCAATTTAATATTTTGGAACAAAATAATCAGATTAAACAATTTCTTGCATCATACAACGTTCAAAACGATTTAAAAATACCTTCCGTCTCTCAGTACCAAAACAACGACTGTAATATATTTTTACTCAATAATAATGAAAATATGTTAAATGACACAAATTATTAAAATATATGGTCTTGTCTACTAAAGTTAAAAAATCTTGTAGGTAACAAAAAACTTAAATTGTCATTTATTAAATATCATTACAACCCGTTAGTAAAATGGGAAATTATTTATCCCATGATAAGATATATTTTTAAAAACTCTAATGTAGATATAACAGTTTACAATAATAATTTAATAAAACCCTCTGAATCTGAAAAGGAAACCTTATTAGAAGAATTCCACAACTCTCCTTTAGGCGGTCATCAAGGAATTGCCCGTACACATAAAAAATTATCCCAATTTTATACCTGGAGAGGCATGAAAAAAGACGTAAAAAGATTTATAAAAAAATGTGAATCTTGTCAAAAAAACAAATTATCGCGAAAAACAAAAATGCCAATGGTCATAACTTCAATCGCGACTAAACCTTTTGAAAGATGTTCTCTCGATATTGTTGGTCCCTTACCTGAAACGGAAGCAGGTAACAAATATATTCTTACCTTCCAAGATGACCTGACAAAGTATAATATTAATGTCCCTATAAAAAATCAAGAAGCCTCAACAGTAGCTTATTACTTCGTAACGAAAATAATTTGTCTATATGGACTACCTGAAACTCTAATTACCGATCAAGGTTCAAATTTTTTAAGTGAAATCTTTAAAAATACTTGCAAACTTTTAAAAATAAAAAAGGTTCAAACTACTAGTTATCATCCAGAATCCAACGGAGATTTAGAACGTTCTCATAGAGTCTTAGAGGAGTATTTAAGACATTTTATCAAAGATAGTCAGGAAGACTGGGATAGCTGGATTCCATTTGCAACATTTACTTATAATACAACTCCGCATACTGCAACCCACTTTTCACCTTTTGAACTTTTATTTGGCCATACCCCTAATTTACCTACTTCAATTATTCAACCTATAAAAACTCAATACACATATGATGATTTTGTTGCCAATCTTAAACAAAAATTACAATATTCTAGCCAATTGGCTAAAGAAAATCTATTGAAAAGTAAAAGCGTTTCAAAACAAAATTACGATAAAAATTGCAAAATTAGAGATTTTAAAATAGGTGATAAGGTGCTACTTTATGACGAATCAGTGCGAAGAGGCAGAAGCAAAAAACTCACATCCTTATGGATTGGACCTTATATAATAATAGATAAAACTTCTGACGTTAATTTTATAATACAGAAAGGCAAAAACAAACAATGCGTCCATGCAAATAGATTAAAACAGTTTTATGATTAACACAAAGCAAAAAAAAAAAAAAAACATGTATAAATGTATTATAGAAAATAATTTAAAATATAAATGTATGTAGATAGTATTTTTAAATTTTATGTTTTCTCCTATTTCAGAATAATACTACTCAGTATCACTATATCTCTGAATACCTTTCGTTCTGATAATAGCGACGATTATAATGTCACATATTACGACCACAACCCAGGAATACACTTTGAAAAACTTGGAGAACTGCGACTCTATAATAACAAATGGAAGCTAATTACATATGTAGATTTTAACAACATTATAAATAAACTTCTTTCTCTAAAAAACTACAATAAAATAACCTCTGAATTCAGTAATCATAAAAATTTTCAGTACCACTTATCCATTTGTGACACCTTTTTCAAAGTCAACTAAATATAATTTTGATAAAATTAGCTCAGATTTAGAAACTTTACATCAATTGATAGGTTATAGTACTTTAAGTAGAAATAAACGAGGATGGTTCAATATTATCGGAAAGGCTACAAAAATTATATTCGGTACTTTAGACGAAGAAGACGCGAAATATTATGATAGCAAAATTTCAGATTTATCGCAAAATGAGGGTTCAGCATTAGCTCTTTTGAAAGAGCAAACTAAAGTTGTCAAGTCTACACTAACAAATTTCAACAATACTACTGGAACCTTAGATTTTAATGAAAACATTTTAAAAAATAATGTTAAAATTCTTTCCAAACAATTAGAAAAAGAACAAAAAGATATTAAATTTTTAGACTTAAAAGGCAATCTAGAAGAACACATTACGCTGACAAATATGATGTTACATCAACTACAACTCGAAGTAATGACTTTGATTAATGCAATTCTTATTGCCAAAAAGGGTTTATTACACCAAGCAATTTTAACACCAGTTCGCCTAATTGATGAACTAAAACAAGTTACGCATTCTCTTCCCCATGGTTTAGATTTTGCTGTGCCTCTTGATATAATGCATTCTAATCTTATATTAAAAACGATTGAACTAAAAGTTTACTTTGAAAATAATCATTTAATTTATATAATTAATATTCCTTTAGTTGAAGCACAATTATTCTACCTATATAAGGTATCGCCTTTTCCTAAGCTATTAGCCACTAATCAATTTGTTTTGATTCAACCATCTTCTAAATACATTGCAATAAACGAAACAAAACAGCAGTTCATAACTTTCTCTGATTTCGAATATAATAAATTTATAAAAATAACGGATGATAAAATGATTTGTCAGCAACAAAAACCAGTTTCATTGGCTCATTTAGTGGAAAACTGTGAAATGAAGTTACTTCAAGTAACAAATAAAATTCCAGAAGTATGCGAAAAACATATATTAAATTCTAATAGAGGTATCTTTATTCAGTTACTTACAACTAATACTTGGCTGTTTGCAGTGCCTTGCCCTGAATCATTAACCATTTCATGTATTAATCAAAATAAACCAGTAGACGTTATTTTAAAAATTTGCGGCAGTGTCACCATAGGAAAACAGTGTAAAGCGTATAGTGTTTCAACGATGCTCGTGCCTCACGGTAATGCCTTTCAGTCGAAAATATTTAGTGAGTTTGTTCCGCCATTAGAAATTAGTGAGGACTGTTGTGAAAAAATAAAAAATAATAACATTAACCTGACAGAAATTTTAATAAACGAAAATTATAAGACTCTTTCAAAGCACATTCCTGAACTGAACATCGCTAGCCATAAACTAGACGACATAGAAAAGCTAACAGAAAATCTTGAAAAAAATAATTTTTTGTCAACATATAATATTTCTGGTTCTGTTTTAGCTTACATTGTATCTGTTGTTGTATTATTTTTATTGTTTACAAAATATATTCATAATGTATAAGTAAAAGAAGTAATAGATATATAGCTCAGTATACTAGTGAAACTTCTAATAGAATTAATAATGATGACCACCCTGAGGACGATCAACCAGGTATATCATACACGCCTCGCAGAGCTATTGGTCACACGTCCTCAAGACGATCAATTATATAAGTAATAATATTATGTTTTATTATAAGTAATAAATTTCTTTAGTAGAATCTAAGTAGATTTAGAATGCCTAATTATTATAAAAAAAAACAGTTTTCAATATTATATAGGTTAGTATAATATAGAATAAGAACATAGTTCATAGCAAATTTTGTAAAATCATTTCGAACATAATACTTTTGTTAAATATTAGTATCAATTACAAGGATGTATATTTTGTATCATAATTTATATTTTAACTCAGGAACGAAATTTTCTAACAATTTCATTATTATAAAATCTCTCATTTAGGGGGAGGTGTTGTGACCCCATTATTTAATAGTCATTTTATTTGTGAATAGTCTTAAGTATTATATATTCATTAGTCTAGAGATAGTTTGACACGTAAATGCAATATTTAGACATACATTATATTTCGGCGGAACCTTCCGACAAAAGCTGCTTTAATGGTCGTTTATTGCAAGGGAAATTCTAAGTAAACAATATGTATTTTAAATTCTACTTCAAATTCTATTTTATGCACGTTCTTCCGCCCCAAATATTATTATACCCGAAAAGACCTATCATAAACTCATTTACACTATGTCGATAAAGCTTGGGAAGGTTCAGCTATAAAAACATTAAAAGAAACCATTGTAGTACAGTAAGCAGTGGCGTAGCAAATACTCCCCAAATTACTTTTATAGACACCTTTTTTAATCAATTTTACAGATACGCCACTGCATCTCAAATTAGGGAATTCATATAAAAATAAGTTCTAGGTAGTCAGTATAGAGTAGGTCAGTCATTATGTCAGTACTATATTGTCAGTAGACACAGTAAGAGTAAAGATTTGTTAGAAGTAAGAAGTGTCCCTCTTGTACAGAAGATAATAGAGAGATTTGAAACAAGTTGAAGTGTTTACATTTACTACCAGTGCTAATACAAAATACTAAAATTATTAAATCATAACAGTGGTGGCATTCGGCGAGTAATAAAAATATTAAAACATAACTGGTACTTACCTTACAATATTCATTTTTCGTTTTGAACTTTTTCGTCTGCTACTAGGCGTAAGTTTACGATTAGAATATTTACGTGGCATATTAATAGAAAAGTTAATAACAAATAACACAAAACACTAATAAATTATAAATTCGAAAATCGAATAACGATAACCATCCGAACATCGAAATCACAGTCGATAAACGGCCGAACTCATTACAAAATATAAATATGCACGGGCTAACAGGTAATTATAAATCCCAAACGGACAGCCGTATTAAACACGTAAATTCCTAAAAAATATTCCGGGCGCCGGTCAAATAATAATTGTATTTTATTGCTTTGGCTCGCGCTTTCTTTCGATGTAGACAACAGACGGTCCGTCGTATATTTGTTTTTTCCAACATGTCGGTACCATTTCTGGCCTTTTCATATTTGTTTGAACGCGACTGAACCTTGTCTATGATTTTTCATCAGCTGCTTGCAGTTCAGCCTTAATAAAATTGTTAAGAATTTTAAATAAATTACACAAGTTCAGATGGTACGGTACAAAATACTCTATTAGAACATACACATTGCTGAAAGGTCAAAGACATCTTAAAATAAAGCCTGATAGTTTTATTGCCCTATTCGTGATATTATCTATGTGTTTGGCAAAATTAAATTTGGAATTCAATAGCACTCCCAAGTCTTCAACAGTATCAAGTTTTTTCAAGATGCTTTCGTTCAGTGTATAAATAATGTATTTTTCAAACAACGGAAACTTAATTTCTAGAAATAGGGATATCTCCAATAATATCAACAGGGGTAGGGGTAGGAATGATTTGGTTATGACACTTCACCAAATTTCTTTATTTCATAAGGGTCCTCTAGTCGGATGTATAAAATTAATATATATTACCATTAAAAATAAAATGTATTCAAAGCATAAAAGTAGACCAAAAAATTCTTATTGAAAGAGAATTCTGTTCCCCAGATGAATATGTTAACTTCTATATACAGATTACGCCCTGCTTATGTGTAGAGCCTAGTATGAATGAACTGTTCATTTAAATCACTCAAGAAATAGAGATTATCAAAATACCTTAGGGTTTCCGAGGAGTATTCCAACATCGAAGACACAAGTGTTTAAAATTTTGTAAACATTAACAAAATAGGTTGCCTTTTTTGAAAATACTTACCCAAATAAATTTGTCCCAGGCCAAGTCTAGGGTAAGCACGGCCCTGTATGAGAGTAATAGTTATCTTTTTAAAAATGATAAGTATATGGATCTCTTCATGTGAAATAAATCTTCAAAGCACTTTATTTTGCTACCTATTTAACAAATTTTTCTAAAAGTTATCTTTGTAAGAAGAAAATATTTTGAAAAGGAAAAATGCCTCATTATTATTAAAATATCTAATTATTCTGACATATGAATTACCTCAGCAGTTCTATATTTATTCTCAGATGGACCATGGAATCATTCCTCACTGCTTTGTCTGTCTACTCATAATTTTATACGCAAAGCTGATTTTCATTTTTTATTGTTGCCTGAGATTCATAACCCCGATTTGCCAAGATGGAGTCCACTGTGGATGATACATCCATGAATTTACTTGGTTTTCCTAAAAATGCAAACACAACCATATATCATAATCATGTTATCAACCAAATACAAATGTTTTTGTCGAGGTTTTTCTTTTAACTAACATTTAGTGTGCACTATACATTAAAAAACCGATATATTGTAGAAAATCCGAAGAGGAACATTTAAGAAAATTGATGTATACGCAAAAAAAGAATCTAGGTGGCTTACCAATATGAAATTTGTACATTACAATATACTTTCTGCTGTCCTAATATTGATAGTCCCTTTAAATTGCTGAATCTAACTTTCTAGTAATCTCGTTCTTGAAATTGCATTTAAATGGGCGAAAAACTGAGAATTCAGGACATATCGGGAACACAGTAAAAGCTTGCATATTATTTCTGCACGTTTCACAACCGAACCAACTAACAATTTACAGGCATTTTTCATCATGTTAGTAAAACTTATTCTATTGTATCCTAACACTGATACGGTCGCAGTAGAATTAATACGTAGCTATTTGCTATTTTTATAAACTAGGTAATTCTTTGAGAACATTTGAAACTTATTATTCCGGAATATTAATATTAATGCACTTTGGCAACAGTGACAGAAGTTTCTTACGTCATTGGCGTGCATGTTTATGTATTCGACGTTTAAGGCCAACGACGAATTCCATGCATTCCAATGTGTCGGGATTTCGACTGTTAGCGCCAGTGACGGTTATGTGTAATGTAAGTTTGGGCAAGTGAAGTTTAGGGCCAAATACATCGAACCTTCTAAATTACACAAAGGAGAATTCTATGCAGAATTATATAACCCCACAAGCAATAAATGAAAATAAATATAAGAAAGAAATTCCGGACACTTTATATACATTTTTGTCATGGATATTACAAGAAAAATATTTTGCAGATGGCTTAGCTAGTAGTTTTGATATTAATGGTGTGGCCATAAGTTCAGCTATTTTAAACCGTTTTGACAAAATAAAAATTAGAACAACCTTTAGTTTAAGTCTTTCTATTTTCATGTATCAAACTGTCAGAAGTAAGAAAATAATTGACATTTTATACAACTTCGGGTACGGAGTTTCGTCCGACGAAGTAAGGAAATTTTTGATTTCTCTAGCAGCCCGACAAATCCAAAATACCGAAAATGAAATTTTTATACTCCAAGGATTTGTTCCAGTAAACAATCAAGACAACAACTTTATAAATGCCAGTATTGACAATTTTGACCTTAATGAAGAGACCCTCGATGGAAAATCAACAACCCATTCAATGGCAATGGTTATTTTTCAGAAGAAGTCAGAACTTTTTGAAGAAACAATATTTCAAAGACAAACAGAGCGTTCGTTGAGTGAGAGAAAACATTTTGATTTGGAACAAAAACTAATGTCCTATAAAAAGCCATTCCAACGCCCAGAACCACCTAAATATCCGAAAAATACAACCGATCAATGTCTGCATTTTGAAAAAGATTTAGAAATATCAACAGATACAATATGGAGGTTAATGAGGTACAAAAAAAGGGAGATACGTTTATTGGATGGAACCGTTTTAATGATATTATTTCTGAAAATAATGTACCAGTATCCAGTGTTTTCTATTATCCATTCATTAATGCCCCACCTTCATCGTATGACACAATTTACACCGCACTGGTACAGTTAACAAAACCAGCAGAACCCTTAGGCCAAAACCATATAGTTGTAACCGCTGACTTAGCAATATATAGCAAAGCACAAGAAATTTTGTGGAACAACCCTCCAAACTTAGCTAATAAAGTTACCATGCAGTTAGGTGGCATGCATTTAACGATGGCGTTTGTTGCTAATATTGGCAACATTTTTGGCGATAGGGGTCTGAGCAACATTTTAGTTGAATCAGGGGTTTATGCAGAAAACTCTTGTAGACAAATGTTACAGGGCAAACACTTATACCGTGCTATACGTGGAATACTTTTTGTGTCGGATACTTTAACTCGTTGGTTTTTCAAGTCAATGGAGGGTGTTGGGAAAGGAATGCTGCTATTGTTTTGGGTAGTAAAAGCCCTAATTCCAGAAAAATTCCTTTTTTGTGCATCAACCAACAAGTCTGAAAATGGAAAAACAGTGTTCCCTAAACTTTGTTTTATATATATGTAGTGCAGTGATGATTTTTAGAGAACAAAGATGGACTTAAGCAATGGATGGTTACAAAATCCCCAAAACATAAATAATTAGAGGCTCACTAACATTTCACCCTCTCCAAATTTTCACAAATGGTATTTATTAGAGCGTTGTGACCAGTTCCGTTCCAGAGAAGGGATCTGGAAAAATAGTACAAATCCCCTGTATATCTAAAAAGGCAAGATCATTGATATACAACAAAAATAGAATTGGGCCCAGTACAAAGTCTTGTGGAACACCATCAGTGATAAGTAGCATATTCAATCTCAATTTCCAACCGGTCATGTGACCTTTGATTACAATTACCAATTGAAAACAATATTGACAATCTGCTTTTTAGTTGGTGGTAGAAAATAGAAGAAGCTTGTACATGATCAATATGTGTGACTGCAGCCTTCTTTGAAAAAAAAAGTTTATTTTTGTCCTTTAAACTAATTTATATAAAGGTTAGTAAATATTTGAATTAGTTTTGAATTTCATTTCTGTGACTGATATATAGTTATATTACCTAATTAGGTAATCCAATTCCAAGTGGAAGCCAGTGATCACGGGTGACTATTACAAAACAATATTTGCAATTAGAATGGATTAAATGTTTTACCTATTTTATTGAATGTGTCATAACTGCACATCCATAGAATAGTTTTGTCTATGGCATATATCTCATTTTCGTTGCTAATAAACATTCTATGAATAAGTTTGTTTTTCCTTGTAAAAAAAATTGATTCCAGAATATATTGCAGAAATTTTACTTAAGGAATTTGCTTATTCTTGATTCAGATTACTCAAATGATGAAATGTAACTCCATAATGAGTAGACATAGGAATTGATTGACATGACTCAATATACAGGTTTTGTCATGAAACAATGCATTATTTGGTGAAATTATCTGATGATAAGTACAGTATACCACAAAAATGTTTAGCTTTGGATATAATATCTTTGTTTTCCAGAACATAGTAATAATATAATTCTATGTAGTAAATAAAGTATATAAAGTTTTGATTTTATTTTCTTCTAGTTGAGAGAAACCGATGGAGAAGTTGGCAGATCATCAAGGATACTAAATGCTATGATGATGAGATCCATTCAGCAAAAAGTCATTTTGTTTGTTGTAGCATTATGTTTTGTTGTTCTTATTTCATTTGGAATTTATTTAGGATTTAGAAGCTAAACAATGTTGATTTACAGCTATATTCACTAAAAAGGTTTAAATTTAGGCCAGGTCTAACTTTTGACATTTGTAGGTCAGCAACAATCGCTGAATATTATATATGACAGTGATATAAGCAAAACATTTTTGGATAGGATTTTATTTGAAATATTGACGAAATTCTATGTTTCACTGACAAAAGTGTCAAAACAATGAAGTTCACGTTCACCCACCACAGACATTAGATTTCTTCACAGACCATTAGATCTGGTCATCTAACTCTTACACATTCTTAACGAATCTGGGGGTTAATGTTGATATTTGCCTTACATATTAATTATTTGGTTGTTAGTATCAAATGTAGTAGGTACCTACCTTACCAATAAATTTATTTAAAAAAAAGTAATATTGTATATTTACTAGTAATTCACATTCCGTAACTATGCAATTTCTTTAATTCTTAGAAATTAGTTTACTATAGGCTGTAAATATATTTATTTTGAATACAATAAGTCATAAAGTAACTTTATATGTAGTGTTTCATTTATAGCTGCCATGAGAAGTGTGAAAATTCATATGCAAAATGTTTAACAAATTTCTCACCTCCTTTTGAGAAAATTTTATTAAGAGAATCTGAAAGACAACTGATATTTCTGAGGTTAAATAGAATTACTTAAATACATTTTCTTATTACAGATTACTTAGAGTCATACAAATAAAAACAAGTCTCTAGCACATATCACATTGCAGAATCAATAGATGATATCATATGTGTTACCTTGTTTCTATTTGTTTTGCGATTTTATAACTTGACCCAAAACATATTTAAACAATACAATTTAGCTTTGGAATTTTCGTTTAGATTTTCACTTGACAATTGTATTAAACATTTTAAAGTCAATATGGATTTGCCCTTCCTCAATCTGTAGAACGCACTTCGAAATCTTGAAATTGGGTTTAGGTTGTTGAGTTGTAAAGTTAATGCAACCTAACCCAATATTTCTCTCATAATAAGAAAGTATTGTAATTGTGAAACGAGATTTTTCACATTTTAGCTTTCTCATCATACTTTCCAGTCTCCGGCGGTTTACCTATATATATATATATATATATATATATATATATATATATATATATATATATATATATATATATATATATATATATATATATATATATATATATATATATATATATATATATATATATATATATATATATATATATATATATATATATATATATATATATATATATATATATATATATATATTTATATATATATATATATATATATATATATATATATATATATATATATATATATATATATATATATATATATATATATATATATATATATATATATATATATATATATATATATATATATATAGCTCAAAAACTACTTACCCAGTTCAAAAATTCATATGAGGATGGCATGATAACATTCTGGCAGTGGCATATTTAGAATGCCTTCCTAGGGGGAAGAATTTACATTTGGCGATAAAAAAAAATTATGGTAATCCCTTATAAAATAATTTTTATTTTCAGAAATTGGGTTGTTAGCTCTGGGGGAGGCATTTGCCACCCTGCCTTGACAAAAATCCAATATGGCGGAAAGTGTAATTAGGTACTTATAAATTGGTAAAATTTTAGAGCGAGCCCTATACCTTAAACAAAATGAGGACCTAGTAAATATTCAGTAAAATTTCATTTTCTGGAATAAAATCTTTATGGAGAAAAATAATTAATTTTAATGTAAATAAAGTAATGAAAAATAAATATATAACTAAAAACAAATACAGGAAATATTTCCTTTTATTAGGAATAGAATATATGCTGTCTTCAAACATTTTTATTGTTTTACTAGTTTCTACCTATGCCACACTTGATTTTTGGGCATAATTTAAAATAAATTCAACAAGTAATTTTTACATTGATACCTCCATTTTTTTAACGTCATGTTGAATTGGTACCAGTTTATCCCAATATTACATTTAATTTTTCTGAAAAATTTAAAGTCAACTGAATAAAATTTTT
This sequence comes from Kuschelorhynchus macadamiae, assembly GCA_030620095.1. Taxonomy (NCBI): domain Eukaryota; kingdom Metazoa; phylum Arthropoda; class Insecta; order Coleoptera; family Curculionidae; genus Kuschelorhynchus; species Kuschelorhynchus macadamiae. Next base: position 562,685 of record JAUTXW010004472.1, on the reverse strand, counting down.
TACGTTGATTTTTTAAAAATTTTATTTGGGCACTATTTTGTTCCGCCATCTTGAATTCGTACCACAACTTTACCAGTTATCTCTATATCACATGCTTGCACAATATTTGAAATTCATCCAATAGATTTCAGGTGGATTTTTTAAATATTTTATTAGGCCACCAATTTGTCTATTTTATATAACACTTGATTTTTGTGTAAAATTCCAAGTAAATTAAATAATTAGATGAAATAAAATATTACCAGTTCATCGCCGCGTTCATCCCTATATGACTCTTAATTTTTGGCTAAAATTTTAGCCAAAGCTAAAAAGTAGTTTATGTTGCGAACTGACAGACAAAATTGATAAAACACATTTTTTTGCATCTAGAGACGCAAAAACGTGAAGATATGTAAAACCTGAAAAAGAGGTTTTTTTCACGATTACAAACATTTTATTTGATTAATATAATTCTTGATTTTTGTTCACAACTTGAGTAAGTAATTTTTTAGTAATAATTTTTTAAACACTTCACTAGGCCGTCATTTTGTTTTGTTGCCATATTGGATTTGCACCATTTGTAATGTTATCAGGTCATCCCCATATGACCCTTAATTTTTAACCACAATTTGAAGTCGATCGGGTAAGTAGTTTTTTAGCTATGCCGCGAACAGATAGACAGAAAGACGGAATTCAGAAAACATGTTTTTCGGCATCCAGGGACCCTGAAGCGTGTGTCCGGAAGGTGATTTTTTCACAATTACAATACTTCTTTTTTTTACGAAGGAAGTAAAAATTAATAAAGGCGTTTTTTCCTTAAAATTCCTTTATACACATTTTATGAATCCATATACTTACGTGTCACAGTCTTCTAGTCTAATTAAATCCGTCTTTTCGCGAAGATCCTAGTTAGTTCGTGAAGTGTCGGCATATTGAGTAAAAACATGAAGTTACACAATCTGCCTGTGCTCTTCATGAAAATACTAAACCGTTTGTTGCGACGTATTTGTTTAACACATTGTACGAAATTTCGCTAATGATAGTAGGTAATATAACTTAGGCAACAAAAAATTTACGTAAAATATGAACAATACAATTCTAAAAGTTTTCCTTACTGTACATTTGATTACTTATAATAATTAGTGTAATATACTTTAAACAACTTCTGGTCACTGTTTTCCTCCATAACTAGAAATAGCAAAGAAAATAAACAGAATTCGGCTGGAGTCTGTTAATTCATGAAATGCAGATTTTTGATATTAGTCAGATTGTGTCACACACAATACGACGTAACTTTATGAGTTTTCAATGAAGAAACTAGGCAGATTCTGCAAGCTCATACACAGTTTGCTGACGCTTCATAAACTGACTAGGATTTTCGCGAAGACTGATTTTGAAATTGAAATTTTTCCTGTACTCTTCAACTTTTTGTATGTGCGCCTTTTTGTGCAAATTTTGACTAAAAACATGGTAATTTCAAAATTTAATCTACATTTTAACGACACTATTTTATTACTATTGACCTCTAAATCTAACAAATAATTAAACAAAACAACTTTTTTTCATGAATCTTTACGTTAAGATTTTGAAAGGTATACATGCAAAAGAAAGCATATTATCTTGTATTAAAGTCTTAAAAACACAACAGAATTTTAATACAAAAATTAAAATTAACTTGTACAATACCTGTTCAAATAATGCAGTAATTTGTCTGTCTTATGTCTTCACTAGCTGCCTCTATCTCGCATAATTTTGAACGGAGATTTTTCAACAGTATCAGTAATGATTTAAAAAACTTCTAGAATACCCACTATACCAACAAATCATATAATACCATACTGCTGTTGAAATGAGATCAGGTAGTGTGTCTAAGACCCCTTCCCCCGGCTATGTGCCTTGTGCATCGTTCTTGGTATGAGTACCCATGCAGGGAAAAATTAAAGAACTGGGCTTAATTACCCTCTCACCCTTGTGTGTATGAATTTCAAAGATTGAATCAGATCAGCTCAGTATAATGTACTTAATAGGCTGGCTGCAAATGAGAGAATTCCCACATACTTGCGTACCCTCTCAGCCTTGAATGTGTAAAAATGTTTCTATTCAAAGTTTGAATCATCAATCATTTAATACAATATCAGCTCATTATAATGTACCTATGAACAGTGATGGGCGCTGGGTAAATATCCAACGGGTAGGTAAATAAAATTTGGGTAAACACAGTACACCTACAGCATATGGGGTTATTATGGGAATTACTGTACATATATACCTGGAATATACCGCGGGTATTTACTATGCGGTTCCTAAGCAACTTACTTTCACGAAACCCAGCCTCTAAACCCAAATGAAAAGAAATCGCCTTTCGTAACAGACTAGGGAGTTTAGAAATATATTTCTATTTGCTTTTGCAGACGCTTAGTTAAATATAATTACTTTCTCACTTTTTCTCCTTTAAATAAAACATCTCGTTGGTTAGTGTATCTTGGGAAGGCAAAGCAGTGTTGTAAAAACATTTGTACAAGTAAATCCGAAAAATTATCCACTTATTAAAAAACCATTATTTTGGTTCATATTACCCCTTTATTCATAAATTATTTACTCTAGTTTATACTAGATAGAATATATTTTTTTAACCTATATAATTTAACCTTTTTTTTAATATATTTAAAACAAACTTTTTACATATAATCGACTAGAATAAGCACGATCGCGTTGTACCTACGATAAAAAGCGCATTTACCCCTAAAAGATATGTGGGTAGAAAAACTCTTCCGCGTCTTAACACGTTAACCGTTCTTATGAACAGTTGTGCGTAAAGAATATCGCACAGATGTGCATTATGATTAATAGAATGGCAATCAAAGCCTTGAACGGCTTACCTTGGCCCTTGTTTATAGATAGAAGGCCTTGGTCTCGATTTTTTTGACCATTGAGGGTGACAGAAGTGCAAATAAATATTTATGTTTAAATATTTTACAACGCGCAACTCCGCATTTCAAAAATAATTGTATAGTCACAACTTAACTGGTAATTAGCTTATTTCAAATACACTCGATTACTGACATTGCTCATGCGGTAATCATTCTCATTTGAAATAAGCACCTTCACATTCTTATGTAAAATACCATTACACTGTCAAGAATTTTTAAATACCATTTTTAGAGTAGGTACCGATGTCATTGATATAATTTTATATGTGAATGTTGTGTAGTATTCTATACAAATTTCAATTATATTTAAGCTTCTTTACTTAGACTGTATTTTTACTTTTTTTTTTTGACACTTGCTCATTCAATTGTCTGTTTCTATGTATATTTTTTTTTTAAATTAGAGATACTGTATTACTGCAACAAAATTTGTAGCAGCATAAATACATACAAAAAATATAACAAATTTTGTTATGTCTGAAAAGCTTAATTAAAATGAAAGCTCGAAGTTTAACTTGTAACTTGTAATAAAAAATATTTTGTTCATAGGGTTATAAATAATTTAAATAAATAAAAACAAAATAACCACACATGTATATATTAACTATATTTATTTTTTCTTCGAAGCCTGTTGGGCTTTAAGCACCTTAACAACTATTTTCTGTTCTTCAATAAGGAAAGCCCTGACAATCTTCTCCTTTACACATTTGTGGCAGAGTACTCCACCATATGCCCTTTTGACAGTCTTCTTTCTTCTGCATAATCTAGATCTTTCTTGAGGTCTAGCAGGTTGGATACCCCTAAGTTTATCTTTACATTGACCACACCTTGGAATCTTCTTGGGCTTTTTCAGGTATTGATAGACAAGCTTACCTCCGGGCGTCCGTACTCTAAAAGATAAAAGTTTTTGTAAGTGTCTTTATGAAAAGTATTTACAGTATCGCTTTTTAATGGTTTTATCAGAAAAGAAATGAACGAAAATAAATTCTCGTCAAATTGTACTATTTATACAATCAGGACTCTAGCCAATTATTCATCGTGTTAGCCATAATAGTTTAATTAATTAATTATATTGTTTCTTTTTATTACGATCGTTAATTTACCAGGAATTTAGAGTAAATACTTTCAACTAAGAAAACAGAGTCACAATATGAAGCTAAGACTTCTCTATGTAGAGGTTACAAATATGATGAGCTGACTTACTAATGAGAGCTCACTATTGTTATAATAGAGCAACCACTAAATTTAATATTTTTAATGACGCTCAAATAAATATTTAATAATTTTTTGTTCCAAAATAAATTTTAAATCATAATTACACTATTGGAATGTCTCATCTGACCTCTACTAACGTTCTGTTTACTGTTTGTGGAATTTTAGTTGCATAAAATACTATTCATAAAAATTGAATTCATTTTGAAACTCTGGTAATTGTCAATTTTGATATTTGTGGTTTTCTTATGATAAAATTACACATAAGATCTAGCTAGAAGTAATGAATTTCTAAAGAGTTACCAAATTTGCGTGTTTACTTGCTACCATATTCCTACATAACTTTATGTAAATATAAAATTTGACCACGTTATAGGATTCAGTGTAGAGTGAGTAGATAGTAGGCTGAATTTGCGAAAACTGCTATTTTTTCAGATTTTGTTTGATGTTTTGTTATAATACAGTTTCATTTCATCAAATCTATTAAAAAGTGCCCTGTCAGATGTTTCGATTTACATAGGTCTATTGTGCCAGGTTAGTGCTGGAGTATATGAACAGTGAAACACACTGTTAAAATAATAACACACACACAAAACAATTTTCAAATGTGTTCAGATTATTTGTTGCCTTTAGATTGAGAAACAAAAATCTTTTTTGGCTTTTTTTGCAACTGAATAAAAATATTTAACTTTGAATTGATTGTTAAATATTTTTATTCAGTTGCGAAAAAGCCAAAAAAGATTTTTGTTTGATAAAAAACAATCTATTACCACAATCATCAATTTTAGGTAGTATCTTACAATTCTCATATTTTATAATGGCATTCTGAGTTACTTATCTAATTTGGTTATTTTAAATAGAGCATTTACCTGGAAAAATACAGTATCTCAGATGAAATATTCTAGGCAACCAGAAATACTTTTTAAGTCATAGTGACCCTCTTTGATAAATCATATATAAGTAACTCTCTTTGGTAAATCATATATACAGAAAACAATCATACATTGAGTTACTTAGTACTAGATGCTGACTGTGAAAGGGTATACAGTATCAATTGATTTACTATATTGATTGACAATTTTGAGGTCATAATAAGCTGATGATATTCTTTAATGCATTTTGTGCACCCAGTAAAACGTTTTTCTTAAAAGTGAAACTAAAATGAGTATGAGAAAGTTCCAGTGAATCAGAACCGAGTTGTTCATAGTGGAATTCCTCGTGGAGGCCCTGTAAGTAACTACACTTATTTAAGAACCTAAAAATTAAACTTTGTGTTTTTTTTAATATTACACTGTCATCAACTGATCTGTGTACAAGGCTAAACAAGTAACTGTCTGGCTTGTTTTAGGTGTTATTCCTGATATCACTGGTAATATCTATCTGCAATTGCTATGCAGCTCTTCAGACAATAATGCAATTTCCAGTAGTGGTGGAAATATTTTTGTCCTGAATAAATAAAACAAACAACAAAAATTAACTGATATTTGGATTTATCAGATTGTTCTGATGTTGATGATCCGAACTATGTAATGGAAGATCCGAGTGAACCTGTATATGCAAGTATAAAGAGTAGTCGCAAAAAAGCAGAAAATACAAATGAAAAATATAGAAGGTTGAAAACGAGTAAGGCATGTAAATGAATGGCTGGATGTTAAAGCTAAACGGGAGCTTAACTTAGGACAAGAACACGAAAATCATACAAGAAAATCAATTCTAGCTCGCAAAATGAAAGACACATATCTGGAAAAATACAGATTAAAATGTAGCTCAAAAGTTAAAGAAGAAAAGAGAAAAAAATTATTTGAAGGGTTTTGCAAAATAGTAGGCCATACCAGACAGTGGTTCATTAAAGAACCCACACATTTGTGGTTTTTTCAATTTTAAATGATAGCCTATCATGTATAGAGTACATTAAAAGTGAAAACTCTTAATATTTTCCACTTTTTTTTTTAACCAATAACCACCAAAAAGAATTGTTTTATTCCTCTTCTTCAGATCCTATTTATTTAAAGAAATTTTATCTTTGTGGCACAAAAACAAACTATTAAAATAAACAGTTTTCACTCAACTTTCATTGTCAATAAAACATAAATAACTTATATCTTTGTTTTTATATTTCTAAATGACTCTTAACAATACCAGTATTATTACACTCAGAACAGGATTGTCATGTCTTAAATGTCAAATAAGACAAATGGACAGTGTTGTCATGTTGCAAGCAGATTTTTAATCAATTTTGTTATGGACTACATACAGCTCTAGCTGTGACCTATGCCCCCTCTGTTGGTTTTTCAAATTACTTTCTAAAATATGGACATATAGTTTCTTTTTTTTTACTTAGGTTAGGAGGTTTGCTATAAAATAGGCAAGCCAACAAAACTTTGGGTATATACAAAAATAAGGATTTTTTTAACAAAATCTATATTGTACGATGGATTTGTCTCATTAGTGTTAGGTCAGTACAGATTCTTCGATATAACCATCATTAAAGCCATTTTCCAGAAGGAAGGTGAGTTCGGCAACACTGCATATAACTTAGTTTCTTATTTTTAAAATCTGTTGAAGAGATATTGTAAAAAACTTAAAACACATTTCGCTGCTTTAACAGTGGGATTTCGTAGGTTTTTGATAAATCTTTAAAAATCTCATTTCTATTGTTGACGAGATTTTATTATTTTTGATAGCTATTGGCAAAAACTTTTAAAAAAAATTAAAGGAAACTAATTTTTAGATATATAATTCTAAATAGAATTGTTTTTATTAACTTACTTTAGTTAGAGATATTGTAAAACAATTAAAAACACTTCATCCATTTTCATATTTATTTTTAGTATAATTACAAAAACTCAATATTTTGCTGTTATATGCACCGAAAAAAAGTTGGTAGGTATATTTAACATAAATCAAATAATTTTGTCTTGTATATTAACAATTTACCCTTTGTTAATAATAAAATTTTCATAAATACATATTATTCTACAGGCTTGATTAATTTTGTATTGGATCCTCCTCAAAATATGAATATACCAAACTTTAAATAGGTACTGCTTATTAGAGTATGTATGTCCCAAAAATATATCGTGCAATGAGAAATGTTCTCCCAGACGCCTGCACTAAAGTGATGACTGCTGCATATAAATGACAGTTATGACAGTATCTTAAAGGACACTTAGAAAGTCAGCTAACAGAGATACAACTATGCCCTAATTTTAGGCACCTTAAGACATCACGAAAAGTGTGAGAGAAATGCTCATAATGCAAGTGCAGGGTTAAGGAAACATTAGTAACATACACATTACAATTCATTTTTAATAATATACCAACTGGTTTGTCTGTCTTATTTACCTACATTTTGGGAAATATTTTTAAAAGGCAAGTAATTTGTATTTTAAGAAATATTCAATTAGATCTTTTTATTTTATGAGAAATCAATTTTTCGAATATTTTATTAGTTACCTATTAGTTTATGTGCTGTATAAAGCCTTATTTTTAAGTAAAACTGTTATTTAAAAATAAATACTTAATGCAAACTAGTGTTGTTTGTAAGATTGATAGATTTATTTTGGTTATGTTCATTGTTTTTACCAAAACTGATTAAACTAAAGTTAATGGTTTTAAAGGAGAAACATTTTTTTAAGCTAATGGAGGGAATGTCAAGACATTCCTGTATGTTATTCTATTATTGTTGATGATGGTTAACTTTTATTTTGAAAACAGAATCCATAAAACCCATTATTAAGACGTATTAAATATTTAGATCATGTACTTACATGCGTCTTCTGTTGCTTTTAGTGTTGTAGGACAACCTCCGCCTGAAGACGAGGCGCTGAACCATTTTGGCCTAAAAATAAAAAAAAATAAAACCGAGCTCTGAAATATCGGATTTAAAAAGAAGCTTATTAAAATGGCTATTTATACATATAACGTACGTTGATTTCCAATAAACTATAAACATGATGTTTGAAGATTAAATAATTAATTTTCAAAAACCTACCAAACGAAAAACAATGAAAAGAGAAAGGAGAAACGAGAGGTTAGAGTTTTTAAACGTCAACAGAAATCAAACATAAATTTCAAAAATCTGCGAGGTGCCGCCATCTGCAGTGTCGAAATTCAAACACCATATTCTTATGCCGGCTGCTCACCTACGAGAAGCTAAATGCTAAGTGAATCCATAACGTGTTTTTAAATTCATTTTTTATGTCAACCTAAAAAAGGTCTAATCAGGGCTAACCAAAATGCGGTCATTTTTAAAACACAGCTACATATAAAATTGTAGGTTCTAATACAAAAAAGAACTAAAAAAGTCACCACCTGCCGGATATGGAACACGGGACTACAGATTGATATAGGATCTTTGCGATGCTAATCCAGCACCCTACTATAGTAATCCCCATACATACCGAAAACGTCTCATTCTCTTAAAAACGTAATGAACTTTGTATCCTAAAGTAAAGGTTTTAACATATAATTAGCCTCTTATATTCATGCATAGTAAAGCGTGAAACACAATTGGAATTACATCATCAGTTTTCATACATTTACGTCGAACTTAATTTTCCTTGGTGTTTGTGTTTTTCTTTCTTTTTCGTTAGGTTTCATGACTTTGTTGCAAGACAAAGGCCATATGCTCTTCGTCTAGGGCTTAGTTAGAGCTGGGACAACCTTTTAGATTATTTACACATTCCTTATTCCAGTTTCGAGACGTTATCGGTGGAATGTCCGGATGGCGATCTCTAAGCACCCGGAACACCCTATTCTTACGAATATTTTTAAAACCCTCCACTTCTCTTAATCGCTGAATGGCTTCATTAGGTGTCCCTTGAGGGTACTACTGGTATCACGAGATGCCCTTTTCTTTCAAGCTATCCCCTCATCTCTGCTACTCACGCCTCATAGTGGCCATTACGCTAATAATCTATGTAGAACTAGGCAGACGAACAGGACAGCGTTTGCTTTTTTTTATAGCGGGGTTGTTAGTTATTACACTGAGCCGTTGAGTCTTTCACTTCCCCCCGAAACAAAGCAGCAAAACTGAACACGTGGAACCACTTATGTTAACAACACAGAAATCTGCCTTCCATGAGGCGGTTCGACAAACTGTTTCCAGTGTTTTATTAGATACTTCTCTGAAATATTGATTATAAACGTTTATATTTAGTTACACCGTCAAAATAATCACCAATTTTTGTACCAAAATTGTGTACTCTTTTTTTAAGTTCTCAGTTTACTAGCTAGTAAAGAAAGCTGCAACAAAATTCCAGATCTGTATTAAAACGAGATTTTTTTTAAGAAAATATATCCTGTTAGGTGAATTTGTTCCGGGAGCGCTAGATTAGCTCAAGTCATAAACCATCTTTAACGCTTGGAACACAACGGATCCTCCGTAAATGTTTTACGTAAAAACTAACATACAAAAACAAAACTTTTTGTGGTACAAAAATGTGGGATAATTTTGACGGTGGAATTAAATATAGACGTTGATCATATATAATTCAAAAACGTATCTAACAAAACATCAGAATATACACAAAGAAAAATAAAGTTTGACGTAAATACTCAAAAAAAAAGAAGTAATTTCCATCGTGTTCCACGCTTAAAGCCACAAAATCACAAGCTCGGAACGCACTGGAACTCCCGTAAACGTTTAACGTAAAAACGAAACAAAAAGAAAGTACACATTTCTGCTACAAACAAAAAAACGAATGATGTAATTTCCACTGTGTTTACCAGTTAAACATCGGAAATCAAATTTTGAAATATGCGCGCGGTAGTGTTTTGAGCGGCGGAAGCGGGATACAAGGTCCTGTCACTACTTAAGAGTAGAGTTTAAATCATTAGTTATTCCAAGACTGTGGTGTTACTTTAATATATAGGGTTAATTCGTTTAAGTATAAACAAAGGTTCTTGAAGTTTACGTAAGACACCGATTGGTTTATCGCTAAAGTTTCGGATTAGCAATGCAAAGGTTCTGCCTATCAATCCTTCTTTGAGCGTTGACTTTTTTAAAATTTTCTTTTAACAAAATTTATAATTCTATTAATAAAATTGCGTGTTAGGTAAGGTTAGATTTGCTCTAAAGAAAGTGCGTGGTAGTGCGCCTACAAAATTCTGGATCTATAATAAAACAAGGATTTTTAAAATTTTGACGAAATAACTAACCATTTAACAGTTCGTCGTTAGAGTCTAATGATAATTTTACCGATGAAACTGGGATAGCCTAACGCTAATGGAACAGATGTACATAAAAGTACAGGTTTAGTTAAAAAAAATCCTTTTAATATAAACTTGGAATTTGGTTACTGCTCTATCGCGCGTTTTCTTTACAGCAAACTTAACCAACCTTAACCTAACCCAATCTGCAATTTCATATCATAAGTTATGTTAAAAAAAACTTGAAAAAATTCAAATACTAAAGTCAAGTACGCTACCAGTAGGCCAAAAAGCCTATGGTGAACATTCAACATGACTTGTTTATCCTCCGTGGAAACAAACGACGAGCCAATAGGAAGTACATTGAATAATCTGTGTTATGATTGGCGGGTTGGCCAAGGAATTAGGATTTTGTAGCAGGTGATTTTAGTAGGGCCTTGAATCCCATAAGGAGCCCGCCAGTTACACCACTTTAGAGTTCGCGCGTATTTCAAATCTGATTTTCCGATAATTTGGGCTTAGCTTATCGTGAGATTTTATTGCTTCAATTTTGACGATGAACCTAGGCTAACTTAAAGCTAACGGGACAAATCAATCATGGATTTTGTAAAAAAAACCTCGTTGTAATCGTTATTTAATTGGAACGCTATTGCGCCGTTTCTTTACCTCAAACCTTCTTAACCTAATCCGCATTTTTGTTATTCAAAAAAAATAGTTATCGCGTGAACGGGAATTCGAACACACATTCGTGGCATTCAATGTCGAAAATCTTAACACTGTGCCAGGAATCTCACATTAAAGGTACAATAATACTTGTTTATACTACCCGAAATTAATGTTGGACCAACAGGAAGCACATTAAACAATATGTGTTGTGATTGATATGATCCGCGGCTGATTTAAAGTCTTGTCTTCGAATGCGGGGTGTGAAAATACGCTTAACTATCCCCAACAACGGTATACATTTGACTCAATACTCTTTTTCAACAGAAGTTTAGGTGACTGCCTAACGTTGTGATTTAGGTTTCTGCTTTACTACGGGTCTTACCCTTCTTCTCCAACGTAATGCTCACTGATATAAAAGAAAATCACCAACTTAACTTGATTGAAATTATTAGAGTTCAATCTGTATAAATAATGATAGGTGTCAACCACAGGCTTAGAAATTTCCCCTGTTTCGTGTTTTTCGTACATGAAAACGTAGCGGGAGAGTTTTTTACTATCCGTGGAGGCAGTATTATTTTGTAATAAACACTTAAGTTTGTATATAACCCTGTTTGAATTATCGTACTACCCTCGCACAAGCGCATGTGACCATAAAAAGAATCAAATCATATTTATGCGCAAGAATGTTCACCAAAGTAGCTGCGACATAGCATAGGACCTTAAATCCGCACACACTTGTACCAATCACATCTTTTTAGAATGCTCGCGTATTTCAAATCTGATTTTTGATAATTTGAAATGAGATTTTTTATGAGGGTTTATAGCTTTAACGATGGTTTTATCTAAGCCAACTTAACGCTAACGTCAGATCCACCTGACAGTATAGGTTATGTTAAAAAAGTCTTTATTAATTATAAGTTTTGTTAAAAAAACTTAAAAGCATTCGCCTAAATGGGATTAGAATAAACATCCGCACGAGTCCCGCCGCTGGCCGGAGGTTGTTTGGTGTTTTTTTTATTATTTAAAAATTTGAAAATGTGTTTAAAAAGCGGGTTGAGTTAAGATCAGCCCTTTTTTTTGGGATGATGTAAAAAAGCGTATCTATATAAAAAGATATATCTATATTAGGATAAAGATTGTCAAAAGAAAGACTTGGCAAGCGGCGGGACTCGTGCGGATGTTTAAGAAAAAATTGAGCCATCCGAATATCGAATAAAATTTTGTTATAGACAGGGGATCCAAGGTAGGGATGGGACATCGGAGGGGTAACATTGGTGTTTAACATCGAATGCAATTATCGATGAACGCAAAATATTGGTCACACTCACCGATGTATTTTGATATAACATTAAATGACTAAATTAGACGAAAGCAACAACGGCATAATTTTTTTATTATTAAAATAACTCTAAATTTTATAAAGTACCCAGCTAGTACGAAACATGCCGCTTTGTGATGTTTTCTCTATATCAACCTAATATAATTGTCATGCAAAATTACATGCCCATTGTAGGTATGTTAATACTTGATTTTAAATATCCCCTGACTGTCAGATTTGAATGTTTTCTTGTTACATTTTCCGTTTTTTCCATATAATTTTACTATGAATAACGATCTATACATTTTCTGTTGCGAAGAACACCGAATCTATTTTTTTAACTTCTTATTCATATTTATTCAGTACCATAACTACCATAAATGTTATTCCAAGAGTTTTACCGAATTTTTGCAGATATGTCTTAATGCCCATTGAGAGCTAATTTGGAACTACCAGTAACATTGAAAAAATACGTTACTATTTGTTCTAAAGCAGATGCGCCATAAATGTTTTCGGGCTTTTAAAATGAGAAAAATAGGAATAGAAGCTTTTGCTTTTGCCGCCGAATAGAAGTTAAAACAGTAAAAAATTAACTTTTTAATTTTAATTAAAAATTTTTATCTTCAGCTGATGAGTAGATAATGCTGGTGTATGTTCGGTAACTTGTTCGGTGTAGCCTTCATTTGATAATGCTACATTTTTCACAACAGTTATTATTTTCATAAATTTTAATAAAAAACGAATTATCGATGGGTTTGAAACTTGTAACATTAATGGTAAAAACATCGAACACCGTATATTAAGTATCGATGTTGGTTTAACATCGATAATTATCGCCCACACCTCCGATAACCCTAGAGGTGGATATCAAAGTATTGTGAAGACATCGTCTAAGCTAGTATAGAGGGGCCTTGAACCCAAAATTAAAAACAACGTTTTTACTTAGAAATATACAAACCATAACCCCTAGAGGCGGATATCACATGGTGAAGTTATCGTCTAAGCTAGTATAGAGGTGCCTTGAACTTGAAATTAAAAAACAATGTGTTTACTTTCAAATATACAAACTTGGTGATAAAATAATATACCCAGAACAGTTCAGAACCAATAAGATCTTTCGACAGAAATGACCTGGAAAAAGTAATTTAAAAAAATTTTCGTTTTTGGCAAAAAAATATGATATTTGGCTTGCGTCCGCCTGTAAAAGTAAATATTAATTGTTATTCAATTCTATAAATAAAGTGATTTAGTTAATGCTGTTTTTCTACGTTGCGAAACTGGGGATAATTATAGAATATTGTGACTCACCCAGTACAAAATGTTTTACTTATTTAATATTTAGACTTATACAATTTCCGAGACAATTTCTATTACTATTATCCCAATAATAGTTCTTTACCCTTGCAATATCGGTCTGTGCGTAGATATATACTCTTTGCGTATTGAATTAATATACTTTTTATAAACTTAAACGTTTAGGAAGCAACAGCATACCTAGTCTACATAATAATGTTCGTTATTATTTTAATAACTGAATCAACTGCGCCTCTATCAATATCCAAAGTAGAAAACATCTCTAGATTTTTAGATAAGTTAATTCGATGACGGCATCTGAAGGAAGGATTATTGCATCAAAGAATCAAATTGCACTTCCTTAATTAGCTTAGGCTCTTTCCTTAATGGGTTTTACTAAAGTCAAAAAAAATCTTGTAAGATTCTACGGGTTTGCTCTTTGTTTTAATATAGATACACTTTTTACACCACCTCAAAAAAAGATATATACAAAATTATGGGTTTTCTTAAAAATGGAAACTAAAAACAAAGTCATCGTCCGCCGGGGAAGGAACACAGGACTTTTGCTATGCTAATCCAGTACCCCACCACTGAGCTAATAGGCTTCACAGCAAACAAAAATAACGAACCTTGTTTATACTTCGTATAAGACGAGAATTAATTTTTTGGAGATTAAATAAATACGGCCGGATTTAAGAACGGGTGAAGCGTAGCGTAGCTAAATGCACAGCGCCGTAGGCTAAAATTTCGGGGTGCCATGTCCAACATGGCTATTTTTTAACCTTTTTGTGATGTTAATTATCCATCGCTTTGGGGCGTTTTTTAATACTTAGGGGAAATAATATGACTTTATAAGATTTTAAGTATATTTTTTGTTCTTAAAAAACAGTTATGTACGATCAATGCAAAACTGCTTCCGCCTACGATGATCCGAACGCACTAATTTACGTTAATTCTATAACAAGCGGACAAGCAGCGCCTGCAGCCTGCAGATGCAGTTTTATGCCGCGCCGCCGCTCCGATCCAGTGCTGCCATGTATCCTTTAAAATAGTAGTATATCTTCAGAAAAAAGAGTAGTAGATCAAAGTCGAAGAGTAGATAGTGCGATTTGGCCATCTTTAGTTGATTTCTACTTTATTTTAGCAATTTGGAGAAAATTTTAGTAGACAGAAATTAGATACTTACTAGTTATTCAACAGTGACGACAATGAACCACAATTTGTTTCAAAATTTCACATGTTCTTATACAAGAATTTGTAAGACAAAACCACGTGAGTCCATCGTTTAGAGGCAAAATATAGGCAAACTGAATTACCATTGTCGCCACTCTAAAGAAAAAAAAATGTTAAAATTCTTAAAAGCGCTAAAAGCCGATAAGTAATATTGATCATCTAAAAAACGAAATGGGGCGGCGATAGCATTTTTTCTTTGGAAAAAGTGAAACGATTTCTGTACACTTGAGTGAACTACTATACCATAAAATAAATAAATCTGTAATAAATAAAAAATATTTTTTTATCCGAAAATATTAAAAAAAATTAAAATACCAATGAGGTTGCCAAATTATACATAATAATTTCGAAGTCAATGGCCAATGCAATGCTTAAATAAAAATGACGGCAATAACGACATTAAGAAGATAAGTAGTAGATTTATAGCAGATAGTAGTAAGGCAGCAGAAAATGTATCAAAGTAGTAGATCTACTACTAAAGTAGTAACTTCGGCAGCCCTGCTCCCATCTCTACTTGGCTTATGGATATTCACCATTACGTGGCCATAGCAACTGCCGTAAACAAATCTAAGCGGTAAAGCCGGCGTGCGCGGGAAGTCTGACGCGGAATTCCTTACTGCTGATTGTGATGCCTTAACCAGTCGCTCTTATGAAACACGCGCCCCTTCTTGAAACTAAAAATTTCGATTTCTACAAATATTTTTTTTTAAATTTTTTGTTTGGAAATGTATTTTACTACGAAAATTGATTAAAGGGTTCATGACGTAAAAAAAATATGCATGAAAATACGTAATTTATAGGTGGAAAGAATATGTTTGTTGAAAGTGGTCAAGTAATGGCTGCTAGGAAATTAGTATAATTTTAATGTCAATCACCGCGGATCATAAAAAGCTTTGGGCTATTTTTTAAGCAAATATTCTTTGAAATTGGCCACTTTGTAAGCAAATATTTATCAAATGGCAATCATTTTCAAATGTAGCCAGAATGTAGCAACATTTAATAAAAATTTTCCAATAAAAATACCTACTTGGTTTGCCTTTAGTACTCGCTAAAAAATGGCTAGGAGTCAGCGTAACAAAATTAAACGACGATTACCCCAATACCGTTTTTCTATAATATGTGGTGGAAATTTAATCTTTTTTTTAAACATTTTGTATGGTAAATAATTTATATTTCGTTTTTCAAAATATATCTTCAGTTTGGTTAAGTATAGTTTTATAGGTTATAAATGTAATTTTGAAAATGTGGCATATTCTGGCAATATTATAACAAAAATAAGCGAAATAAAACTACCCAATTTTAGTTTAATTTTGAAACAAAAATATGATAATATAAGCCATATTTTTTCCTCTCAATTTTTGTTGTCTAAAAATGTCATAATTTCGCATTCTTATATAGCTATTATTACTATAATTAAACTTAAATACTTGCTAAAATATGTTTGGTTGGAATTTGGGAAAAATGCTTATTTATTGATTATATTCTGACCTTGATTTCTATTGATTAAAAATGCCATATTCCAGCATTTTAAACAGTTATGCTTACTATAATTTAACTTCAATACTTACTAGAATATATCTGGTTATGTTGTGGCAACAAAATTGACAGATATTTCTACTTTTTGGCCATTCAATATTACAAAAAAAAGTTGGAGGTTTAATTACCCCAAGAAAGATATTTTTATGGCCAAGTAATTATGCTATAGCCTATCTACTAAAAACTGCTACTTTTGGAGCCAAAAAATCTAATTTGAAGCGAGCTTTCATGGCTAAAAAACAAACCAAGAATCATTTGCCAAAAGTTGACAAATCTCTGGTTTTTATGTGTCTTTTATGGCTAGCTGTCAGACAAAAAAGCTCATCAGCTAATTTGTGCTACTTGGGATTATCCTCACAGAGGATTTTTTTTATATAATCGTAAAATAAGTTGTATGTTATATGTGTAAAAGAACTAAAAAATTAAACCGCTATTGTATATTTTCTCACATATTAATGAGTACTCTTTTACTGCTATAGGCCCTATACAATATACAGGTCCTCTATGGATCTAGAAGAATTTTGATCTTCTAAATCATATATGGACCCTCCACCAGCTCCAATCCGGCCCGTGAGAGATTTAGAATTTTCAAAAAACGCGCAAAAAAATTAAACATTTAGCACACATAGTTTATTTGACTGACAAAATTCGCTTGTGGGAAACACCTACGGCCCGCGACCTGATTAAGTCCCGAAATTACGCCCTCAGCTAAGCAAAAGTTGCCCATACGTGTTTTAAATCAATAAGAAAAAATATAGGAAAATATTTCCTAGTTGGCCCTAGTTTGAAACAATTTATAAGCAATTTTTTCAGGTCAGATGTAGAAGAAATAATAACTTTTCGGATGTTTGACGCCATATTTAATAATTCTTCTAGACACTGTATTTGTATATTTTCTTATCAGAACGAACAAAACATGCAAAACATTATTTTAAAATTAAAATAATTTAACAAGCCCATTAATATTTATGAAAATATCATTACAACTTTCCTGGTTTTTAAAAAATAAAAATAATTTTTTAGAACAACTAGATTTTTTCCTTAAAAACAGTTTTAAGTGAGGCGTGCCTGGTTTTAATAAACAAAAAATAGTTTTATATAGAAAATTTAGACTAGCACATATTTTTTAGCCCATTTGCTGGGAATAACGTAATCAGAGAGGGTATACCATACTCATTTATTTCATTTTCTTTCCCCCATTACAAATATGACATAACTGACGTCTTTGAGCAACCCACCTTAAGTTGTTTACTTCACCTTTTATTACGGAATTAAACGCCTACAATTGTTACGAAAGAATCGTAATAGATGTAATAAGATTTGATGTTTAGGTACTGTTTCTAGTACTTCGTTTCGTTTACCCTCAAAAACGATGAAGATAAACCGATACCAGACCGTAATATGGACGAATAATAATTTTTATAAAAAAATTAAACCGACCTCAAAAAAATGCACTAAAAAGTGAAAATATTATTTTAATTTTACCTTAATTTTTATTGTAATAATCAGGTTTAACAAATGGTTCACTGCAAAATAACTTTTTCCTGATATAATGGAGAATGCGAAGAATCCAAAGTAGAATATTAAAAAACTTCTTGCAATATATATTGGCACAAAAAACAAAATGGCGATATTCCGTCATTTGTCAAATATTCTTGCTATGAGACCACTCCGGCAATATCCTGAATATCCCCTGAAAATTTTATCTAAATTGATCAAACCATAGCGGAGTAATCCATGTACAAACCAAAAAAAACAACAAAATGCTCGAATGGCGAACCATTTTTAACATTTTTTTAATATGCTTGCTATGGGACCACTCCGGCAATATCCTGAATGTCCCCCATCCTAATGAGGATAGGCGTTTAATAACGTTTTAATCATAACGAATGTTCATTTTTCGAAAATGTCAAGTAAAACACTAGGTTTTGAGGTTGCACATTTTCATGGTCACTCTGTATACATAAAATTACATAACAGGCCTGAAAAGTGATAACTTTTAGCAAATGAATTTGTATGTCAATGCTTTAGTTTGAAAAGGGTATTTAAAAAAATGTAAATTTAATTGTAAAATGGGGGCTCGATCTCTTCTTATAAGGTGAATAAATTGAACACTGCGGTATTAATTAAACTGACAATACAATTGGGTTTTGCGGTGTCTATAATAAATATCGTATATTTTATCAAAAGTTAATTCTTGTAGTTGTGTTATATGCTAAGAATTAATTATGAATGATTATAAGCTTTACAGAAATAATATTATAATTAGTAATAGAATATTCTGCAAAAAATATTCGCAGATTATTCGATAGATGATGTATATATTTACAGAATATTTGGGGAAAATAACACGAATATTCATAGAAGCTGTATGTGATTGACAGAATATTCTTAGAATATTCTGTCAATCACATACATCCTTATCTTAGATAAGGACTGCACTCGACGAAAGGGTGCACCAAGACTGCGACGTGAGTGGAGCCAGTTCAGAGGTGGTAGGCAGGCCAAGGACTTCATTACGAAGCCAGATAAAGAAAGACCTTAAAATCCATCGTAGGTTGAAGAGACACCTCTCCTGCTGATGTGAAGCACGAGCAATATTGCTTCGGGATATTTTCGGCACTACGGTTTTACATAGTGATGAAGTTAGGGATCTCGCCTGGAAAGATAACCAGGCTTTATATAGGAAGGAAAGGTAGATTCAAGCATGGAAACCTGGTGGCAGGTAGTGGTTGAGAGAGGACCTGGGGTAGATTGAAAGGGCCTTATACGCCCACTAGTCAGGTCTCTAGGCCTCTCCCCAACTGCTACTGCCACCTACTACTACAAAAGGAGAATTTATTGATTTTTTTTATTTTCGGCTCGCTGAAATATTTATTTTCGGTTACTCAAAAATATTTACTTAACGCATCTTTCTAAATATTTTTTGACATTATTAAAACAAATGGTTAAGGTGAAGGACGGTGTAAATTTTATTAAATTAAAGAGGTTTGAAGCTAAAAAAGACATCTCGTCTCCCATAATCAAGGGCGCCGATAATTTTTGTCTTTGGTCTTCACCCCTCAGTAATAGTGGTATCAGTAAAATGAATGTGAAAAAAATAACTTTCCTACAATAATGCATTCCCGGCTGTTCATTTTCTATGTTTGTTCCTGGGTGTTGGGAAGAGTAATTCCACCCATTACCCTACTTATCGACGCCCTCGACCATACCATTACGTACAATATAGAAGATAAGTTTTTCGAGATTCTCCTAGACGTGTGGATGTAAATTGAACCTAATAGTTGAATCTATAACAAGTTATGGAATGGCTCATTTTCAGACGAGTGTTCGGCTCGGTTTACGGTTCATGAATCTGGAATATAGCGCATTCCAAACGTGTTGTAGACTAATACTTTCTCTAACAATACTTTAGAAATTATGGAATAAAATATTTTTTTAAGAAACAAATAATAAGGACTGCAAAATAATATGCATCAAACATTTACACAGCAAATAGCTCGAAAACAGGTATGAAATTGTTAAGAAAATACAGGGAATGTCTTTCTTTCAATTAAAAATTTTGCACTCCTAGGCGCAAAGCAGTTACGACGTTCCTAATCTATAAAAGTTTTCGCACATAGCGCCCTCTAGAAGCTGCGTTAAAATTGGGGGCATATTTGAATTTCTACGATTTCTTACCCAACGATACCTTGAAAACTAGCAAACTTGTGCGATATAATTAAAATTTAAAAATTTATTATGACTCCCTGTATCCTGTTAATACCTACTTTAGTACTAGTATAAGTTGGGTTAGATCCGCATATTTGAGCTTCAGGGATTTAAGGTAGTATTTTATTTAACACATCTTTTTAAGACACCCTGAAGAATTGTATTCTGAAACAGTGTTACAGAATGTTAACCATTCCAACATAATTTTTAATTGTGAAACAAATATGTTGTTTCTAAAGTAGTGTTAAAGAAAATTGGTTTCGTATTAGTAAATCGTAGCACTTTATAAATATTCTTAGATATAAATGTGTGAAATCTCCCTTTGAGTAATAGGTTCATAACTATAAGAACTGCATTTTGAAAATGCTTACTAGAAAACAGTGTTTTGCCTAAAAGCCTTAAAATTGTATCATGATTGTATTTTAAATAATAACATATAAGGTTTATATTAATTGACAGCTGATTTTCGAAGATATTAACAATAACAAATTTATCATAAATCGAAAAAAAATTGTATGTAATGCACTGAATAAAGTGCAATTTCGGGTCCATACAGCGTCATGAATGTTTTTATTCAGTATCGTCTGACGGGATGAAATATTTAAAAAAATTATAGTGACAATCTCAATTTATATTACTAAATGCAACATATTTCATTTATCAGACAAACTGGTCAGATTCTCGCTTATAATTCTAATCCATATTCTTAAATTGTCTATAGGGTACAAAATTCAACTAACGGGTCTTAACAAGAAGAATGAGTGCCATATTCTTAACACTAGAGTGGTTACTAAAGTTCTATAGTTATTTTCTTTAGGTGAGCCGACTATACATATCGTCTAACTGTGGTTTGAAATAAGCTTTCAGTTGAGGACGTTTACTTTTCAGTGTAGGAGTCAGGAGCCCGTTTTGAACGCTGAAGGGATCAGGATGGAGATATATGTCTTTAACCTGAAAATAATAATCGTCCATTAAAATTTTTAATGTTTCTTCTTGATATTTCGTTTCACAATCGTTTTTCAATGACGAACATTGTGTGTAATGGGGGTTATTGTCTGATATCCATAACGTGAAAAAATAATATATCAAATAACATTTTGTAAATTAATATAAATAATATGATGAGATTTAATTCCTAAGACCAGTGCACAGTGGTTTCTCGGAGATCATTTTTGGCCAAAACTAGGTTATAATTGTGATTAAAAATATTTTGTGTTTAATTGGTAGAGATTAGGTAAATTACTTTAGTTTAATAAATTACAAGCTATTTGTGTTTTAAATTAACAACAAGATGTATTACGAATATGTATTATTAAATGAAGTAATTATTAAAAAAGAAACAAAAAATCAATATAAAACGTTGATTTCATCTTCGGAATCGGAGGAATCAATATATTTAGGAGCCATAGATGGTAATTGTTCTTAAAATAATTTTATTGTTTCAGGTAAATACATTTGTTTATTTTTCTTCGGCATTTTCCTTAAACCTGTGATTAGTGGATCGGAAGATACCAAAAATCTATTTAAAAGATCCTGGATTGTGGCTGTTCTTGATGTTTTTCGAATAAAATGTTCCCGGTAGTTTTTTGTTAAGAGACTCTTGTGCCTCTTCCGACATCATGCCTATTGGTAGGACTGTAGCAGAAATTGTGGATGCGCCATGAATCAAAACCTTGTGAATACTGCTGGGCATGTAATACCACGGATATTTTGATGTCAACAGTACCGCTGTCTTTTCGCCATATTCTTTAAATTAAGTTTCATCAATTGGAATTCCTGATGACATCGCTTGCAAAATGCACGCACAACGCTTTACACACTCATTGTCGATATTTAAGATGTTACCTTTTACTGATGGTTCGGCAAAAAATCTTCTTGCTGTATTCCCGTCATTGCTAGTTCCACTCCCCCCTCGCTTTACTTTATCTATATTCAATCCCACTTCGCTTTGATTTGAATTTCTTTCTTTAACACTTGCCTTTTCCCCTTCTGACCTAGACTGCCATTTTTTCAAGTCCAGTCGGTATGATAAGTGTATAAAATATTCCATAAATTTTATCCATGCGTGAAGAGTGGATAAATTGTAGTCTAGAGATGATTCCTTTATTGGCCTCTTTTCAACTTTTTTGATGTCGTTCATTATGTTCGGAGTAGCTCCGCAAATATTACATGCTTGATTTGAACTTGTTTCTGTCAAAACACCAGTAATTTTGCCATCTATCATTGTCATCTTTAAATCATGTTTCACTAAAAAGGTTTTATTCTCACATCTACATTCGGTCAAATGTAATTCCTCAATTTCTTTCTTCACTGAATTGGATTCTTGCAAAGTCAAAGCTGCAGTTTCTTTTTTAAAAAAAACATGAATTTGCCTACAATATCTAGTGGAGGACGGCCGAGGGTTTTGCCAAAATATTTTTTTTATATTTGGATCAATTTCACTGACTGAAAATAATTGTAGAGGTACGAGTGATGTGAGAAATATATTAGAGTCTGAAGCATTTTCTGTAATAGTCGGTTTATATTCGCTGTGACCGGTACTTCCGTCGCAACCCCACTTGTGTATCAAAGTCGTTGTAAGGTCGGTATCGACATTTTCAGATACATCTTTTTGAGATAAAATAATTTGCCAAACGGTATGGTCCAATAAACATCGAAGTTTCTTTTCTTAGCGTCTCTTCTAATTGTTTCATAATCATGCTTGGACATACTAGTATCAATTGTCAGGCTAAGAGCTTCATCGTTTGTATATGATTTGATAGGTTTTTTGTTATGATTATTCCAAGTGTTCATTATTTTAGCTGATCGGGTTGGTATAGTTTCAAGACCTGTTTTAATTAAATTTAGGTCATCCTTTTTTTGTTCTTCTTTTAAAATTAAGTTCAACGCACCTTTCAATTGATTTTTGTCGTAAGTATCTGCCAGTTTTCGAATTTTTCTTCCTTCTGACTTATTACTGCTTTCTGTAAATGATTTTTCTGGTCTTCCAAAAGAAATACCCGAGGTTTGTAGTATATTCACTTGTGGAGAAAAAATTACCTCGCTTAGTAACCACGCATTATTCGATTTCATAAATGTATATTCGGAACGATTAGCTTTTTTCCATCGTTTAGGTAATGGGTCGCAAATTTCAATTATTTTTTTTAGCGGACTGTTGATAGATTTCGTCTCGAATATTTATTCTATTGGCAATTCCATTGTAACATTAAATTAACATTGAATTAACGTTTTAATTTTACTTACGTTGTTCTGCAGCTTCCATATCAAATTTTGTTAATATATTTCCAAATAAACAATAATTACCAATAACTTAAACAATATAATAGAAAAAATAATGAGTTTTAAGAGCCTGTTTGTAAAACATTGAGAAGATGCTCCGTTTTGATAGCTGTAGGTATTCTTTTGTTTCAGTGTTTTTAATTTTCTAAGCCTACTGGGCCTTCTAGTATATTTTAATATTATATTTACTTAGGTTGAAGGTACTCCTAATATAACCCTTATTGGCCATAAAT
Organism: Kuschelorhynchus macadamiae; assembly: GCA_030620095.1. Classification (NCBI taxonomy): domain Eukaryota; kingdom Metazoa; phylum Arthropoda; class Insecta; order Coleoptera; family Curculionidae; genus Kuschelorhynchus; species Kuschelorhynchus macadamiae. The sequence continues at coordinate 539,145 of JAUTXW010004472.1, read as the reverse complement.
GGTCTCCGGGAAACCATTGTGCAGTGGTACGAATAAGCTTACTATGGTCATTATTCAAAATCAATATATTTAAAACAGCAGTTTAGGGATTAAAACATTAAAATATTTTTCATTATATTATTTTTAGCAACCTATTTACTGGGGGTGCAACAACTCTTTCAAATAACTTTTTAAGAAAACAATTTGACATTTTAATATCTTTCGATAGCTAACTATTTAATTTTCCTCCGACATCTTAACGCCAGACAGAGACTTCTTTAAATGTGCACATCCATCTTGTGGGGGTTCACTGAATAGCTAATGAATGAAAAATGGAATTCAACCATTCGAAATAAACATAAAAATTTTAATCTAAAAGTCAATTGAAACAACTTATTTATTTAAAAGTGATAAATATCAATTTAATAAATACTGTGATTCTGAGGTGAATACTGCCCCAAATGATGAAAATGTTCTCCACCTTCTACTTGGCATTCTCCAAGACGATAGTAAAAGCTGTCGACTACATGCCGAATAACGTCGGCAGTTAAGTTATGTAGTTGCAATCTAACTGATGTTTTTAAAGACACATTTTAAGGCCTATTTTGCTAACTTCTTTCTTTCGCATATCGCCAAAGAAAATGTATGTAACATACAGGGTGTCCCAATAGGTCCTACCAATAATTTAGGAAAACAAAGATTTGATTAAAATATCACGATTTGGCCATATTTGCCTTAGTCCGAAAGTTAATATTAAGGAAGATACAGAGTGATCAAAGTAAAATTTTATTTTCGATTTTTTAAAATAATATAGTTATTGAGATATTAAAGTGAAAATTAGTGATACCTGATTTTTTAGCGAGTAATAATAATACGCCTTCAATTTTGATGTAACTTTTTGTATTTAAAAATGTTCTAACTTTTTTAAATACAAAATTAGGAAGTTTTGCATACAAAAAATATTTTTTATTATCTTTTCTTCAAAAAAAAGCTATACTTTATAAATCTACCTAAATTTTACCGTTTTCGAGATATTTGCTGTTTTATTACTTGAAACAGCCCCGTGTACTCACCATTTAGGATATTCGAGTTTTATCATTTTTATAAAGTATGCTTTTATTAAACAAGAAACAATTGGAATTACCGCATCTGTCGCAAAGAAACATATTAGCTTTATTTCTGAACGATTTATTCAAATTTTTAAAAATGATTAAAGTTGTAAATGGTGATTACATGAAGCTGCATTAAGTAATAAAACCGTAAATATTTCGTAAACGGTGAACTTTAGGTAGGTTTATAAAGTATAGCTTTTTTTGGGAGAAAAGACAGTAGAACTTATTTTTTCTATACAAAGTTCCATAATTTTGTATATAAAAAAGTTACATTTTTAAGACCGAAAAGTAGCGCCCGTAGCGCCCTCTACAAGTTACATCAAAATTGAAGGCCTATTATTATTACTGGCTATAACCTAACGCTAAAAAACCAGGGATACTATTTAAAAAAATTGAAAATAAAATAAATTTTAACTTAATCACCCTGTATCTTTCTTAATATTAACTTTTGGTTTAAGGCAAGTATGGCTAAATCGCGATATTTTAATCAAATCTATGTATTCCTAAATTATTGGTAGGACCTTTTGGGACACCTTGTATATAAGAAAATAGTCTAAGGATTTTGGTGGCCACTTAATTATACCCCGTGGAACAATCCAACGACGATTTTTCGTGTACCTAAATTAACATAAAAAATTCGAGAAACGCCGCCTTGCAGAAATGGCTAGTGCAGATATCAATTTAAAACTTAAAAAATGTAAATAGCACTGACCTGTAAGATTTTCTTTTAAAAAGGTCCCAAAACTGTGTTGCTACATTTATTTTCACAGGCTTCACATATTTAGCGGGGATTTTTTTGAGTCCAGAAGCGATTAAGTGCCTATTCTATTTAAATAAAATGTAGCCTCATCTATTTCCAAAAAATTCAACGTATCCCACAATCGCCATCTAGAAGCTGTTTTTGTCAATAAATGCCTTGTGGGGATAATATTTTTAGGCTATCATTTTGGCAATGCCATAAAGTCTGCGGTTAACTAATACTCAAATTAGCATTTCGATTTAAATACCCCGAAGAAATATTAAAATATTTAATTGAAACGAAAATAGAAACCCTGACAATGGTTTGCGAGAAGGTTTGCTCTAAATTCTTTAACTCATATTAGCGATATCACTTCTCGTTTTTACACATGAATTTATTAGTGTAAACACCAAAAATAGGTTTGATTATTTAGATTCATTACGCTTTTATGGTCTTTTTAATAAGTCCCCCTAAGACTAATTATTTCAACACGTATAACGATATTATTATTAAAATACTTATATTCCCATGTATTAAAAATAGACAAATCTCAAAATCAGTCATCGTTTTCCATCGTTTTCGGCAAAAGTTACTCACTCAAAAAATATTAATTGTATTTCGAACTCTCGGAAATTCCTGTATACATTTCGTAATCGGGATTTTTAAAATAATTAAATCCTGACCATAGGTTATAAACCAAAAGTTATAAACTAAACTCACCTAGGTAAGATCTTTAGGCTACAATAACCGCAATAATCAGTATTTCATTAAAGATCTAATATATTTGTGTCCCACCTATCATAAACTATCAATATGTTTTGTATTTTAAAAAATACCTAAGCTGAGAAGACTAAGCTTATTATTTTTTATATTTGGCATGTAATTAAGGTTTGTTGTAGACAATGTTTTTGAGACCCTTCCTATATCCCCGTGGAGCAGATGGAATAGAGCATAAAAAATAACCCCCGTAACTAGGCGACTAGTGAAACCTCACATCTTTTAGGATTTTGTTTGGCCATGATGAAAGCTACTTTAGACATACCACGCAGTGAAGGTGTTCTGGGGCTGATGGGATATATTTTTTATTTTAAAGAAATACTCTCTATTAATGCTTGCAAAATGTTCGAAGTTCGGACAATCAAGGTGAATGAAAAATAATTTACAATTTCATACAGTTCATGCACTTCTTGAAGACTTGTTAAGAAAAAAATGGTGAGTATTGTATTTATTTATTTTATTAAAAATTACCTGTTCAAAAGACTTAAGACCACTTTCTTTGCCCCATGCAACCATATCATCCATGATCAGCTGTTTTACCTCAGGGTGATTGCATAATATGCTGAACGTACCTGTAATGCCATTTTCTTGCGCCCAACATTTTATTACGTCTACATCTGGAACAACTACGGCTATGATGCAAGACTGAAACAAAAGTAACATAAATATATAATGTATATTTTGCTTATTTAACTTATAACAAACTATGAAAACAATATATTTTTAAATGTGGAGGTACTGCCGCGTGGTCCAAAAAGTACCGTAAAATATGAATGTTATTGGTAGCATCGACGCCAAATGGGACACCCTGCATATACAGGGTTAGTAAAGAAAATGTAACTTTTACTTTAGCAGTCGCAAACCTACATCAATGACATTTGGTAGTTAGGGGTAACTCAACATGCTGAATGCAATAGGGTCTCCAAATTTTCTCAATTTATGGGCAAATGTGGTAAATTATTTATTTGAAATACAACGCCATTATTAGTTTTAGTAAAATCGATTGCTGATATCTACTTTAATATATCTCTAAAATATTACTTTTTATTTTTACTGTTAAGACCCGATAACCCAACATCCTAGTGAAAAAATTACCAAAACTGTCCATTTAAAATTACAAATAGTTGCTGCTAATAAAATCCGTACCTAAACAGAAAATCTCAATAAAACTTATTACATATAACAATATTCAATAAAATTAATAAAAAATATGAGTATGTATAGGGTTTCTTATTATAAATGCATTGACTTTCATATTTTTCTTTGATATCTAGAAAGAAAGTATATAAAAGTTTCTTTAAATTATAGGATTTTTTAGCAGCAACTATTTCTATATACCACTGAAATTACAACAGAATATGTTATTCAAATAGTAAAAAATGTATAAGGTGTCCCATTTAAAAAAAATACAGTTTATGATGATATCTTGTAAAATTGATAGACTTTTGTTTTTTTTGTAATTATTAGAAAAAAAAAACTTGTTAAAGAACAATGCAATTTGTTTATTGGTTCATATATCAAAATACAAGAGTTCTAACCACACTTTGTTACGTTCTGTAGTGTGGTTAGAACTTTTATATTTTGATCTATCTTCCACCACAGGTTCGAGTGTTAGGACTTGGTTCATATAGCTAACTTTAAAATTAAAGGAGATATGGCAGCTTAAAATGTTATCAAAACAAATTGATCCTACTGTACAGGGTATCCCATTCTCACTTTTCTCTACTTTTGAAGATAGAGGGTTGGGGTTTTCGCGACAGTGTACTGCTTTTTGTGACATTAAAGACGGCGTCAGCAGACTTTTCAAAGCCCTTTTGGTTTTTGAGATACAGAGTGTTTTTGAAAATGTTGCATTTTCTGGCACCCCTCGTATCCCAGCTAACTGATAACTTATTAAAAAGGCGAAGTCTGTTCCTTATATGAATTTTTCGGTAGAATTCAGTGCCGCGTTCAGAATAAGTATAAGAGGTTAGGTCAAAAAGTTATCGGATACTACTTTATTGCAACAATATATACATGTATGCAGTTATTTGAAAAACAAGCTCAAAATTCGAGATCTTCTCAAATTTCCTTGTGTGTCCAATTGGTAAGTAATAGGTTATGGCTAATTTGTTTGACATAAAAAGCAAAATGTCAAAAACTTTGCAGTTTTGTCACTTTCTCATTATTAGTGAAATATTTTTGTTGTTTTTGTGTTTCTATTTTTTGAACTATGTACTATATTTAATTTACTTTTTTTAAACAATGGCGAAAATTATAATAAGTACGATATGTTAGTTTGTTTTATCTAATTAAAATCCCCAAGAAGCTTCGGAATTATATTTAGAAAGGTAACATATTATTTTGAGCGCTATGGTTAAGATAACATCTTAGGAGTCCTTTTTTGTTTATATAAGATATCCAGAGCGAAGGCAACCTTTCCGAGACATATTTGCCATATACAGCCCCGTCCTAAAGGATACACCAAACAAGATAGAGAGAAAAAATAAATAAACGTAATGGGTTATGTAGAAATGACGCCTTCATCTTCTTGTCAACAATGCTGTTTTGTCAATAGTACTTATAACAAATCCATACTGATGAATCTTTTGGCAGACTCGTTATTTGATGAATCTTGTTTTTCAAGTGCGGTAATTTTCAATAGCCTTAATATAAGAAACTGGCCCGCAGAAAATCACCATTTAATTTTTGAAAGGGCACAGCAAGGGCGCTTTTGGGTTGAGGTCTCGTGTTTCATTTTTGGAAGACTCATAGTCTACAGAATTTTTGGAGGAGGTCTCTCATCGCGTCGGTACCTAGAAATCCTTGAGGAAGTTATTCCACAACTGATTTAAAATGTTCCATTAGCACTTTATAATGCCGTTTATCTTCAACAAGACGGTGCCCCAAGCCACAACTCTGCACTTTTAAGGACATTTTTAGACGATAACTTTCCTCAAAGATCTCCGGATCTTTCAATTTTAGATTTTTTCTGGGTTTCATACAAAAAAATTATATAAAACGTGCTAACAGTCTGTAGCGGAGCAAATTGCTTTTGAGGGCTATTAGAAGAATAACCAAAATGTGCCAATGGTACGGGAAAATGGCCGTCATTTTGGAAACCACCTTCGAAAACTCTTTGCTTTTTCAAAATTTAGTTTCTTTTGTTTTTCCTAACTTAAGTTTTAAGTAAGAGGTAAATATTGTTTAGTTTTAAGTAAAATTCAATAATTGTATGATAATTAAGTTAAAATGCTGTAATAAGTAATTAAGAGTTGTTATTAATTGGTGTTAAGTTGAAAGTATTACATCTTTGGTATAATAATTACTTACATGAATTTCGTTTTTAATAAATTTTAGCTATAGCCTATTGTCTACTAATTGGACACAAAAGAAAATTTTGAGCTTGTTTTTCAAAATACCTGCATACATGTATACATTTTTGGAGAGCCCCCATTATTTCTTATAAATATAAATAATAGGGTGTACCATCTAAAAAATAAAATAGTCCAATAGGTCAAAAATGTCCGAGACCTTTTTGACCTGACCCGTTATACTTATTCTGAAAGCGGCAATAAATTCTACAGAAAAAGTCATATAAGGAATAGTTTTCGCCTTTTTGATAACTTATCAGATAGCTGGGATACGAGAGGTGCCTGAAAATGCAACATTTTCAAAAACGCCCTGTATCTCAAAATCTAAAAGTACATACACTAAATATATCAAGTTCAAAAGTTATCGAATGTTTAGGTATTATTAGAATTACATTATCAATTATCAGTAAAGTTACTAAAACATCGTATTTTCTGACAATTATCAGACGGTTGGCAAAGCTCTGTACTAGGAACTCAAACTGGCCGCATAGTTCAGTCACCAGAGACAGTTCTAGGGTTTGTCACAGGAATAAAAAATACTTTTTCTTTTCACAAAAAGGTATCATCTCGAGGGGCTGCTTAAGAAAATATAGATGGATGCTCACACGTAGGCTGTCTGGTTCGCAAAAATGGCCAAAAAGTGGCAAAAAAAGGTTTTTGGCCAATATCTCCCAAAATCTCACAGAGAGGGCAAAATTGTTTAATTAAAAAACATAGGACATATTACTAACTATAAAAAGGCATTTTTATTTTTTTTTCTCAGGCCTCATAGTTTTTGCGAAACTTGAGTTTCAAAAAAAGTAATTTTTGGAGGTTATATAAAAATGACATTTTATCCTAAATATGGCCCGAAATTCTTTGCAATCGATGAGCTTTTGTTAGATCACACTCAAATGAGCCCTCCGGGTGTATCTAAGGTATGGCTATATTTGTGCAAATTCGGCAAGGCAAAAATATTGATATAGAATTTTGAGGATATCTGGAGAAACATGAGTGCTATTTAAAAACTCTATGTTTATGTGCGAGATGAGTGGTTTCTTTGCGTATCAAGCAGCCATGATATAGAATTCACAGAATGCAAAAAGTGGACAAACATTGGCAAAAACGGTTTTTTTTAAAGAACTGTATTGTATATTTTATTGTTGATTAAACACAAAAACTATTAACAGTCGTTCTAGAGCAAAGCATGCCGCTTGCTCCCAACCGTGCGCGTGCAGTGGGCATTTCTCCAAGTTGCATTACTTTCAACATCGATTTCTTTCCTCCGTGAATCCGCGCTTACAATGAATTTATCTTTTATTTAATTATTGTACTTCCCCAAAAAAATGAAAGATTGAAAGAAAAACTTCAGATGTCCGCGCACATACATTCAAGTATTTTTCTCTTAGCACGAAAAGAGAACGGAGGGATATCGATGACGACTTTAAATTAATATATCTCGAAAACTGTTACATTTTCGAAAAAATCATTATGATCTTTTCTGAAAATAATGATCTGTTCTATATTGTTTAAATAAATAATTTTGCTCTACCGGTATATCTAGGTCTGGACAAAAACCGTTTTTTACTACGTTTTGGCTATTTCTTTTTGTGAACCAGACGGCCTATGTGTGATCGCTCTGTACACACTTAAAGACCTGCTCAAGAGGTACCATTTGCAAAGAAAAGCGCGCTTTATTAATGTCCACTCTGGTGATTGGAATAGTATGTATCTACATCATTTAAATAAACTTTTGGATAAGAGAAAACAATTTCAAAAAATAAAAAATCGATTTTTTAAATTTAATTTTGTTAACAAGTGTCATTTTTTACTCATTTTAAGGGATTCTCCATGCACGAAAACTTAAACTATGAAAAAAAAATTTAAAAAATTGGGAAAAAACAAACCACTACAGATTTTGAGCTTTCGACATTGATTATAAATATAATGCATTTAATAATTTTTAATGCGTTTTGTTAACAATTTATCAACAAATTTTCCTGTACTCCAAAAAGTTCCAAAAAAGCGAAAAAAGGTAATTTTTTTTTCAGATAAACAGATCAATGTTTTTATCATTCTTTATTTGATATACTAGCAATAAATAATAGCAAAAAAAATATGTATTAAATAATAATTAAATATATGAACCTTTAAAAATTTGTGGAATTTTTTTTTAAGTAGTAATATCTTTTTGTAAATTTTTTAGGGTAAATCAGATACCGTACTTGTGCCTTCTTCCAAACGCATTTCGATCCAAGAAAAAATATTACCATTTACTTTCAATATTGTTTAAATAAATAATTTTTTTTCTATCTGTATATGTAGGTTTAGGAGGATATTGGCAAAAAACCGTTTTTTTACGGTAAAAAACGGTTTTTTGCCACATCCTATCCACTTTTTGACGTGAATCAGACGGCCTACGTGTGGTCACTCTGCACACTATTAAACAGCCTCTCAAGAAGTATCATTTGTAAAAAAGGACACTTTAGTAATTCCCACCCTGGTGACTAGAATAGTAGGTATCTACATTATTTCAATAAACTTCTGATGAGAGAAAACAATTTCAAAAAATAAAAAAATTCTATTTTTTAAACTTTATTCTGTTTACAAGTCACATTTTTTACTCACTTTAAGAGATTCTCCATGCACGAAAACTTGAGCTACATATTGAGACCGGATATAGATATTTTCTATTTTTTCTGGTACTATGTATTCTCCTTGAGATAATTTAAAAATGTGCTTCCTTCGGTCGATAATTTTGAGTGTACCATTCTACAAAAAAATTAAATATTATTAATAGTAAAGTGATGTAGTAAAAATAATTTTATAAAAGTTGTTTTCTTAAATACTAAACTAGACAAATAAAGTTGGATTCATAGATATCAGCAATATTTTCTGTTATGAGTTAATATATCTTTATTTAGTTAAATAGCATTCAGAAACAATTTTTTTATTTGCTGCAGAAAGAAAAAATATTTATTAAGTTTAAAGACTTGTTGGCGAATTTGTTATTACCGATATTTTTCATTAATTTTATTTAAAACAACACAAGTAATATTTAATAATTTCTGATAAAATATATTTAAAACTCGATAACAATATTTCTTTTGAACAGATAAAAAAACATGCCGAAGGTGATGCATTTTCTTCAGATATGATAATATTTGATACTTACAGGCATCCACATTCCAATATCTCCTGTATGATGCCATCCTTGCTCATCGACCACTTCCTCTGTTTTTTCAGGATCCTTAAAATACCCTTTAAATACATTTGTACCTAAAATTTAAACAAATTATTTATAAAAATAATGAAACTTACAAAAAATATTATACTATAACTAATTAAACTATAGATATAGTAACAATTACCAATACAAGGTCTGTAACTAGCAATGTGTATAGCAAAGATATCATCGTTTTTCTGCAGTTGCCAAATTATTTAAGTTATTTTAAAATAATACTTATTTTTGAACGTTTTTGTTCCCGCCAAAATTCTAGGTATTCAGGTAACGTAAACAAAAATACAATCTCCCTTTTATTATTTAAATAGCAAAATTAAATCCAAGTAACTTTTGCTCTAGAAAATATGGTTGTATCTAAATAACAGTATTGCGCCAATTTCAAATATTCGCAATTATCTACTATTACTATTTACACAAGACCTTAAATCGACCAGAAATCCTGCCATCACATTACTTTAGAGTGCGCTCATATTTCATATCTGATTTTCGATGATTTTATGGCTTTTGATAATGGTTTAGAGCTGTATTAATGGTTTTATTGACGAACCTGGGAAACCTAATGATAACGTGACAAATCCACCTAACAGTGTAGGTATTGTTGAAACAAAACCCTTATTTTAATATAGACTCGGAATTTTGTTGGCGCGCTTCCGAGCGCTTCTTTTATAACAAACTTAACCAACCCTAACCTAATCCGCATTTTTATTAATTATTAAGTTTTGTTAAAGAAAAAAAAACCAAAAAAAGTTATCGTCCTGAACGGGGATTCGAACGCATATGCGCTGCATCTTATGCCGAGTATCCTACCATTATTATATTAGGAAGCGCACACTGAACATTCAAGAAAACTTGTTTATAGTCTGTAGAAATAAACGGCGAACCAATAGGAAGCACATTGAACAATATGTGTTGTGATTGGTAGGATTCCTGGTGTATTTTAGGTTTTCTTCTATTCACACATCCGTATTTGCATTAACTGTCAAAACGGTTAAGACTATCGACTTCTTTTTAAAAAAGATATTAAAACATACTATTTTTGGCTGGACTGTATTGTAATCGATTTTTGATATGTGCTCTTTGTTTTTTAAACTAACGTAGTAAAAATAGAAAAAATATACAAAAAAAGCCGAAATTTACCTGGCAAAGCTTCTTATACTATTTTTTCAGTTGAGGTCAATAACGTTAACTGCTATCACAGGATATGTTATGGTGCAAACCTTTGTAGTGCTTTTCGGAAAAAACGGAATGTATTCACTCCGTTCCTGCGACTTTCGACCTATATTTATTTAAAATTAAATTTTTTTTTTGGTTTGAAAAATTGAAAATCGAAAACCGTTTTTCAAATAAAACTTTTTACCTTTAACACAAACTTCTCCTTGGTTATTTTTTGACCAATATTCCATTTCTGGCACGTCACAGAGCTTCAAACAGCAACATGCTAAAGGTGGTCCAACATGCCCTGGAACATGGTCCCCTTGGATCGTAAGCGTAACCGGAGCACAACACTCTGTTTGCCCGTATCCCTCAACCACCTAATAAAGTAAATAAATAAAACAGTTCTTCAGGTTCGCCCGTCTTACAACTCACTACCAAATGATATACCTTTTTAACCTAAATAAACATCCCTTGTAGTTTATTTTTAAACTTTCAGGGTTATTACTACATATCTTGTTACAAAAAACTTACCACACATCCCATAGCACATCGTACAAACGTTAGTACATTGTCCGCTAGTGGCGCCGAACCTACTAACATTAATCTCAGTCTTCCTCCCATTCCTTCTTGTACTTTTCTGAATACTAACATATCCCAAATACTATTCTTCCTTATGATACCTCTAAATAATTATAGAAAGTTGTTGTTAATATGAAGTGATTATAAGGAGAAAACTTACTATGTAATTGAAATATGTAATAAATTAACCAGTTCAAAAGAAACTAGTGTTACGATTTCGAGAAAGGTTCAAAAAGTTTTCAAATGTTACGCAGAGAGTAGAACCTAAAATATGTAATTTTTCCCAAAATCTTAGGATTACGGGTAAACACGAAATGATAGAATAAGATATAATACAAAAGTGATAGGTTGGTTGGCTTTTCGACTTTTAGTTATTGGCTTCTTCTCTTTCTTAGGGTAATTTGTCAGCTGCTATTTTGGTAGTATCCATAATCACCAAGCACTCATAGTTTCTAAATTATTTTTAATATCTTTTGAATTACATCGTAGTTTTTGACTATAATTCAAATATACTAGCGGTGTCACGCGCCTAATATTTTTTGTCGAATACCAGTGGCGTAACTAGACATTTTTGGCCCTTAGGCAAAACCTTTTTGTGGGCCCCTATCCTATATCGGGTGGCAAAAAAACACAGATGATGTTGTTACCGCCCCCCCCCTTTTCTTCTGCAATTTTATAGATACAACTTCTAAATTTGCTAGATTTTAAATACTATGAAGCCTATTTAAATCGAATGAAACTGAATAATTGAATTTTTGAATGTTTTTTTAGAAACAATATTAAATTGTGTCACTAAATGAAACTTTGTATTTTATTACATATTCAAAAGGATCCCTTTATTTTTTCTGACTATAAATTAAATATATATTAAGGGTTGTATCCCTGTCTTGAAAAACGGCTGAGCAAATAGACAAAAACCATGCCAAATGAAGCAATGTGTTAGAGAGAACATAGGAATTTATGTAAAAATAATAAGTCTCTCTTCTCTAATAATATCTAATCTAATAATATACAATACAAACACACTTGATATCGTTTCCAAAAAACACAAAAGTGAAATTTTACAAGTTGTATTATAGTTAAATATACCTAATAGTATGTTAAACTGATCCCCCTAGTTTAAAAATTCTGTCTATAAAACTGCAGAAAAATTCGTAGCCACACGATAATAAGTAATCTGAAGAAACTCTTGGGTTTGATTTTAGAATAATTAGTAACATTTGTTCTCATCAAACAAGAGAAAATATAAATGTTAAAATAGTATTAAAGACGATGTGAATAAATACAGCAAAAGTTTATCTTATTTTTATTTAAAAGTCCAGCTTAGGAGCTGTTAAATTACCAAACTCTCTAAATTTGCTGCCTCCTTGTCCTCAATTGCTAGTGTAGAAAGATAATTTAATCGGCCGATGGAATTTCTTTTATACACTTTTATCATTTTTACTAGATTTACTAAAAGATCTTTCTTCACCAATATGAATAACAAAAAAAAACGGTAGACACTTTAGAAAAATAACTTTCTAAAACACTGTGTTTTGATAGAAGAAATTCCGCAAATTGTAGTATTAACATATATGAATGTAGTTCTTTTTTAACTAAATTACTTGACAAAACTGATTTGTAAATTCTGGTGTGACAATTTATGAATATTTTTTACAAAAGTTGTCGCACATTTCACAATATACGCCTTCTTCTAAATTTAGAAAATTTTGTTGTTCCAACATTTGAAAAACACTTTCACTGTTTGCAACCCTGAAAAACCATTTCCAATTTGTATAGATATCTTATTGAGAGTGTAATAAAAATCATTTACTTGGAATAAGTGTCCTCGGTTTACAAACTTAATTCGTCAAAATATCGTTTTTTTAACGGGTTGACGTTTTTCTTTAAACTATGGAGTATTTTATTTTTTTCTGCGAAGTGTTGTGTTTCTGCTTTTATTTCAGTAAAGGAGTCAATAATATCTACACCTTCTTGAGATAAGGATCCTAAAGTACTGGCTGCTTCACTTAAATCAATATGCTATATGAATACGACGAAATCAAATGTTTCCATGCTATTTTTAAGTCGAAGAGCCTTCTTTCTCTTCTTTTTTATTAGATTTAAGACTTATTTCCGTAAGAGTTTTAATAATGTCCGAAAATTTTAACTGCACTAACAGACTGGACTGGGCTTTTGTTAAACTTATTTCTGACTCGCCAGTGAATATAGAAAGTCTCATATTTTAACACAAAGCCTGAAAAACGTATCTATATTTTGAATTATTGTGTAAAACGATGACATGTCATGGCATCCCGATACGCTGTCATTTACCACCAAATTTAAGTTATGACTATTATAATGTACATACCCTGCGTCGGGTTGAATGTTTTATATTTTACTTTGCACGCCATTTTATACCCCACTCATCACATTAGCCCCAGCATAGCCCTAGCCGTAACACTTTTCGAGGGAAATATCTATTTTCTTTTAATAACCCTAACACTTGCATACTATCTGCTGATTTTACACGCTATAAAATTCATACTCGCAATTTTGCTACAATTGTGGTATCGGTCTGGATAAACCTATAATGCAAACGCTGGACGGGCCCTCTAAAGGCGTGGGTTCTTCTTAAACTATATATGATATCATATCATTGCCTAACCTGGCCTACAGGTAGTTACGCCACTGTCAAATACTGTTTTTTTCTACTCCTGCACTTAAAATGGCTATTACATTTCCAATTCCATGTGGAACAGGCTCGGACCAATAGAATAAAATCCAAAAAAAACATAGGATTGCTCAGAGTGAACTATCCAAAAAAAAAAAACGAAAACAGCACAAGAAACCCGGAACAAAGAATGAAAATAATATTCGGCGTATTGTCATTGTATGCTTTCCTTACCTTTTAAGTTCGTTTTCTTTCGAACTCAGAGCCATATTAAACAACATTTTTTTAACACAATTCCCACTAATATCTGATTGGACTTTATCATATATCCTGTTTAACAGTCTTGGTACGGCAGGAGTTACCGTTGGTTTTAAAGCTTTCATATCATCTGATAACCTTCTTACATCACCTAAATAAAATCCTACAGCGCCTCCCTGCATATACATGGCACACTAAAAAAAAATAAAAACATTCATATAATTGCCTTCTTTCTGGTAGTAATTTTAACTATTAATTCAGAAATATAATGACAATTCTAAGTTATAATTAAATAAATTATGCATATAGAAACCTTTTGGATTGCCTTTATTAAATTAACAACAGAATTATATACTGACTGATACTGGGAAAACAAGAATTTTTGTATTTCATAGGAATTTATTTAAAATATCGATTTTTTCTTTGTATTCACTGATTTAGATAAGTTGCCCTCACTTGTCTTTTATTAATTGGTAAAGAATTGCATAATACTACATATATTGTGATAACAAGTTTAGTTTTTTTTCCCATTAGAATTAAAAAAAACATACCTCACAGCACCGTTCCATCATATGAGCTAGAGGCAGGAACGACAACATGACATCATCGCTTCTAAGCCTGTGATCACCAAACTGTAATACTACCGCACTCATAGAGGCTACTACATTTTCATGAGTCAACATGACTCCTTTAGGTTGACCAGTGGTTCCACTTGTGTAACAAATTGTACATAAGTCTGCTGGTTTTGGAGGCTAAAAACCAAACAATACATAATATTAAACATAATAATATATGTCGAATGATGTATACTAACAATATTTCTATAATGCATTTATTATCTACAAAAAAATATTGATTTTGGATATCTCCACGTCTCCACTGTTTGCCAGATCAAACTGAATAGGTTACTAACAAAATTGACACAAACCGAAATTTTAGAACTTATGTGAAAACAGTAGTAAATTAACACAGTAATATCTTACTTATCAAACTATTTGGGTAAATGGGGGTCATCCGCAGCATCATTCTTAGACATTGGTGTTCCACAGGGGATCAGTCCTGAGACCAATTATGTTTCTTATTTATATTAATAACTCGCCACATAGCTATGCAATGCTAGGGAGGAGCTTATTCTAGGACGTATGACTGTATAGGTTTGGTTCCTGTCGAATCGTTTGTCTCTTAACACTGACAGAATAGAGAACAACACGTTTTCACTAAAAGAGCTTAAGGACAACCATTTAGAGTCTGTCTGGTTTCTTGAAATTCATCTTGATCCCAGAATCAATTAGGAATCCCAGGTAGAGGGGGGGTCATACGAGTCACTAAAAACCGCTTATTATGCCATGGTGAACCTCATTCTGTTAGAGATTTTGGGTTGCAGAAGAAAGCGGTGAGGTTTCTGACTGGAATCGGATACCGAGAGAAATGCAAAGTTGAATTATCGGAACTTGGCATACTGACTATGTACATACCCTAGGGGTATTGTATACTTGAACATTTAGTTCATGTAAAGCGTAGCAACTATAAAACTCATGTTGATTTAGATAACTGCAGGATTATAAACAAACATCTGGTAATACCTATTGTAGAATGAGAAAGTGTCAGGGAAGACCCGAATTTACAGGTGGAAACCTTTTTAACAAACTTCCGACAGAAGTCAGGGCACTTCCTTAGACACAATTTAATAATATGATATAATGGTATTTAATTAAAAAAATTGATTTTTTTAAGTGTATATTTTCTTCATTATATATTGTAAATGTAAATGCAAACAGTAGTAGAACAAAATACTCTCTAACAGAATCCCGACTTGATATTATAATTTTTGAGGCGGTCAAAGGGGTCGAGATCCGAAAATAAGTAACACTTTTGTTGCCAGCCCAATTTCTTGATTTATCATTGAATTAAAGTAAAATTTTAAATTTATTGAATTGAGACAATAATCTGGATAAATTAAGATTAAAAATCGGAAATTATTTTAGAATTGAAGCTGACCCTGAATATGTTAAACGACGTATAGAGCAGATTTTTATAACAGACTGCGGCAATCAGTAATGTAACCAGAGTCCGAGTAAGGGGGGCATAGAGCATGACTAAAAATGAGCAACTAAAAAAACATACCATGACATGCCTCTCCATTATGAAAAAATAAATGTAAAAAACAGGTATTACTATTATATTTAATTTTTTCTATTTTGCAACCATAAAGACGTCTTTTCGATTAGTATAGTAGTGTCGTAATGGCCCTGTTTTCGACAATACTTTTTTTCTACACAATGCAATGGCAATGCTGAGTCATGGTCACCTTGAATTTGAAACATCACGTCTCAAAAATGAAAAACAAAAATGATGGACAACAGTACCTAAATATTTGTTTAAGTCAATGCTTTTTTAAATATAGCGCACAAAATAGAAAAAATAGTATACTCGCTAGATAAAAATATGTGTTATGAAACTAGTGTTTTAATTTACTATTTTTTTTTCATAATTGTACTTCAATTTGGAAATTGAATCGCCTCTAGTTTTTCTGCAAACAGGTCAAATTAAATGTTTTATTTTTTAAATGCGGGTTTTTTATTCTTTTCATAATAGTACCTAAATTATTTTTAGGAAATTCTATTTAATTTCGTATTTAAAGAAAAATCAAAATTTTGACAAAATTTGGTTTTGATGTTCTAAATATTTATTTATATATTTAACAGAAGAGAAAAAAGCTATTATATTTAAAAGTAAAGGTAAACATTTAAAAAAATTATTTTTAAATAAAATAAATTTTATTTCATATTTAAACAGCTAATAACAATTCTTTTTATTGAAAACATATTATTCAGAAATGAAATAAAATTGATTTTATTTTAAAATAAATATTATTATTTATAATTAATTTGTTTTGTTCAAAAATTAGCTTTTTTAACTATTTAGACTTCCTTTTCAGTATAATGGTTTTATACTATATTCAATTATAAAAATAAACATTTAAATCACAAAAACCAAATTTTGAAAAAAGAACGAAATATTTTAAGAAATTAAATTGCACATCTTATTCAAAAAAATCATTTTTAGTTGGCATTTTAAAGCGAATGAAAAATCTACATTTAAAAAAATAAACCATTCAATTTGGCCGGTTTGTAACAAAAGTGCAGTTTTAAATTCTAATGCAGTTTTTAACCATTCTGTTATAATAATCATCATCGTTGCTGCCATGATTTTGCTGCATGGGCGATCCAACATTTGACTGAAAATATGTTTTTTCATCTTACTGTAATGTTCAACGATGAGGCAAATTTTTTTTAAACGGCTATGTTGCGTCCGGAAAAATTTAAAGTGTGGTATGTTATCTATGGCCGTGGAATAATTGAATAATTATTTCTTCGAGAATTCTCAAAGGCAGCGTCGTGTCACCGTAAATGGAATTCCTTAACGGGCAGTGTTGGGCGATTATTTCTTCCCAATTGTTATTGAAAACCAACTGGAGGGATTCTGGTTCCAAGAGCATGCAGACCACAAATGAAACCATGGTGTTATTGCAAGAGCAGTTTGTTTGCAAAGTTATTTCAAGAAATGGTCCAGCAAGATCTTGTGATTTGACGCCGTGTGACTTCGTCCTGTGGAGTTATGTGAAGTCGAAGGTCTACGCTAAGAATCCAAGAACAATTAAGGATTTAAAAACAAACATCAGAAAGGTTATTCGTGAGATAACGGCTTAAATAAACGTAATGTTAAATTAGAATTTAGTTCGAATGCGCTACTGTCAACAAAGTGGTGGTGCACATTTGACCGATATTATTTTCAAAACATAATTGCAATTAGTTGGTCTTTGGAATAAAAAGAAAACACTTTGGCCCCGCAACAATGTTTGTGTTTAATTTCATTTAAAAATCCTAAAGCACTAATCGGATCACCCCTTACCTAAAATCACAATCCATTAAATATAATACCAATAAAAATTGTGAATAAAATTCTAAAATTCTTTGTCATGTGGTTTTTGTTGTTTTGTAGGTTATTTATTAGACATAGACGTCTAAAACCAACTCAGACAGTGGCTAATTTGAAAATAAATGTCAAAAAAAACATTTTTCTTTAAAAGTGAAGTCTTTTGGTCGCATTACAATGCAAAAAATAAAGATTTTCTTCCTTTGTGACCCCAGCGACAAGTTTATACAAAAATCGAAAGAGGCAGAGCAGTTCCTTTGTTACGAAAATTTCCGGTAGATTAACTTCACTCTATCGTGATAATAAATAACAAGAAGTGAAGCATCTGAATCATCTGTATAATGAAATCTAGGCTTATTCAGACTCGTCCAATTATTTCCTTTCGCAGTATTTTGTCTCATTCAGTATAATGGCATTGGGCATCTAGTAAGTATCAGGAAACATTATGAATAAAAAATGGGCTTTTGTAGAGATTGGGAATTTTTAATTTTTTCACTTTTTTTGGATTCACTGTAGAGCTTATCGCGAAATAAACACATTTCAGCACAAAAATTTGAGGATGAACCACTTTTTTACGAAAAAAAGCATAACAAATAGTTATAACTCTGTAAGGCACTATATAGTTATAGATGTCTACTTTTACTTTAATTATGTTAAAATTGCACCCATAATAGATAATTAGAATATATTATTATATAATATACTCCTTAATTTAAGTTTTTAACGAAATAATGTTAAAAGTGTAGCAACAAAATATGTTGATGTTATTCAACTAAATTCTTAAACAAACATTTGACATTTCGTGATTAATCGGCCCTTTTCTCGTATAAAAGAAGCAATGTTGCCAAATTTAATTTCATTTTATCAGCGAAGAATTCGAACGTTTATTAGGGTTGTTAATAATATTTTGTTGCATAATTGAAACGTTGTCATTAAGAGCACAAGGTGAAACAGTAAAGGGTTAGCACCAGGTTAGCCTTAACATAAAAACCCGTACAAAAGAAAAGCTGCCAGCGGAGCTGTCAGCCGTTGATATAGTCGGTAAATCAGTACCGGGTTAGCACCAGGTTAGGCGCCGCAGTCATCATCATTAAAGCCATAAAATAATAAAACGGTACAGCTCAATCACTGGCAGTGTAGAGTTAAGTTTAAGATATATAAATCATAAATCAGGAAATGTAAGGCAATTTGGCAAAGGTTTGCCCTTTTACCTCTCAATTTTACGCTGTTTTGAATTTAATAATTAGCGTTGAAATGTTTTTAACTTAATTAGTGCCCACACAAATAAAATATACAGTTGAAACAAATAATATATTCTTACATATTAAAATAATTTACACCACAACCTGTTAAAATGGTATGCCAAATCGTATTAAAAAACATTGTTGCATGAAACGAAACTTTTTTTAACTTATAAAGATAATAATAAATACAATACATATTTGTCAAGGACTAAGAAGCTAATGATAAATATATATTTGCCAAAGTGTTGAACAGAAATATTTTTTAAATAAAAAATTGGAAACATGCAAATACTACTTACAACTTCTGGATTATTTGCTTTGGACCCTAATTGTTCAACGTCATGCAGCTTGAGAATTTCGACTCCCATATTTTTTGCCCTCTGCCTGGTTGCCGGCCTCACATCTTTAAATACTATTAATTTTTTTAAACATCTAGGTGATTTTTCCAAAATGGAATTGCATTTTGCGTCATCTTCTACTAGAATAACTTGTATTTCAGCTGAAAACATTTAACGTTAAATGAACAGATTAATAATTTCAGAAGCAGAATATATTTTTATACAAATTACATTTTATTCGAATAATATAGATTTAATATGAAAAAGCAAAAAAATAATAAAATAAATACATGAAAATTTACTTTGGGCTGTTGATGAGTATATCAGCATCTAGACCTCCGCCATGTATTTTTAGACCGATCAATCACCCTTTATGTCAGTTTTAGAAGTTACTTTTCTAAGATATCGGAATATAAACAACGTATGTAGGAAATAGTGTTTTAAATATCAACCTGCGTTTTTGGTTAGTTCTGGTTAGGTCTTTTTTGGTTTGATATAAAAAAAGTATCTACAGTGTATAACAAAAGTCTGGAAAGCTCCAAATATCTCGAGAATCACTCATCCAATTTCAATTAAATTTGGATCAACCTACTATAGAAATGCGACGAAGGCTCGGGTGACATTTGCAATATTGCCAAGTTTACATTTTTCTATTCTACTAATTATTAAGATGTATCCTAAGATACATCTAAATCCTATATTCAATGGTTTTGAGTAAAGGGTATTCCGATTTAACTAATTATACTAAATGTTTTAAAAGATACATTAAATTCCTAAATTCAACGGTTTCTTGAGTAAAGGATAATTTTTTAAATACCTAAAAAATATTAAGTACTTAAAGGAAATACTAATTACAGCTAAAGAAATTAGGTTTTGAAAAATTCATCAGTTGCCTACACAAAAAAATCGGGGCGTCAAGTCTAGGGACCGATATAGCCATTCAATACGGCCCCTTGTCAAGCTTCCAAAAATGTGTCAAAGTATTCCCGAACTTCCCTAGCACAGTCAAAAAAATTCCTTATAGAGCTTTGAAAAATATACATTTTCACCTATTTAATAGGGATCTTTTAAAACACTTAAACGGCCACCTTCCTTCACATTAAAATTTCATACAGTACCGATGTGCATCTTCTATTAGAATAACTCGTATTTCAGCTGAAAACATTTAACATTATATGAACATATTAATAAGATCTTGAGCAGAATAATTTTTTATACAAACTACATTTTATTTGGACAATATAAATAAGCTACATACATGAAACTTTACTTTGAGCGGCCGATGAGTTTATTAGCATCTAGACCTCGGACATATATTTTTGACCGACCCTTTATGTTATTTTTAGAAGTTGCTTTTTTAAAATATCGGAATATAAACAAAGTTCGTTTACTTTCTAGTGCTAACTGTTGTAGAGTATAGAGCAGTCCCCTTGCAGTCCAAAGAGCTAGAGTTTCATCTCCGTCCGTGCATAAAAAAATTTAACCTATATACTAGGCATAATCTTGAGATATTTAAAAGATCGGTTTCATGTAATATCGACATGTTATTTAACTCATTACCGCTTAAGGCTTCAGCTTTCTCTGAGTGAAACTTTGAAACAAAGACATAATGTGGGCTGTGCTCTTTAATTTTGTCAGTTATTTTCTCTATCTCTCTCTCTCTCAGTCCTTCTTTATTATCTCTCACGCTCACGCGTTCTCCTCTTATAGTATTAAGGATAATTTATCGATTGTATTAATTTTGTGCCACGCCAGATATCTGATTTTGAGGCCTTTTGCTGCGTAGAATTTAAAATTTTGATATGTGTATACTGTATTCTTTTTCTAAGTAATATTAAACCATTTTATTATTATTATTATTATTATTATTATTATTATTATATTATTATAAATGGTTTGCCTTTGGTTTTCTGTTGCACGTGCAGTAATACCTATACTTTGTAAAGTCAGATTGAGGCAATCCTTTACATGCTTAGAATTTGGTAAACCGTGCTTCCCTGATATACCTTTGCTTGGAAAAAGCTCTTTTAGTGTTTTACCCAAGTAGACACGTCTTGCTTACATATACACACAGCTTTGCCAATATGCCTGTGCCCAATTACTGACAGATTACCCGTATGATGTGAATATATCATAAAAGGATTTAAACCTGCAAAAATTATGAAAAAACAGTTAATTCATTTTATCTATATGTTAGATTTTAGTTTTGTCGATTGTTGTCTATAATAGGTATGTATATGACTTTATACGCAACCAGGAACACAGGTCTCACTTTGATTACAAATAGCAAGATCCGGTTATTATAAAATGTAAATTATAATAAAAATGTATTTTATATAACAAATATTTAATGATTATATAACAAAAAAAAACATATCCATTTATTTCGCTCGGATCCAGATTCTATTTTTTCTTTTCTTCTTCACCTTTGACAAGCCAGTTATCATTTTTAACTACTATGAATGATACAAATGTATTTTTTATATATATTTTAAAAACCAAATAACACCTCAGAAAAAGATACGAGACACAAACACCTACTAGTACGAGAGCTAGTTTAATGTTAATTTATAATTTTTATACTATTTTTCGGTTTCTTAACCAGAATAGTCTTGTTGAATTGTAATAGTCTCAGATATATATGATAAAAAAATGTAAATGGATAAAAAGGTTTAAAGCTAATTTTTTTTACATACAGCTTATATCGTGATAAGTTACTGCCACCCATTGGATGGCAGGAGTGACCAACTCTGCCGTGTCATGAAGCGTATCATCAGGTTTAGTGCTTTTCCACATTACCTTCTTCTAAAAGCTAATTTGTTTTGCGAATAGTTAACACCATTCGAAATAGTAAACCAGTGGCGAAAGTACAAAGTTTGGGCCTTCCGCAGATTCCGGTAAAGGGCCCTCTCAGAAGTCATCCATAATTCATTTGCAAATATAAGTAACGCAAAAGCAGGGTCAGAAAATACCTGATGACTAAAAAAAAGATCATCCATACTCTCATTGCACGTTATTGCCGCCTTCTTAACATCAGTGCACTGCGGGGGGGCTGGCGTGAATGTAGCTACACCACTGGAGAGGACAACAGGTCGAATGATGCACAAACGAAAACTAGGTAGTTAGCTTAAACAACTTCCAAAGGATTTCAACTAGAATTATATCTATATTTTTCCTCATGAAGGTTGGGAGCTTTTCAACGGTATTATTTTTAGTCTATTATTTAACTTAAAAAAATCAAGTAATTTATGTTTCTCAATTTCAACATAACTGGATATTTTTTAATAAATGATTATTAAGAGATAATATTATGAAAATAATAAATCATAATTAGGGTTAAATATTGCTCTTTCGCCTTTAAGCAAGTCTATACTTGCTCCTGCCAAAGATTTGACCCACGGCAGGACTAGTAGGATTTGTTTGTTACATTTAGAATGGTATTGACTATACGCAGAAAAAAATTCTGCTTTTAAAATATTGAGGAGGCTAATGTAAAAAAGCACTAAAGCTGATAATACGTTTCATGTTTAAAACTACCGACACAAAAATTGCATTATTTGAAATTTTTGGTTTTTAGAATCCACTTTTTGTGATGTAAAGTTTAATACTGTCAAAGCTATTTTTTCTTCAAGCAACAACTTCAATCAGAATACAATCTTCTGAATGAATAATAAAAAGTGGTTAATATACTGCATACTTTTTTTGAACTCCCTTGACCCGTGGTTGTGAAGCATAGTCCCCGCCTCCGGACAGGCAAGAATGCATAAGAGCATTAACTGGATGAATATTATATGAAAAAAGAATGTCCAGCAGATATAGCAAATCTATAATATCGCTTAAAATAATGTTTTTAGTTTTTACTTAGTTTTTAGTACTTACCATGCTTAATGATAAAGGAACATGCATCTGCCCCCAGAGTATCATACAAAGGAACTATAACCATGCTATAGCAGTATGCCGCTTGTTCAACTAAAATCCATTCTGGACAATTTATGGCATATATGCCTATCATTGTACTTGTACCAGGTTTTAGCCCGACTTCCACCAATCCTGAACCAAGATTTCTTGCTCTCAAAAGTGCTTCGTTATATGTCAGCCACTGATAGGGTTTTGAATATGATTCTCTCCAACCGAGACATGGTCCATTATCTTGATAAGAAAAAAATATATTTTTTAAATATATTATGTATATGTAAATAAAAATACGCACATATTGTCACCAGTATTCTTGGCTTGTAAACATATATGTAAGTAAAAATAAATGATTTTTTTACGAGCGTGAAGAAAGCGCGTATTTTCCTCACTAATTTTGGAATTTTTTTCAGCATTCAAGCTGAAAACAATACATAAACTATCACATACCTATATCGCCATTTAATTAGACTTCGTGGGCTAATGAACATCACCGGAACTGGACTGAAGTGGTCCAGTTTAATATATTTAATAAAACATTAGTGAGAAATACCCAAGACACTCAAAAATGATGAACCCTTCAAATAATTACAAGTAAATACTACGAAAATACGTTTGAGACTTGGAGTTTTTATCTATGTTTGTTATGAAAATATGTTTGTTTTATATACCTGTTTGTTGATTATCAGTACAGACGTCAAACAAGGTTTTACATTTCATAACATTTGTGAATTAATACGTTTTACATTATTTTCAGTGAATAAAAAATAGCTTCTCATTATCCTGCTATGACTGTATTTCATTGTTAGCAGGCAGCTATTAAAAGTGATAATTTGGACGCCATCAATTGTAAGAAACCTGTGTGGAGCACATATTTCATCATTAATAATATTGGAGTATGTGGATCATACTATTCCTATACGACTTTCTGAATGCTGACCGATGCCCTCCTGTCAATTATGGCTTCAAAATTTAAAACTATGTATTTTATTTTCTTCCAATATCGGGCGATTTCCGCCTGATCAGTGTTTATTTCTCACGTAATGCTTTTATAAGCGGAAGTGTGGATGCTAATACTATACTTTTTTACTTAGAGGAGGTACTAACCTGTAACTAGAAAACACTATACTTAGCCCACATACCTTAGTAGAGAAGGTATGCGGGTTCTGAATGTGATGCTACTAAGCCCCGCCCACCTGTGTGACGTCATTCGACCTTGAGATTAAGCTCCGTGTCCTGACCAATGAGATTAAGCCCCGCCCCATGATCATGATTATTAAGTCCCGCCCCCATGGCTTTGGAGAATTAAGCTCCGCCCCATGACCAATGAGATTAAGCCCCGCCCCATGATCATGAGATTAAGCCCCGCCCCACGACCTTGGAGAGTTTTGCATACCACGTTTTCATATTTTTCCTTGAAGTGACGTCATATGACCTTGAGCGCACGTGTTTACATCAGATATATTGTTTGGCCTTGGGGGTGTGACGTTTTCATGTTTGTCCTTGAAGTGACGTCATATGACCTTGAGCACACGTGTTTACATCATCTCTATTGTTTGGCCTTGGGGGTGTGTGACGACAGATGGCCTCGAGTGTTAACTATTAAAACCAAATGATATTTAAATAAACAACATTTAGAAATATTTATTTAATTTGGTATTAATTACAATTTTTAAATTTGTGTGTTTAAAATTAAATGTACCAAGCAATAGCAGATCAATATTTAAATTTGAGTGTTTAGAATAAACAAAGGGGGTATGTGACGTCATTTGCAGTAGATAGGTATCTTTTTTAAAAGGTGTGTTGATTAATATGGTGTATTGGATTTAAGCTTACGCCGGACGGTCAATATGACATGCAGGGATTGGGTGTTTGGGTTAATGTGAAAAAAAGGTTAAATTATGCCCAAAAACCAGAAAACATAATTTTCGTATAAAATTCACGAATCCTATTGCAGTAGATAGGCTAAAATATGATATGCAGGGCTTGGGTGTTTGGGTTAATTGCCCCGCCCACATAACCTTGGGTCTATTTGACCTTGAAACATTTTGAAGGTCAAATTGTATGACCTTGGGTTTATTTGCTTTTGAAAATTTTTCCTGACCGCGTTTGGTTTCGAACCTTAAATAATGTATGAATAAATAGTTTTAGAAAGTTGTAAATATTTAGTTAGGTAAAAAATAAAATATTAAGCTGAAAACTCCTTATAGAGATAATTTTTGAGTGTACGTATGACTCGTTCAACTATCGCAGCTTTTTTTGTGCTGTACATCGAATAATGATTAATGTTATATTCCTTAACAAGATCTTGGAATATGTCATTAAAAAATTCTTTTCCCTGATCGCTTGGGGGTATGTGGCGTCATTTGCAGTAGATAGGTATCTTTTTTAAATTCTGTTATTTTCAACAATTTTTAAATTTGTGTGTTGTTAACTTTTGCGATTTTAAACTGTTCCGTGAACCATGAGGGCGTATATCCTTTATCAAAGACACTTTTGTGTTTGCTTATTCGAACTATATCACCCAAACAAAATTTAAACTTTTTGGGTACTATTTTTATCCAATTGTATGCATCAATGCGTGTGGTTGATTTAACGTTTAAAGGTTTCATACCAATAGTACGATGCTCTATATTATTATAGGTTTTCGTTATGGCTGGTAAAAGATATTTAGTTAGGTAAAAAATAAAATATTACTAATATTGTCTTTTTTTAATTCCTGTTATTTTCAGCAGTTTTCAGATATAAATTCAAACATTTTTAAATTTTACGTTAGTTCTAAGTAAGCATAATGAATACAGATCTACTTAATAAGGTTCGTGCCGATATAAAGCAGCTTGAAGAAAAAATTGTTAATATTGAAACAATAAAAATGGATGTACTCGGAAGAATTGAAAAACATGAAATCAGAATGAATGATTTGGACAAAAAAGTGGTCAAGCACATAATGGAATAATGCTTGAGAAAAAAATCAATATAGCTCTAGCTTGATGAGGAATACTCATATATGAAGATAATCAAGATTGCTGATTGGTATGAAGATAATCAAGAATGATGATT
Organism: Kuschelorhynchus macadamiae; assembly: GCA_030620095.1. NCBI lineage: Eukaryota > Metazoa > Arthropoda > Insecta > Coleoptera > Curculionidae > Kuschelorhynchus > Kuschelorhynchus macadamiae. The sequence goes on along the minus strand of JAUTXW010004472.1, from coordinate 512,827 downwards.
GTGGTGAACAAACCTATTTTATAATTATAATAAACACATATTTAAATAAAACAAAGTTGAAGTTTATTGGGTATTTATTTTAATAGTAACCTTAACCAATATACATATTTCGATAGGTTTGAAAGTATTACAAAATATAACATTTTAAACAATATCTGTCTCATCAATCCATGAATTAAATTGATCTGGAAATCCTAACCATTTTACAAATAATTGATTAATATCATTTTTCTTGCGACGACGAAGTACTTTTTCCACTAAATAAACATTCGGACTACTTGTTTTTTGCAGTTCAGCTTCATAAAAACATCCTTTTATAGATTGACCTTCTATTGATTCCAAGAGGTATTTTGGTGGGTTGGGAATGTTAACTTTTGCGATTTTAAACTGTTCCGTGGACCATGAGGGCGTATATCCTTTATCAAAGACACTTTTGTGTTTGCTTATACGAACTATATCACCCAAACGAAATTTAAACTTTTTGGGTACTATTTTTATCCAATTGTATGCATTAATGCGTGTGGTTGCTCTAACGTTTATAGGTTTCATACCAATAGTACGATGCTCTGTGTTATTATAGGTTTTCGTTATGACTGGTAAAAGTTGTATCCATTTGTAGGAACCTCTAGCTGAAAACTCCTTATAGAGATAATTTTTGAGTGTACGTATGACTCGTTCAACTATCGCAGCTTTTTTGGTGCTGTACGTCGAATAATGATTAATGTTATATTCCTTAACAAAATTTTGGAATATGTTATTAAAAAATTCTTTTTCCTGGTCGCTTTGTAGATTTATTGGTGTATATCTTACTTCTTTAAAAATGTCTTTCATTGCTTTAGTGACTTCAGCCCCTGTCTTGTTTCTAATCGCCCTAGTATAGACAAATTTGGAGTAGCAATTTATGCACACCAAGATATAGCGATATCCATCGTTTTCATTTGCATACTGTTGCATTTCCGCCAAATCTGTTTGCCACAAGTCTTCATATCCTTTAATGATGGTGTGTCTTCTGGGAAAATTTTTTCTCGCGGACCTATGAAGTTTATTGACAATTTTTATTTTTTTTGTGCTAGTATTCATAGTTCCAACTCACGTCTCTTGAGATACTGATCAAATTAGGTGATTACTTAATAAATTGTACCTTCCTCACGAAGTTCTTCTATAATTGACATTATTTCATTATCGTGTCCGGTATGACCAGCCATCTTTGAACTCCACAGCAATCGTAACCGTTCTACCAGCTCCTTCGGTTTATTCCAATATACATAGCTAGGAGTTTCCGATAAAACACGTTTCTTTAATGGTAGCACTACTTGAGCATATGTTTTTTTACCTGCGATCCCACTTCCCAATCCATTCCCTGTCATTAATGGTTTTATAATCTCTAAATATTTTTTCCGCCTGGTTTCCTGTAGTCCCCGCTTCTCATCATAGCCCTTGTATGGTGCATTTGTCAACCAGAGCATCTTTTTATAGTCTTCTGCCACTTCGGGAGTCATCTTTTCGATATGCTCTAATACCCGTGGATTTTTTAAGAATATCAAATCGTAAAGTTCCGCATTCCCTTCAAAGGTTGCAATATTCTTAGATTCGCGCCATAATGTCACTTTACCAGGAGGAAAACGTATTTCCAAATTACCCATAAACTTTTTGTTTTTTACTTTTGAATTATGATGTACTCCATAAACTGTATCGAATTGTGATGGTTTTGTCTTTAAACCATTTATATATGTATTAATGATAATATCCGGAGATGAGCGATCTTTTAATGTGACAGCTGACATTGTAGATTTGTTTGATGGAGAAGGTGTTGCATAAATTCCATCTAATGTCTCGTTTTTCGGGGTATCTATCGATGTTTCAGCCGTGTACTTAGGCCTTTCTGTGATCGGTGTTGATGTTTCTACAGGAAACTCTTCTGACATGAACATGCTTGATTTATTTAATGGCTCCTCTATGTATGTGCTTAAACTCTTCGGTTGTGATTGTATATGTTTACGAGACTTTTGTGTTACTGCATTGGATATAGAAGTCAAAGGCTTAGCAATCGGCTCAGAAAATTTGTCCAATTCAAATTTATCTTGTACATTAGCAGCTCTAAGTTGTTTAAATTTTTTTCGAACGGCATCTGTAACCCCAATCAATTGACGTTTCAGATCAATGTCATTATTCATCATGAAGGTGATGTTGTCAGAGTATCACACAATTATGTAATGCGAATTCACTGATCTTACTCTGTGTATATATAGTTATCGAACCCCTTGCGATATCTTCCCGAATTTAAATCGCTATCCTTATCAATAACGAGGAATCCATACTTGTCATTCCAACATTTAGCACACATCTCTTGAAATTGTGTAAAAGTCACATCTGGCGATACATGATCAGAAAAAATATGTCGTAAATTCATTTCGTCTTGTTTAAACATTATAATTAAATTGGCGTTGTCACGTACTAATTGCTTGGGAACTCGGGAATAGGTTTGTGCTAGGTAGAAACTATCTACATTTTTATGTCGTCCCATACTAAAATATGATCGTATAATATCTTGTTTTTCACACATTACGTCGTCAAATATGAAAATTGAATTTGGTTTGGCATCGGATGGCTCCACGATATTTGTTGTATCGCAAAAAGTATAATAACCAAGACCCTTAATTGGCGTGAAAATTTTCCTGAGGTATTCGTATTTGGGTTGATACGACTTTAAATATACGTAGACATTTTCAAAGCGCAATCCTAAAGGGTGTGTAAGCAAGGTAATCATAACATTTGTTTTTCCACAATTAGAAGGTCCTATTAGCAATCTACGAATTGATAATGGCAACAAAGGACCATGCCGACGTCCCACATTTTTCCCTACATGTCCAGATCCAATCTTTTTATCGAGATTATCTATTTCTAGCTTCTGTTTCAGCTTAACAATACGCATCATAGTGAAAAAAAATATTTTATATCGAACACTCGGCTTTAACTACTCATTCAGATGCAGACCGTCAAACGAAGTGGACGCTCTCGATATTCGAGTAAGACTGGGTGTGGCATAGTGAATTCTATAATTAATAAACTACCGTTTGAGTTACACCTTCCCGGTTATCAATATTGTGGGCCAGGCACCAAACTTACAAAGAGATTAGCGAGAGGTGATTTGGGAATCAACCCATTAGATGCAGCGTGTAAGAAACATAATATAGCATATTCAAAAACCGAAAAATAAGTCCACGCCATCAAGCCGATTACGACCTTGAACAACGTGCTTGGGAGAGAGTAAAATCAAAAGACGCTAGTGCAGGCGAAAAAATATCTGCTTGGTTGGTAACAAATATTATGAAGGCGAAACAACGTTTCGGTATGGGTGTTTCAACGCATTCAGCTAAAATAAAGAGCTCCAAAGGAAAGCGACGACGACGATTTGTGAAAGGGAAACGTACATGTAAAAACAAAAGAGTGTCCAAGTTTATTTTTGGATCGACATTGCGACAACCCATTCGAGCTGAATTAGATAAAGCTGGTGGTAAGAAATTTGCGGAAAAAGACATATTAAACGCATCTAGAATAGCAGTGGCTGCGGCAAGGAAATTATTAAAAGCCCGTGGTGGTAAGCGAAAGATACGCATACCTAGAATTATACCTGTTCCAAAGGTTGGTGGCTTATTACCTTTGATACCAATATTTGCTGGGCTCTCAGCATTAGGATCCTTAGCAGGTGGTGTTGCAGGGATAGTGCGTGCAGTAAAAACAGCAAAAAATGCCACAACCCAAAAAACGGGTGGTGAGTTACAGCTAAAATCGAAAGGAGGTGGAATGTATTTGAAACCATATAGGACAGGTTTAGAGCTTTTTATGAACCATTCAAAAAACTAGTAAAATGCCTTCCCCGAACGCCATTATCGAATATTGATCTAGAAAGGTATGCATTACAGCTACAAGTACCATACTTTAGAGGTGTATTTATGAGAGATTCACTTCCTCGACGTTATGAATCTAGTATTCTTAATTTGGACAGTATAATGGGATTTGGAACACATTGGGTGGCGTATCGGAAGAATGATTCAGAAGTTACATATTACGACAGCTTTGGTGATTTACCACCGCCAACTGAACTGGTTCGATGTCTGCGAATGGGTAAGGAAGCAGCAGAGGAAATTTACTATACATACGATCGACAGCAAAAATTTGGGACAGTCTGGTGCGGTCATTTATGCTTAAAGTTTCTCTCTCAATCGTAAAAATCAGTATGTCTCCTACCCCCCAAATGGATCGGGATAGTTATAAAAAGATGGCGTCTTCGTTAAAAGCCTATTATCGTTCCCGTAGTTTATTAAAAATGACTTCTGAAGAGTTAGAAAACATGCCCAAGGAGGTAATGATTGCTTGTTCCCCAAATGAAATCGCACTTGTTTGGGATAAATTGCCAGAACACATGAAATGTGACATATTAAAGTATCAGTATTGTACGGACCATCATAATAACCAGAATTTGAATGGAGACGAAGGTGATGGACCAGCACCTAGGAGATTGTTTTCCTGTTACTGTAAAATAAGTGATGTAAAAATAACAGAAAAAAATTGGTTTAAAATTTCAAAACCAAGTAAACGGTGTATAACCTATAGCAATATAAACTGCTGTCGACAACAATAAAAGCTAAAAACAGTAGATTTTTTTATCAGTCATGTCGTACACATTCACTTTAACAGGACGCTCGAGCGTGTTAAGTACAGATTTTTACCCACCATTAAAACTCAGTACAGTCAATAAATATGGGCTTGCACTTGTTGGATTTCACACATATAATTCTATTTTTAATATTGATGAAAGCAATAATTCATTTGGATATAAGAAAAAAAATGATAAAACTTCACCATCTATAAAGTTAACAATTCCCCCAGGAGTATATGAAGTGCATGAGATTGAAAAAGCAATGAAAACTGCTTTACAAGTGTCCACGAGAGATAATGATGATAAAATATTTTCATTAACACCCAATAATAACACATTGAAATGTGAAATAAAAACAAAATACATTATGGATTTTACAGCAGAAAACTGCATTGGCCGGATGTTGGGATTTGATCGTATATTGTTAACAATGGACAACAAAAACACGAATCAACCTCTCAAGTAGAGATTATGAAAGTACGCATAATACGTGTTGATTGTAATATTATCTCAGGAGCATACCTGAACTCACAAGAATGTCATATTTTATTTGAATTTGATATTGATGTTGAACCTGGTTATAAGATAACGAAAGAACCCACAAACCTTATTTATTTGCCGTTGAAGCCTGAAGGACATCAGTTCATTGACAACATTACTCTACGCATTTTGGACGACAACGGCGATCTTATCGATTTCAATGACGAGAAGATTATTATTAAACTGGAGCTAAAGAAACTAGTCTAATGATGAGTTTTTGTTACAACCGCCGACCGTACATGTTTTCTTCGATATGTCAAACAATAACGAAACCTAATAAAAAGAAATATATCGCTAAAACAGAGTTCATTCACGATCACGACGTCAGACCAAAAGGATATCAACGTCTCTCTGCCAAAGATCGTAGATTTCTTCAATCGATCGGCTTGAAAGTACGAAGCCAACGAACATAATGACAAGTAGTGAAAAAATTGAGGTTTTTACTGAACCTATTTTCAATAATTCTATCATAAGCCTGCAAGAACATATATATAAACCCTACGGATCACCTAAATTGTTTTTTATCTAATAATTCATTAGCTTTTCTATTTGAGGAAATTCGATATGAGATAGGCGGTGAGAAAGTTGCAGTTGTCAGAAAACCAGGTGTAACTACAGCTCTTAAAACAATGGTTTCCTTTGGTAGTACACAGCTGAAACCGCTTCTTACATGCGGATGGGGTCTAAATGAAGAAAACCAACACATTGTGGATACTGCTAGTAATGTATTTTCTGGCAAAGTACCCCTAAAATATCTAATGGGTTTTGCTGAGGATTATACGAAGGGGATATTTAACATTAAACAGGAATTGATTATAATAATTGCCCGCACTTTTAACAACTGTTATATTGGAGAAGTTGAAGCCGATATTAAAATTGACAAACTGGAGTGGAAAATTCGCCACATTGTTCCTGAGGATAGACAAAAGCTAAAACTATTATTACGTATTAATAAAGGTGGTAGTAATGCAAATATCCGAATCCCGCTCTCCGACAAACTTCATCTGATGTTTGGGCTATAAGAACGAGTACAAGTCTAGAGAAACCTCGTTATTTAATTATCGGACCAAACGCCGTCAGGAAAAATTTTCAAAGGCAAATAAACCCAAGGTCATATAATTTGACCTTCAAAATGTTTCAAGGTCAAATAGACCCAAGGTTTTTCGTTAGACATTTCTGATTTGTAAAATAATGTGAAACACACCTGGGCTCTCAAGGTCATGGACAAATATCGAAAAAGTATGATGCGCGCTCAATTTCAAATGACGTCACATCCCTCAAGGTCAAACTACACAGCACACCTGGGCTCTCAAGGTCAGGAAAAATTTTCAAAAGCAAATAAACCCAAGGTCATACAATTTGACCTTCAAAATGTTTCAAGGTCAAATAGACCCAAGGTTATGTAAGCGGGGCAATTAACCCAAACACCCAAGCCCTGCATATCATATTTTAGCCTATCTACTGCAATAGGATTCGTGAATTTTATACGAAAATGATGTTTTCTGGTTTTTGGGCATAATTTAACTTTTTTTCCACATTAACCCAAACACCCAATCCCTGCATGTCATATTGACCGTCCGGCGTAAGCTTAAATCCAATACACCATATTAACCAACACACCTTTTAAAAAAGATACCTATCTACTGCAAATGACCTCACATACCCCCTTTGTTTATTCTAAACACTCAAATTTAAATATTGATCTGCTATTGCTTGGTACATTTAATTTTAAACACACAAATTTAAAAATTGTAATTAATACCAAATTAAATAAATATTTCTAAATGTTGTTTATTTAAATATCATTTGGTTTTAATAGTTAACACTCGAGGCCATCTGTCGTCACACACCCCTAAGGCCAAACAATAGAGATGATGTAAACACGTGCGCTCAAGGTCATATGACGTCACTTCAAGGACAAACATGAAAACGTCACACCCCCAAGGCCAAACAATATATCTGATGTAAACACGTGCGCTCAAGGTTATATGACGTCACTTCAAGGAAAAATATGAAAACGTGGTATGCAAAACTCTCCAAGGTCGTGGAGCGGGGCTTAATAATCATGATCATGGGGCGGAGCTTAATCTCATTGGTCAGGAGGCGGAGCTTAATCTCAAGGTCGAATGACTTCACAATGACAACCCGCATACCTTCTCTACTTACCTTTGAAAATATCTCAACCAGGATATATTCTCTATTATTTAGGTTCTGCAACATTTTTGAATGATTGCAATTTTGGAACCAATAGACAATTTTGGAGATAAATTAAGGTGAAAATACCTTTTAAAAAATCGGGCGCCACTGTTGTTTTCAAACATTTCAATCACGAAATGTACTCAAGATTGGTGTATCAAGGTGTATTTAATCCTGCTATTGAAGTCAAAACTTCAAAATTGTATCTCGATTGGTTTTAATCATGTCTAGGGGTGGGGGAGGGGCTAATTAAAGAGCCACACTGAAAATTGTGGTCTCCCTGAATTCAGGATTAAAAGAGCACAATATGGAATGGGTTACGGTGTACTCAAACCAACACAGGGCAGCGGGAAATAGAAATAATATGCCCTACAGTATGCCCTGCAATACCGCAACAAACCCAGAGAAAAATGGAAAGGGCCATGTTCGGTATTAGACTGCAGGATCGAATAAGAAACATATCTATACGCCAAAAAACGAAAGTGGATGATATAATAACACAGATCACAATACTCAAATGGAAATTGGCAAGATTCACAGATGATAGAATATTAAACTGGCGACCTCGAACAGACAAAAGAAGTAGGGGAAGACCACCAACACGTCGCAGCGATTATATCAAAATAATTGCAGGTCACTCGATTAACGAAGCTCAAGATAGAACTGACTGTAGATGCTTAATGGAGGCCTATGCCCAACAGCAATGGACTCAACCGGCTGGATGGTGATGTTAATTTGATATTAGCCAGCCGAGTAGTTGTTTCTGTGATTCTATTTTGTGTCTTCGCCTTATACGCTAGTGTATGGCCGCCTGATGAGCTCTAATAAGAGCGAAATCGCGATCGTCGTTTGACTAAAATGGATAATTGCGCCTACAAGGCAATGCAAGACATGAAAACAAAAATATATTAACACCACCCAAATGAGTCAACAAACGTTTATGTACGTCAGATAGGAGTAAACAAAAATATTCCACATCATTCATGGAAGATTAGAGCGAATTCCTAATGCATATATAAGGACAGGGACATTACCAATTGGGAGTTATTAGATGTGTTAGCTCTTAGTAGTCAAGTTATATTGTAATAAGTATTTAATAAAGTTATTGTAAAGAAGTGTTTATCATTAAGAGAACCCGTAGCAATATTAGCAGTAGCACATGGCATGACATATACATGGAGGTCCCACTAAACACGTCAGTAAATGAAGAGCAACTTTTCATTCTTGCACCGCAACCGCTCCTGGGGTCCCGCGTTGATCTAAGTAGATCTTAACAATAACTTTACTTTCTCAATATTGCCCCGGATATGCCACCATTCAAATTATCTTAACGGGAATACATGTTTTATCAATAAAAGTGAGAGTTTTATTTTCTAACATGTTAATTAAAAAATAAACCCACTTAAAAAAAATGTATACGATGACTCATTAATTTTGACATCGACATCCATATTCAACCACATCAAAAATAGGATTTGCTTGTAATATCTATTTATTTATCTAAACTCACATAAATCGAAAGATTTGTTATGTACATTTTTTATTTGATGAAGCTTTTAAAACATTATTCCGTCTCGAATACACACTGAAAATTTTATATAGCCTGTATCTCCTTGAAATTATTTTAAAAATATATTTTAATAGAACATTATCTTGAATTTAAATCAATAGGAGTGATGAATTAGCAGAAGAGGGATTTTAAAACGAAAAATCCAACAGAAACTTATCTGAAACGCACTCCTAACTTTTAGGTATGTGTGGATCTTGAACTTTCCAGAGAATATTTGGCTTAACAAAAAATATTAACTATGAACAATAAATTATAACCATGTAGTACCTATTTTATACTGAGCAGATTCAAATACAATAATTGTCATAGCAGTTTTTAGTATAAAGTTTGTTGGGTTTAGTGTTGGGTAGGAGTTTTTTTTGCAATTTTATCTTAATATAATTCTTTTAAAATCATCTCATCACCTCAGAGTATTTCTCGATTAAACTTTGCTTTGGTCAATATCAGTTCTTCTTCTGATATTAAAAATAATATTTTCTGAAATATTTGGAAGTTGTAACTTTATTACCAACATTAAACGACCGTGTGGTAATAGCTAAGAGAATTTTTTTTGTTTTCAGAAACTAGAAAAAAATGCTTTTTGAATGGCACCTCATAAAACTCCAAAATTTCGTAAAAGAAAACGGATTTTCGATTTTGCTAGAAAATAAATAATTCGAATAAAAAAAATCGGTAAATTTCCTTTACCCGAAACTTCCCTCGTTATGAATATTTCCTTTTTTATTAGGAATGTGGAGTGTGATCCAATTTAGTTCAGTACGTAGTGATTTAGTCATTTTGAACATTTTTATTGGGCGCCATTTTGTTTCATCACATTGGATAGTTACCAATATTTTACCAGTTTACGTATACCGCACTTGATTTTTGGGCATAATTTAAAATAAATTCAATAAGTAGTTTTTATATTGACACACACCGCGATTTTGTTACTCGTACCAGTTTATCCCTATATTACATTAAGATTTTTTTACGTTGATATTTTAAAAATTTGACTTGGCCGCCATTTTGTTCCGCCATCTTGAATTCGTAATACAACTTTATCAGTTTATCTCAACATCACACTGAATGCTTGCACAAAATTTGAAATTAATCTAATAAGTAATTTTTTTAGACTGATTTTTCAAATTTTTTTTTAGGCCACAATTTGGTTTTGCTATCTTATATTCCAAAATGTTACCAGTTCAGTCCAGTCTTCTGTAACACTTGATTTTTGTGTAAAATTTAAGGATAAATTGGCTAATTGGTTTTTTTAGTAATAATTTTCACTAGACCGCCATCTTGTTCAGGCATATTCGATTTTTACCAAAATATTACCAGGTCATAATATAAATTAATTAATATTTTATTAAGTCGCTATTTTGTTCAGCCATCTTAAATTCGTACCAAAACAAACATTTGATTCCTAAATAATACTCAATTTTTGTGCAAAATTTGAGATAAATTGGATAAGCACTTTTTTTGTAGTAATTTTTTAACATTTCACTAGGCCGCTATTTTGTTTTGCCATTTTGGATTGTTACCAAAATGTTACCAGGTCATTAATTTTTGTCCAAAATTTGTCAATCGGGTAAGTAATTTTTTAATTATGCCGCGAAAATGTTACTCCTATTTTACATACTTATTTATTTTTTAAAAATAATTTCAAATACACAATGTAATGTCAAAATTCCATTTCCCTGAGTCAAAAATATTATCTTTCAATAATTTGGAAGGATTTGTTAATGCTTGAATGTCAAAAAGTGAGTTAATTTCGGGCAAGTGAAAGGATGCATAAGATACAAAATTATGGATCAGAAAATCGTAAAGGCAAGGTGTCTAATTTCATTGTCAAGTAAAAGTTTGTTATTTTATTACAGAAGTATACAGAAACACTAAAAGGCACTTTTCAGCTCTGTGGATATTGTTTAACTTCTTTGGATACCACACATAAACTAAAGACAGATCTTACTCCGAATGACGAGCCATCCATGGTAAAATAAAAGACCATCAAAATGAATCCGAATTTTGCTCAGTATAGTTCGGTTCCATCGAGAGATTTCCGCGTAGTTCAATTTAATGTCACGGCCAGAGCTGCCAATATGTGGTGGCCTATGATCCATTAACTTTGTTTCGCGTTTTAAGTTCGAATAGCCTTTGAAAATATTTGCAAATAAGGAGAGCGATTATACGACCCAAGACCGTTTTTATGTCGCATAGATAGTTCGTCAAACAACTTTACCGTGGTGTCGCTGTTTCGGTCTAGTCGCAATATTAGCTCGCACACACAAATATTTGACGCAGTGTTGTCAACTTGCCTAGAAATATTTTTCAAGGCTGAAAGTAAAACGTAAAACAAATCTATATATTTAAAACACTAAACCAGATTTTTCAGCAAGTTCCTGAGAGAGTTTTACTGCACCAGTTTACAAGATTTTTTTTTGAAATGATCGTCTGGTAACCGAGACCTTTCAACACTATTTTTTTTGTATTGTTTTATTGCGTATTTTTTCTATAAAACCAATATGTTTTTCTTCAATAACATTTTTGGATGTTGTGCTGAATTCGCCCCATATTGGCATAATTCCACTGGAAATTCATTGCGCCATCTAAATGAAAAGACAGAACAAGATTTGCCGGGCCAGCTAGTTATGCTTTAAAGAGATACACAAAATTTAAGGTCGGAGGCCGTCGCGGACTGACATTTTGGGCCTTAATATGAGATGAGCTCCGCAGAAATCTCCCGATAAATTCCAACTCTATTCAAACCCGGGAATTTTGGAATTCATGTAGGGAGTCTTTATTTTCCATTTGATGAATGGTCTATTTATAGAATATAACGATCTTTGGTTAAACTCCCGCTTTTTTACTGAAGTATCTACTCGGGACCCCTGTCTTGATGTGTCAAACTAGCCGGGTCTATGTGGCGATTGAAGTTATACGGTGGTTGTTAAATTTATTTGAAAAAAAGTATATACGGAAGAAAAAAAGAAAAAGAAAAAAAGGTCGAGTAAGCGACCCCTATTCGCGAGATTAAACATTTTAAGATGAAAATGAAGTGAATATATAACTAATAATTTATATTTATAAGAAATTTATTTCGGTTTATCTTTGTTCGTTTCAATTTTCAAAACGCAAATAGTGTGTCCGGCAGAGGCGGCTATTCAGATGAAGTAGGTGATGTAGGTGAAGTGTTACTTCACCAGGAAAAATAAACAAGCAAATATCTAACTACATTTATTATATATCTCTTAAAATTTTAGCTTTTACATTAATTTATTTACCTAATTGGCAAAAAATAAACTGTTCATCTCGAATAAATATTTTGCTTGACCGTTGGCGGCATGTCTCTTTAAAACCTTGAATTGAACTTTATTATAATAACTATAACGGCGCAAACCGGTTTGACTTTGCTGACGGTCCTATGTTTAGTTTACGATTTTCCTACTACGTTGCCATGACAACGCGTACGCGATGACGTCGAGCGCATAGAAGAATAATGTTAATCAGCGCCATATAACGCCTCTCGGTGAATTGCTACGGCAGTCCACTACACCCACGTGTCGTTCAGATTGGGGTGGTTGTTTACTTTTATTTTCGCGGATTTCGCTGCAACCGATGAGTTCCTTTGCAGTTTGCTTGATTGTTTTGTGTTATATTTATTTATTATGTTGTTACAACTTTATTTGGTGTCGGGTTTATTAATTTACATTTTTAGTTGACTATAATATTTAAGCTTTAAAATGAATCCGATCACGGATGTGGTTTGCATTTTGTTGGAAACTCCATTTAATGGATATAAGGAACAAGATCAGAGGGATGTATTAAATGTAGGGCAGCCAAAGTTTGACTTGAGAATGTCCGCAAAAAAAGAAATAAAAACAAGTGTCAGAACATGGAATGTAAGTTTTAAGTCATTCTGGTTTTCGGCGTACAAATGGTTATGTAGTAGTCAAATATTACAAAAATTGTTTTGCTGCCCTTGTTTACTATTTTCCAATAAATATTCAGTGTGGAATAAGGAAGGATTTGCAGGTATGTTAAATATATCAAGGTCTTTGCATAAACATGAAGACTCGGCGGAGCATTTAAAATGCGAATTAATGCTAAAAACATTTGTAAAAAATCAAAGCACTATAGCTTACGCTTTAAAAGAAAATGCCTAAACTGTATAAAATACATTTTAAAGAAAACTTCCGATTAAATAGACTATTTATGTGCTTGGTAATTGATGCAGTTTTATACTTTGCAAAATAAGAGTTAGCCTTTCGCGGCCATGATGAGAGCAGCGAGTAAACAAACAGGGGGAATTTTAAAGAGCTTTTAAGTTTATTAATATCGAGAAGTTCTAAAGAACTAAAACATCATCACGAAAAAATTTAAAATGTTTTTACTGGTGACTCGAAAACTATTCAAAACGAAATAATTGAATGCATTTCTGATTATTTAAATGATCATCTAAAAAATGAAATAATAAACACACATTTTTTTTTTCTGTGCAACTGGATGACACCACTGATATTACGCAAAACTCCCAGTGCTCCATAATTTTAAGATACGTTAATTCATAAGGATCAGTAGTCGAGAGATTCTTAGGATTTTATAATATCAGCTCCGATAAAACGTCGGAGAATTTATATTCTCTATTGGAACAAATTTTGGACCTATTTGACTATAAACATAAATTAATAGGGCAATGTTACGATGGCGCAATGTTCGCACTAAATGTCGAATTTTTTTTGCAATCCTTAGTGGTATTCCCTCATTTTTTCATCACTCACCCAAACGAACATATGCTCTTACATCTGCATCTACGAGGCGTATACCAACAATTACAGAAACTCGTTGGTTTTCAAATTCGAAGTTAGTAAATGTGATTGTTCAAGACTGGAATAAATTAAAAGACGTCTTTGAATTTATGACAAACTGTGACAAATCTGATAAAAAATCAATCCGGCTTGCGAAAGGATTTTTAGGTGAGATTTTGAATTCACGTTTCTGGCAATTGTGTAACATACTACTTGACATTCTTCAAAAAAATGGCTTGACATTCATTTTTGCATATCCAGTATAAAACGCTGTCGTGAGGCGCTCTGTAAAAAAATGAACATTTCTTTAATATCATGTTTGATAAAGCAAAATCTATTACAGAAATATATCATTATAAACGTGAGCTTGCTAAGCTTTCACCTGAAGAAATTAGGGCTAAGTATAGAACCCTTTTTTATGAAATATTGGACCATATTTTAATGGAAATGACACTAAGATTTCAAGACTGTGAAAAACTTACATTTTTATTTTTGGCAGATTCTGCTAATTTTCCGAATATAGTTTAAATTTTCCGACTGGTCCGTTTGAAAATTTGTTACAGTTATATGGGGAAATATTTTCAAAAAGTCAACGACTTAAAAAAGATATTTTTACCAAAGCATATAAACCGTTTTCCCTTCTTTTCACAATATCGTCGACAAGTGCTTCAGTGGAAAGAAGTTTTTCTTGTCTCGCGTGTAAAAACTTATTTAAGAAATACAATATCTCAAGAAAGACTTACTTCTCTAGGCAATATTTTAATTCAAAAGGAATTTCTGGAGGAGAGAGGGCAACTCATTCATTTTATGAGGATGTTATAAATAAATTTGCTTCTATGAAGGATAGGAGAATTGATTTAGTTTATAAAATTTAGTTAAGTCGTAAAAAAATATTTAACCCCCTCCACATATAAAAAAATTCTGGAAAAAAAATTATTGCGATATTTTCTTGCTTCATTTCCACTTCACTTACTTTTTCACCTGCAAGCCTCCACTGGTGTCCGGTGTTAGAGTCTGTATAGCGAACTCACTTATTATACGAAGCAGAAACACTGTATATAATATTATTAAATACTCTGACAAACTATGATACACATGAATGATTTAATCAGCAGTTTCCATCTAAAAAGGAAAAGTTATATCTCTTCATAACAAATAAAAGCAAAATGGTATAATTGATCAGTAATTGAAATAGAAAGATCTAGTAGAATTAATTAAAATATCGGATTGTATTGTATGTACAAAACGTACAAACAATAAGCTATTTAGCCTGTTATTTAATTCCAAACTGATTGCTATTTCTTACATAACTTTAATTTGAAAAAGAAAAATCTGAAGAGAAATTAACAAATGAAACAATATATTAAAACTTGAGCGTGATTTGACATTTTAGTTAAATACAAAACTGATAAAGCATTTCCATCTAATTTTAAGGAAAAATAAGGCGATGATAAAAATAAAAACGAGCTTTTGCACTTTCATTATATCTTTTCTTTTTCACAATACAAATTCGCAAAAGTAAATTTGGCAAATCTATTCAGTACTCTGTATTTTAGGTTACTTCTTCTGATTATTCATTTAATTTTAGGAAAAACTTTAGTCCCCTCAATTCTTCCTCGATAACGTCACTAGCAAACTAGTTTGAAATAAGAATTACATTGCATTGAAATATTCTCATTCATAGTTTTGATTATAATTAGAGTTATTAAAATTAAATCCATATGTTGGTAATCGGTAGATGTATCTAAACTATGCAGATTTTTTTTATATAAACGGTTTCGAACCAACTAAGCCTACGATTAAAATGTGTTTACCAAAAGTATAACACGTGGTTCTGATGTTAATGTTTATTCATTCTTAAAGTATAGCATTACATTTATAATAATAGGTAGCTATTTATTATGACTCTGTGACATTATGTTGTTGTGACCGAGTTTTCATTACTCTTGGCAAATATTTGGAAACAGTTTATCAATTATGGAAGAAGGCAACTGCGTTGTCATGCTGGCCCACTCAATACTATAGGGTCTCTAGCTGCTAAATGGTTATTTATTTTTACTTTCCTCGTAAAACAGAAGAACTGTAATCGTGAAAAAATTACCCTCCCAGGATTTTATAGATCTTCATGTTCTAGAATCGAAAAACATGTTTTCCCAATTCCGTCGGTTCATATGGGGATGACCTGGTAGCATTTTGGTAAAAATTCAATAGGGCAGAAAAATGGAAAAAATGGCGACGTAGTGAAATGTTAATATAATAAATACTAAAAAAATAATTATACAATTTACTTCAAAATTTGCAAAAAATCATTATCACATAGGAATGAAGAAATTAGGGCTAAGTATAGAACCCTTTTTTATGAAATATTGGACCATATTTTAATGGAAATGACACTAAGATTTCAAGACTGTGAAAAACTTACATTTGCTGGTAACATTTTGGTAAAAATTCAATAGGGCAGAAATATGGAAAAAATGGCGACGTAGTGAAATGTTAATATAATGAATACTAAGAAACTAATTATACAATTTACTTCAAAATTTGCAAAAATCATTATGACATAGGAATGAACTGGTTACATTTTGGTACGAATCCAAGATGGCGAAACAAAATGGCGTCCTACTAAAATATTTAAAAAATCAGCCTGAAAAACTGCTTATCAGATTGATTTTAAACCAATCTGATAAGTGCCTGAATGAATTGTAATATAGAAATGAACTGCTAAATTCTGGTACGATTGAAAAATTGCGAAACAAAATGGAGGTCAAGAAAAACATTAATAAATCAATCTATTTTTTTTATTCAATTGACTTCAAATTTTGCACAAACATTAGATGTGATATAGGGATAAACTGGGACGTATTCAACATGACGGAACAACTACTTGTTCAATTATTGTAAATTATGCCCAAAATCAAAGTGTGGCATAGGTAGAAACTGGTAAAATATTGGTATGATTCCAACATGGTAAAACAAAATGGAATATTTTAAAAATTAGTCGGAAGAAAAACTATTTATTAGATTGATTAGAGAGAAATTTTCTGCAAGAATTAAGTTTAATATAGAGATGAACTGGTAAAATTGTGGTACGAATTCAAGATGGCGGAACAAAATGTCGGCTAAATAAAATATTCGTAACAGTGTAAAAATCACCTTTCCAGGTTTTTACAGATCCTCACGTTTTGGAGTTTCTAGATGTCAAAACACATGTTTTCTCAATGTTTTTCAAGACGACTACAGTTCTGTGAGTGGTATACTAGGATATGTAATGAAAATCCTGATTTTGTAAATCATGTTTTGTGGTCCGACGAGAGCAGGTTCACGAATTGTGGAGTCTTTAATAGGCACAACCGTCATCATTGGGCTGTGCAAAATCCTTACGAAGTGGCAGAGAGACGTCTACAGATCAGATTTGGAAGTAACGTTTGGTGTGGGATCATTGGTAAGTTAATCTAACCAATTTTTTTTTAAATAGGCACCAAATGATGGTCAAATAATAATCTTTTTTTTTTCGCTTAGTTCTTTAATGATACTAAAAGAGTATAATCTAATAAAAAAAAAGTAAAACGTTCTACTCTAGTCAGTCAACTTACTTTTTTGATATTGTATTACATTTTTATTCAATCATTTTGTATTGTAGTTTCGAAGAACCTATAAAAATAAAAATAGGGTTCTATAAATTTATTAACACTTTATCTAAATTTTGTGCAGATTTGGCTAATTCTCTAAAATTATTTTGATTGCCTGAATTTAATGATTTATTATTACCCGGGAATCCTAGTTCTTGCGTTATGAAAAAAATACCATATTAATCAAATGTCGAATTATTTTTCGATTTTCATTTGTGTTTTTAGTACCACCCGGCCGACCCTGCCGCCCTTGACTATTGGGCACCTATTTATAAAGTATTAATCATTTCAGGAAATCGACTTATTGGACCATTTTTGTTTGACTACAACCTAAACGGGCAGAGGTACCTAGAGCTTTTGCGAAACCAGGTTGTACCAGCCTTACGAGCTATTCTAACGGATGACGAATTAAGAAGAACTTGGTTTCAACAAGACAGATGTCCGGCTCACAATACCATTCAAGTCAGGAACTTTTTAAGAGAGCAGTTTGACGACAGAATAATTTCTTTAAATGGTCCAATATCTTGGCCTCCTAGATCCCCTGACCTGTCGCCCTTGGATTTCTATCTCTGGGGTCACACGAAGAATGAAATCTATGAATTTGATCCCCCCGTGATCATAGAAATCCTGAGACAAAGAGTTCTGGACACATTTAAAAATATTAACCGAAATACACTTACCAGGGTTGTACGAAAAGCAGTCACCAATTGTCAAAAATGTCTCGATGCAAATGGACGTCATTTTGCAGATTTGTAAATTAATGTTACCCACTTACAAAGTAGTTAAAGCTCATTTAGATTTTTTAAGTCGTTATTTACGTTCATGTTGCATTGAAAATTCAATGCGTTCAATACATTACCTACTTATTAATGTAATTTGTGACAAATAAATCATGGCCTCCTTTAAAAACATTGAAACCTAATTTACGAAGTGTGATATTTTGATGACACTAAAATCTTTAATGCACTTGTGAGATACCACTAGACTGGAAATTTTAGGCTCTTTCCGAAAATCGAAAAATCCAATATGGCGGTCATAAGAAAAATGAAAGTTGAGGCAGGTTGCGGGTTAACAAAAAACAATGAAGACGTGTCGTATACGCCATCTTATTTGTCTTAAAAATGTGTCCGAATAAGGTCACATTTTGACAGCTGTCAAATTTACAGTTCTGGATATACTGGCGAAAAACGAAATCGGCCATATATATATATATATATATATAAAACGCCAGGATATTACCCTTCAAACTTGTCCCATTGATCGATCGTAAATCTGAAGCCAGATATCGAATGCAATAAGTTTCCTCTAAAACTTTCCCCATTTAACCTTTGCTGTAGGTAGAATAGGAGCCGAGATCCCTGTATAGAGAAGCGAATCTACAAAACAATCTTACAAAATCAGGATTTTCATTACATATCCTAGTATACCACTCACAGAACTGTAGTCGTCTTGAAAAATCAGTTTCCTTAAGTCCTTGTACTATTATGGATTTGTATGGATGGTACTTATTCTTTTTTAAAACTCTCTGTACTGTTGATTTTGGCACATTAGTTTCCTCTTCTACAGTTCTTACCGATGCACCAGGGTTTTCGTTGATTGCTTGTAAAATGTTTCTGATTCGATTTTCATTGTTATTATTGTATCCGCTTCTAGGTTGTTCGAAGGCATTATGGTTAATTAAATTAACTACGATTTTCCTGAATTGAGTTTTATGAGGCTGCCGTCGTTCGGGGTACATCTCCAAATACCTTGCTGAGGTAACGTCGCGCGTCGGCGTTTCTGTATGAATGAAAGTACAGAGCTAACATGTCAACCTTTTCTTCATTTGAATACAGAATGCCGGGCATTTTCTATAGGTTTTGACAATTTATGTGTCAGATTTATGATTTTATTGGAATAAAAGCGTACCTACCTTTTCGGTTTTTCCCCGATATTTCCAAAAACAATTGATCGATCTTAAATCTGAAGCCGGATATCGAATGCAATAAGTTTCCTCTAAAACTTCCCCATTTAACCTTTGCTGTAGGAATAATAGGAGCCGAGATACCTGTATAGAGAAGCGAATGTTTCTGATTCGATTTTCATTGTTACACATCCGCTTCTATTGTATATATATATATATATATATATATATATATATATATATATATATATATATATATATATATATATATATATATATATATATATATATATATATATATATATATATATATATATATATATATATAATATATATATATATATATATATATATATATATATATATATATATATATATATATATATATATATATATATATATATATATATATATATATATATATATATATATATATATATATATATATATATATATATATATATATATATATATATATATATATATATATATATATATATATATATATATATATATAATGGATTCTCGAACCATGCTTTTTTCTTATTTTTTGTGTGTTATGATCGAGTATTTGTATAGAAAAAGTGTGCACCTATATGGATGACGCTTCTTCTATGAGCATTTTGTTTTTTTCTTCATCGATTTATCTCTAAAATTGTCTGAATTACAGCTTTTTTGCTGAAACCTTACGTTTATCCTTTATGTTTATCCAAGAATACCGCCTTTATTTCTATGTAGGATCATACCGACTTTGAAAAAATAATTAATGGGCGTAGTAAACCCTACACCGCTCCATGAAAAGCAACATCGCGTAAAGCAATCCTCGAATACGAACAAACAGGAAGCACTGCTAGAGGTGACCGCTTCTTGAGATTGTGGATTTTATATTATTTACCTGTAAAAGATCTAAATTATTATCTGAACATCGTGCTGCTCGGAGAAACTTTGTTTAAAATTATAGAGAACGGAATATTTGTGAATGGTCACATAATCTGTTTACGAATGAGTCAAGTTAAGGTTTTGCCTTAATCTGGTGCTTGGAGAAAGCGAGTTTGAAGAAGAACTGGAGAAACATTTAATCAACATTTGATAATAGAATGCGTTAATGTTAACGGTGGCTTAGTTACGGTATGAGGTGGAATTTCGATAAATAGACGTACAACCCTTCATGTTTTTCTCATTAGGTAGTTAATGACAGCGCAAAACTACATAGAGGACATTTTACATTAGTATGTGTTACCCCCTGCTCAGTTAGTTAGAGTTATTCCAATGCAGGATATTGCCCCGAATTCAATAGTGCGAAACTTTTTAGAAACTGCGTGTATCACATTACAGTGGTTTGCGAGAAGCCCCGACATAAATGCTATAGAACATTTGTGGGATGATTTAGGGGGAAGGGTGCGTTCTCGCGAGAGGCCATTGGAAAGGCTAGCAGACGTGGCACGTGTATTATTAGAAGAAAGGGATCGTGGAAAGAATAAAGGAGTTCCCAGAGAAGGCAATACTTGATACTAAGCACATTTTTTTAAATTTGTTTCTTATTCAGTTATTCCAGTTTATAATTTTCTGTTAAATAAAAATGTTTTATAAAATTCGTATCAGTTTTTTTTATTAGTACACTGTTTCTCGAAAATTATTCAAGAAGTTTTAAAAATACGAGGTTCTAGTACAAAAGCTGTAATTCAGATAATTTTAGAAATAAGTCAATGAAGGAATAAATAAAATTCTCGTAGAGAAAGCGTCTTTCATATAGAGTGTAAACATTATCTATTTTTACGGAAACAAACCTATGTTTGTATAAAACTTTTTTCTAACTTTGGTAAGTAGTACACGTCAAATATTTAAAAAAAAAACTAATCTGATGTCATCCAGTTTTCCTTATGTATGTATATAGGACTTGAGTAATGTTTCATAAAACCCTGTATCTAGTTCTTGGATTAGATTGTGCCCATGAGAACTTTTGATCAGGACATTGAGAAGAACTGTATTACATACAAAATTAGAAAAAATCACGAAAGCCTTTTTCCGTAAAAAGAAAGTGCGATGCCCTGAAACTGAAGAAAACAGCTAAATCGGATTTTTCTGAACTGAAATCTACAAAAGTTGTTTGAACTTTTTTGTTTTTCAGTAGATTACGTAATTCGTTTCGGTTTCATTCACCCTTAAAAAAATGAAAATTTCAAAAAAAAAATTTTAAATTCCTTGACGCACGTGAATTTTTAACTAATTTTAAACTGTAGGTCTATTCGTTCAATACGTATAACCTCTTCAAACAGTCGTTCTAGCCAAAAAAGATCATCATCATCACCAGTCTTTTGCATCCACTGCTGGATATCGGCCTACTACTTCCTAGTATGTCAATTTAGGTGGGACATGCCGTGTGTGTTAGATATCTTTACAGAGGTCCTGTGTCCTCCAGTTTATCGCCGGATCCGAACGGTTCTGTGGGACCGCCTCACGTCTTACCGATTAGCTAGCGCACTAAAATTATGTTAAACAAAACTTGGTTTAGCCCTGGATCGAATTATAGACATTTAGCGCCAAGGCACACATACAAAAATGTTTGAAAAATCAAAATATTATATTTTATTTATTGGTGAAATATATTTCGTATTCATAATTTTGGAGTCAATTTACCGGAATTTTTCGTGCCCTTCGACTCGATTGTTTTGTATAAACATGTTGGTGGGATCACAAAGGAAGGGAATCCTGAGTTGTTTTGTTTTGTTCCGATCAGTCCAATAGAATCCGCAATACTTATGTCTTTGTTAAAAAAATTGTCAAAAACCCCATTTTTCTGCAAAAATAAAAAAAATATAGATTTTTTCATAATTACAATACTTCCGTTTTACGAGGGAAGTAAAAAGAAACAACCATTTAGCAGCTAGAGACTCTCTCGTATTGAGGGGGCCAATATGATTAATAATATTATACAGTTGCCTTCTTCCATAATTATTGATAAAATATTTGCCAAGAATAATGAAAACTCGTTCACAACAACGTGATGTAACAGAATCATAATAAGTAGCTACGTATTATTGTAAATATAATGTTATACTTTAAGAATGAATAAAGATTAACATCAGAACACATGTTGTACTTTTGGCAAACACATTTTAATCGTAGGCTTAGTTGGTTCGAAACTGTTTATATATAAAAAAAAGTTAAGTTAGATACATCTACCGATTATCGACACAGGGCTTTAATTTTAATAAGTCGAAGTATAACAAAAACTAGAAATGAGAATAGTTAAATGCAATGAAATTCTTATTTCAAACTGGTTTACTCGCGACGTCATTGAGGGGGCTAAAGTTTAGCCTAAAATTAAATGGAAAAATCAGAAAAAGTAACTTAAAGTACAAACAACTGAATAGTTTTGTCAAATTTACTTTTGCGAATTTGTATTGTGAAAAAAGAAAAGAAAAAGTAAAGTGCTAAACTTCGTTTTTATTTTTGTCATCGCCTTATTTTTCCTTAAAAATATTTAAACATAACAGGGGGTACAAAAATAAGAAAATCATCAAAACTTAAAACTTTACAACAAAGTATAATTTATTTTCGTTTTAAACACTGAATACTGGCACTTCGATAATATATTCATTTTAATTTTTTTTTGGCGAAAGCAAATTATATTTTTAAAGTATTTTAAAATCTGTATCCAATATGCAAGGTATTATTTAATAGGAAAACTGATATCCCCCCGGGGTAAGGTAAATCACCTATTTACTTGAAAATAATATAATTTGGCTGTTCTGAGATAAGGTAGTATGTCAACTTAGGTGGGACATGCTATAAACTTGCTTTAACTTTTTGGCTAAAGAGCTCTAACTAGGATCAGCCAACATGTCTACAATTTTCTAAAATTGATTTGTAATGAACTGAGAATCGCACAAAAATGTATTTACGCTACTTAGATATATTACTTTTTAAAAATGTTAGGAATGTAAGAAGTACTTTTTTAATTTAATCGTTTAGATTAGTGAATGATCTACAATCAGATGCTACGCTAGTATCGATCTACATATTGTACGTATTATTAATTTAGTGCCTGTTAAACTGTTTTGGCATCGAAACACTTTTGGCTCGCTGTGCACCGCTGATCTGATACTCTGCA
The DNA here is from genome assembly GCA_030620095.1 of Kuschelorhynchus macadamiae. NCBI lineage: Eukaryota > Metazoa > Arthropoda > Insecta > Coleoptera > Curculionidae > Kuschelorhynchus > Kuschelorhynchus macadamiae. The sequence continues at coordinate 489,431 of JAUTXW010004472.1, read as the reverse complement.
GAGAACTCGATTTTCGCATTACAGTTTATGAATTCATGATTTTTAAATAATTTGGATCTATTGCGTCAAATCAAAAAAGGATAATCAAGGCAAACGAAAATAATGTGAAAAAATGCTCAACTAAATACTGCATGTTGAGTGGATTTCTATGGACAGTGTTTCGAAACGGAAAGAAAGTCAAACTTGCACCAAACCTTACATTGTAGGCTTTGGTTGCACCATGGTCTACTCCACATTTGTAAGAAAAGAAATATTTGCAACTTACTGCAGTTCAAATGTATCTATCTACTACGATTAAACCAGAAACTGATAGTCTACATTTTTTATTTTGAAAATTATTGACGCAAAATCGAGTAACGCAGCTTGAAATTTTAAAGGAGATAAGCCCTTTACAGATTGCTTTTAGAAAATTAACCGATAGTTCCCTAGTTTCATCAAGGAATCTTAAAAGAATGATAACGACTTTCAATTTTTGAAAATATCAAAACATTTGGGCGGAGGTAAATTCATCACCAAAGGCAAAGTATTTTCCTCACCAGAGATATGTATTCGTATTTTTCTCACTTTTGAATAATTAGCAATTTTCTTTATTAAAATAAAAAATTTTGAAATAATAAGGTGAAACAATACAATGCGTATTAAATTTGTGTACAAGTAATTTTATATTTTTTGACTTTCTCATGCGGTGAAGACACAAAATATATGATAGAACTCGTTTTACCAGAACTCAAAAAAATGTATTCTTAAAGGGAAACCCTTAGGCATATTTGATCTAATATATTTCTTATCTGAAGTTATTAAGTAGCTGTAAACAAATGAAATCGACCTTTTGGGCATTTTGAATCTGTGCAAAAAGGAAACTGTTAAATACGGGGAACTTTAATTGCACTTTTCTTTTCTAATTTCTTAAAAGTCATCACACAGTACTACTCATTTTAAAAGTTAAGATTGGAAAGTGCAATTAATTTTCTCCTCTTCGTATCGATTAAAAGAGCCCAAATGACGAATTTTATTTTGTTGATAGCAACAAAACTAAACTGGATATGATGAATGTTAGATCAGAACTACGCTTAAAATTTTAAGGCGAATTTAAAAACGCAAAATTGTATAGAGTATTGCATTTAAAATGTGAATGTTTGGGGTATCTTGTATATTTCGAAATAATTTTGTATATACCGGGTAGCATATCTATGTTTACCCTTATATTTTTTGGTTAATCTAAGACTTATACATTTTATTGTCATGCCATCGTTGCCATATTTCTACTACAAGCTTTTTATATTTAATTCGTTGTGACATTCTGAGTAAAACCATATGCCATTTTGACATGGACAGCTTTTTTTAAATCTTTATTTCACAATTTAAAGTGCTGTGAGTCTGCAAAAACGATTAGCTTACATTCAAGTAGCCCAGGAAAAATAAGATTTTTCACTCTCTTATTGACTAAAAATCTTTTATACCTATTTAAATATCACCATAAACAATTTTTTATAGAAACATACAATTTTTTTTAATAGGAAAAGGGCGGCTCATGGGGTTAGCCAAAAATATTTGTTTGCGAGTAATTCGATACCACATAATAATATGCAGTTAAAAAACTATGCATTTAAATCCAAACAATATTTAGATTTTAAATTGGTAATGAGAGTTGGTAACGCTGTAAGGTAAAGTTAGACGGGTGAGCAACTTGTTTGTATATATGCGATATATACAATTCTGCCAGTATGTTTTGTATTTAACTTTTTTGCTATTTCCAAAAGAAAAAACAAGATAAAATATTAAGTGACAACATACAAATTAAAGAACAGCTATGTGCGGAACTGTGAAATTTTTTTAATGCTCTTGATAAAAAGAAAGAATGGCAAAATTTTACCTATTTCTTTTGCTTTATATTCTTTTTGTTTTAATATTTTTTCATCTTTTTTGATTTTTTTACTAGTAGGTTTTATTAACAATTTTTTCAAATGGGTATTTATATTATTTTTAATGTTTTTCCTGTTTGCCTTTATTCTTAGACATTTTTGAATAATTTTAATGTTTTCATTATTAAAGGGAAAACGTGTTAATTGTCAGTTTCCTTAATAACAACAAGGTCTCATTACTGACAAAGTCTGATACATATTCGAATCTCACAAAAATCTTAAAAGGCTAACCCTATGTCCCATATAATTTTGTGAAAAAATTAAATAATTGGACAAAATAGACAGACCGACGGAATGAGAAAACATGTGTTTGATAATCTAGGGACTCTAAAGCCTGAAAAAAGAGGTACAAATCATAATCAAATCATCATCAAATTTCTATTATAGCACCACTTGTTTTCGCTGTCCTATTTAGCTTTTCAAAATCTTACATTATAATAAAAAACGTTGGGTAACATAATGTACAAAGATTTAAAACTACACCGGTCCCTTAACCAAACTGATTTATGTACTTAAACAATTTTTATAACTTACTTGAAACTTTAGCTCCTCGTCTGAAGCTCTCGTATAGTGTAGTGGCGTCTGGGTGCAAATAACTAACGAATTTTCCTTCCTTTGCATCCTTGTAAAACCTGGATACTCTTATAACATCTGGACCCTGCAATAAAGAAAATAAGTTTAAATGTCATAGTAGTAATGATATAGTAGATATATTTATTTGATACAAATAAATTTGTTTGTTGTTAATTCTATCTAGTTCAATCTTCGAAGCTTTGCACCGCATTCCTACCCCTTTGCAAATGCTCAGTAATACCCTTCAGAAAAACACGATCAAATATAAACACTACTAAATGTAAACGGGCATAGTGGCAGAACATTAATTTATTATAAAGTGACAATCGTTTTAGTTCGATACATTTTGCCGCTGTTAGAGTTGGCGGAATATGAAAATTCTCTCCGTGCATGCAGTTCATTTATAAACACCGAGATGTGATTTACTGAAAATTATATTGCGAAGATCAAGATCTTAAGCATATTCTAATCCATGGCACGAGAATCTTTAAAACTGGAAGCATATGCTACAGAAACCTACGAAAGCGTAGAGGGGACAGACATTATTTTTTTATAATTCATACTTTCAACTCTGAATTAGTCTTTAAAACCTAAATTCAGGCTTTACATTCTGAACTCATACTTCAAACTCTGATAGAATATTCGAATTTACGAAATAGGTATTTTGGTATACCAGAAATGTTTGTTTTTTTCATTTAATTTTCTAAGTTTTCTATTATATTTGTTTAGGAAACAATGGGTCTTTTATTTATTAACTTTTGAATTAAGTTTGAACAGACCACCAATGACTGAAGACTGGTGCCTGAGCCACATGATACCGTGCTTGCCTTAATTATTCCATGCACTATAAGTACGCTATTAATGGAAGTCACAGGAAGATAGGAATCTAACGGAATAGACTATAGTAATGGAGTAGAATTTATAATTCTTAATTTATTTTAAAACCACATTTTTCTAAAGCAATAGTCAGTTTCTCATGGCAAATCTTAAACGCGAATATTTCAAATAAATCGTTAAAGCAAAGCTAGCTAAGATTAATTTTGAGAGTTTTTAAAGGCTAAAGAAATAATAACTAACACTTATCTCAAACGCTATCTTCTAGATTGTGCAGTCATATATAAACTTACTTAAGATAAACCTGTCAAGTTGCACCCGACTTTACATCCCACATAAAAGTTTATGTTTATCACAAGCCCCTCTTTCATAGGACGTTTTCTTTGTCCGCTTTCATTTAAGTTAAAACTTATAATAATTGAAACATTTTATTTGGTTCGATTCGGTTAAAATAATTGTCAATTTACTATGTTAAAAATACAATGGAATATTTTGTAATAGAAGCGTTTTCAAAAGGCGATGTTTTTCTTTGCCTTTCTCTTTTCCGCCATGGTCTTAAAGTTAGTTTAATAGAAGATACTATCTATCTATATCTATCTATCTATACTATATTTAATACAATTCTCACATGAAGTAGAATTCTAGGCGACACCTAATCATTTCTATGTTATGAATTTTAAGTATTATTTTTGTACAGTAATTTACATCTTTTTTTTTTGTTAATAGATGTGTAAGTTGTTTTTAAAAAACAAATCTTTTATTTAAATAAACCCTTTGTTTGTTAGAAAATCTATATACAAGAAGAATATACCAACGTTGTTGCAGTTTGCTGTTGTTCGAGATATAAGAAGCCGCTGAATTGGTGAGAGATATTAAATAGGTATTTAATTAATTTATACTAAAAATTATATTTGATAACATTGTAAATTATAATTTATGAAGAAATCTACAGAGTAGGTACCTTTGATTTTATTTATTATATTTTAATTGATTTCAGTTTGTCAGTTGCCCGCTATGTCTCAATTAAATAATTTTAAAGGTTACAGGAACATCGACGAATTGAAATGACTGCTCATCCAGTTTGGCCTTTGAGGTAGATGGAATGCAAAATTAGCTGATCAACAATTGGAAACCACAAATTGGAAAAGAATTTGAATAAAGTTTATTCGCAGCTTCCATTTTATTTTTTACCGGAGTTTGTAAGTGTGTATTATGGTCTACGCTAGGCATGGAGCACTAATCAACACCCTCTATTATATTAACGACTTACGGACCTTGATATATAAAAAACTATTTAGGTTTTTTCCCATCCCTAATACCCATTTTACAAAACAGAATTATAGACTTATAGGAACCCATTTTAAAATAATAGCGTAAATAATTTTTGCAATAAAATGAAATAGCTGCGTTAAATCTCCGTTGGAAAATGACCTGTATTCCGTATTTTGGAAGATGTCCAGAAAATGGGTGACCTGACTCATATTTTCACGTCAATTAAAATAAAGTTTTCGATTGAGTGGTTAACGATGCATTTTGTCACTACGCTGATGTGTTAAATATGACTTGAAAACGTCTATTATTTGTGTATCCTTAACATACTTTCGTAACTGATAAAATAAGTGCTATTTTGACTAAAAGTTGCATCAATTAGGTTGTTAAAATGAGTGTGATCACTACACTTTAATCGCTTATTTCCTTTTGTTTAATCATTATTTTCGTTTCTTCTAAAGAAAAGTATCTCTAGGAAACGAGTGGTGTAAGTAGGAGCTCACGAAGTAATAATTGAAGTAGCAGAGCCCATAATTCTGTAAATTCGCTAAATCCACATTTGTCATAAGCAGTGGTATAGAGATATCATTGGAGCCTGATTCCAGAATTAAATTTTGGACCCTTACACAGAAAAAATGGGGAGGGGGATAAATCAAGATATAACAAATTAACACACACAAAAATCTATTCGGATCTCTATGCGGGCGTTGAGGTAAACAGTGAGTGCCTAATTTCTTTAACGCACTACACAGGACTATTCTACCAGGAAACATGTTTTACGCAGTGTTTCTTTCGTAAATTTAAATAATAGTGGAGTCAATCTACCGGAGTTTGTCGTAAAAAGCAACTGTTCTTTCCCTAGGATTTCTCTGTAAAAAAAATGTTAATGGGATTACAAAGGAATACTTATGCTTTTGCCAAACATTTTTTCCACAGGCGCCATTTTTTTTGCAAAAGTAAAATATGGCTTTCGGTTGTGGTGCACTGCAAATATTTAGAATTTCCTTCCTTTGTGATCCCACCAACAATTTATACAGAAAAAGTCAAAGGGAAGAGTTCTTCTTTAACTTTAACGAGAATTTTCGGCAGATTGACTCCACCATAAGAAGCCTTGTTACTGCACAAGCACTGAAAAAGTGTTCGCCAGACCAAGTTTCCAACCTACGCCTTCGGATCGGAACACAAGCTACCTTACTGAAATAAAGATATAACAAAAAAAAGACAATATTGCAGAATTATGTTTTAAAGACGCATTTAGTGTCGTTTGCTACTTGCAAATTACTTCATTAATTTTTAATAATCTTGTCTTTTTACTAGGCTATTTTCCATTCCATTGTTTACTGATGTAGTATAAGGCATTTTCACAAGTCAGAAATATGTAAGTAGTAAATAATAATAGTTACTAATAAATAAATTACAACAAGGTTACTTAACTGATTGTTTATAAACAACAATAATTAATCCTCTGAATAGGTAGGCGCTTTTCTGGGTTTAGATAAGCTCATTTTACTTCTCTCGTAAAATGGAAGTATCATAACCGTGAAAAAATCACCCTCCGAGATTTTTTCAGAGCTTTTACAGAAGTTTTGATTAATGTTAGTAGCAAGCAACTAAAAGGATTGACTGCTATTTTGGCAAAAAGAACTTTGCTTCTTATGTGTATTGTTTTAGCGTCGGAAATTATTTGGCCGTAATTATTTTTAGCCTGACAATTGTTAAGAGTAGGATTCTTAAAGGAGCTGTTATAACTAGTTTCTAGTCAATTTCACCAAGAAATTTTGGGTGGTTTCGAAGTTATAAGTAAAACTAGAAGGAAAAATAAAGAAATAAAAATGATCCCTTTGTTGAGTTTTATACAGTTGATAAAAAGCATAGTTTTAAGAATGAGTGTAACACAGCCTACTGTGATGATTAGTAGTTTCTTCCATCTGGTACCAACCTTTACAAGTTAACTATTTTATCTATTTTTTTTTGTCGTATGTACTAATTTAGTACATATAACAGTTGTAACTTGGATGACCTAAGAAGTATGCAATAAAATGTTTGTGCTTACTTCGAGGTTAGCGGGCGTTGCTCAGTGTTTATCAGTTATCTGTAGATTCCTTTTTCGCGGAGCTAAAATTTGACTATAGTCGAACGCGGTCTTATCGTGCGGGTCCAAAGGTCACCAACATTATGAATTAAACCAGAAAATATCGAGCTATTAAATCTCGATGGGCCATTTACAAATATACAGGGAGAAAGAAAATAGTTTTTTTTTATTATATTACGCAATATTATTAAAATAGCGACTTAATATTATTTTATATACTAAATGCCGAGAGACTAAATAAGAAAATTCGCTAAATATGTATTTTTGTTAAAATTTTTTGGTTGGCAAAAACAAAAATACACAAAATGGCAAGCGCCTTAATAAAGTCGGAAGGCGGTTCGAATCAGTGGAACAATCAGGATATGTTCTGTTTATACAGCCACTTAATGAAAGTGAGATTTTTTTATCAATCACCAAAAATTATGAGCCCCATTTGACCTAAAAATCTAACCACTTATACAGTGTCATTTATTTAAATGCGGGCCACCCCTGTGCAAAGAAAACTGTTTTTTTTTGTATTGTGATAAGAAAAAAAATTTATTTTGCAAAAATATTATACATTTTTGTTAAACACACAAGATAATTAGTTATTTCTTCCCTCGTGAGATTTTTTTCAGATCTTTACGTTTAAGGGTCCCTAGATGCCGGAAAACATATTTTCTCAAGTCCGTCTGTCTGTAGGTACGTCTGTCTGTCAGTCTCTTTGTTCGCGGCATAGCTAAAAAACTACCTATCCGATTTCCTCAAATTTCAGTCTAAAATTAAGGGCCATGCATGCGAAAAATACAGGCTATATATATATATATATATATATATATATATATATATATATATATATGTATAAATATATATATATATATATATATATATATATATATATATATATATATATATATATATATATATATATATATATATATATATATATATATATATATATATATATATATATATATAGCCTGTATTTTTCGTTAGCCCCGAGTTTCTGGTAAAGCGATTTTACCGATTTTTCAGTGTCAAATTTTGTCTTATAATTAATAAAAAAATTTACTTATTTTAAACACGCTTTAAAATTGGAGCAAGTATTCTATAATTATTTATTTATTGCCTACAAAATTACAAATGTACTAAAATAGGAAGCAAAAAAATGTGTGTCAAATCTAATAAAAAAAAATTTAAATTAAAATTCACTGGCTAATATCCAGGAGCCAGTGGCAAAAGCTCTGAGAATCGGTATAACGAATGTACAGAAACTTGTGCACGAAAAAAAAAATTACTTAACTGTAATTAAATGTACACGAAAAAATCTAAAGGCAAAAGACTTAAGTTACAATGCAAAAATGGATATTTATAATGCAATTTATGATTTATACACGTCAAAGACTAATACCTATAATTCTTCAGAAACTTTTAAATATTATAGACTAAAAAATATCATCATCACTTAAAAAGTCCTCATCTTCTGAGTCGTCCTCAAATCTCGTCCTGCCAAGATTTCGAACCACTTCCATTGGAAAATATTCAAGTCTCGTCTAAAAATACCACTTTTTTAAATTTTGAATTAACATTTTCCGTGTATTTCTTTAAAAACTGGATACGCTGACTTGCTATATGTGGCAACTCGCATAAAATCTTCGATTACAGTCCTTTTTATATCGAAAACCCAACATTTTTATTAATTTTGACAACGATTTTCGTCCAATTTCCAATATGCCTCGATTTTTTAAAGCTTCTTTTAAAACTTGAAGGGTTGTATTAGTTTTTGATGTGTATAAATCGTAAATTGCATTAGGAACATCCATTTTTACATTGTCACCTAAGTCTTCTGTCTTTGGCTTTTTTCGTGTACATTTCTTAATCTTCTTCGGTAGTAAATTATGTTTTTTTTCATGCACAATTTTCTGCACAGTCCTTATACCGATTCCCAGAGCTTTTGCTACTGTCTTCTGGATGTTGGCCGGTGAATTTTTATTTTCGTAATATTCTATTAGTTTTAATACCATTTTTTTCGCTTGTAGATGCAAAAAACCCGAAAATTGTTTTCTATTACTCATTTTATCACTAATTTGTCAAACTGTCTTTGAAGTGACATCGATCAAAGATTTTTGCAACTGCAGGTATTTATATGTTTATCCTCATTTTTAATATGAAAATATCATAGGTCTATCTAATTCATCTTCCGGATTTTATGCGGAGGATATGATTACACGTAATAAAAGAAAAACAAACTTAAAAAGTTTGTCGTTGATAAATCGTATGACCCACACGATAACACTGCTTTTGACTATATGTTGTTTCTATAGCTTTACAATTAATATACGTTTTTTTTGTTTTCTTGAATTTGATTTTTACTTTTCATTTTTACCTGCATATGTAGTAAGTACTTTAACATTTCTTTAACTGAGTCTGCGTAGGTTGGAGACAGTTTTGGGGAATTTCAGTCTGATTTCGTCCATCTGCACAATAATTACTTCCCTCGTAAAAGGTATTGCAATCGTGAAAAAATCACTCTCCTAGGTTTTTATAGGTATTCACGTTTTTAGTATCCCTAGATGCCAAAAAATATGTTTTCTCAATTCCCTCGGTCTGTCTGTTTGTCCGTCTGTCGATCTGTCTGCCTGTTCGCCTACTATACCCTGCTACTTACCCGATCGAATAAACATTGATGTCAATAATCCACAAAGATGACAATCACCTTGTTACGTGGTCAGTGTCAATTTTTTTTATTCTTCAAAGACTTCCTTACATGTTTGTATGGTCATTATTGGCAATGCCCCTTCTTATGCGGACAATGATGTCAATGTTTATATTTCGCCTTTTTTTCGTGGTATTTAGATTATTTAACTGATATTATCATACTGAATCTGCGAACAAAGATTTTTTTTGAGAAAAATTACTATTTTTTACGCTACAACAAATAGTAAAATTGTTAGAGCTTAACCGAGGCATTAACGATGATTCCTTCCGGATCCTAGCATATCAAGCTCCGGAGCTTAACCTGGTGCTAACCTAGTACCTATTTACCTACTAGCCATCTACCAACTTGGTACCGATCCACCCAAAAAACTGTCACTTTGCTCAATTTTCAGAATCTGGTACTTGCAACATTATCTTGAATGAGTGAAATACGTCGATGTTGAAATCAATACCTGGCTATAGACGTGAATATGCAACAACTAAATATTTAAAATTTCTTTCCACCATTCGATGGGACACTGGAACTGCAGTTCTAGAACCATTAAAACATACTACTCCTGAATCTGGTGATTTTAAATCTTGGAAATGAACAAAATTTTCTACATTAATTCTTTCTGTTTTAATAGGGTTAATAATTTGACAAAAGGAAATGTAAGAGTATTAAATGACTATTTAAAAAAATGGTAAATTGGCTTTAGCGGGAACTTTCCTTGTTATAAACCCTTCCTTTTATCAAGAAAAGTGAAGCAGAGCCCAGTTTGGTTCAGCGCGTAGTTATTGATTAATATATACAGTACACCTATAAATTATATTATCTTTCATTGCCTTAATAAATGGAAAAATTCACTACAAGGAAAGCTTCGCGCAGCTTTACCCGCAGCAGTTTTAATTTCGTTTAAAAATATTTATTTTTATGTTAATGTTGTTTATTTTTCAACACTTCTTTCTAAAAAATAAAGTACGTCAGTTATTATTTTCCTCAATAAAAAGAAGGTTGTATTCCAGTAGGAATACAACCTTCTTAGGTCTTCATTGTTTGCCATACAGGACTCGCACTAAGATTTTACCAGTTTATACCGGTTTCACACTTGACTTTTGCGCAAAATTTCAAGTCAAATTAATATGTAGTTTTAAATATATTATTTTGTTCTGCCATAATGTCTTCGCACAAAAATTGTTCAAGTTAAACCCCATATCATATTTGATTTATATGCAAATTTTGAGTGCCATCGGATAAGTAGTTTCTTAATAATGATATCTTTAAAACTTTAATAGGACGCCGTTTTGTTCCGCCATGTTGAATTTTTACCAAAATATTACCATTCTCTCTATATGAGAAAACACGTTTTTCGGTATCTAGTGACCCTAAAATGCAAAGGTCTGCAAACATCTTAAAGGGTGATTTTTTTCACAATTACAATACTTTCCTATTACGAATCTTGTTGCTAGTGCTAGAAACGTAGAAAGTTATTTGGATTTAGGAGAACCATCTGCTGTTAAGCAAATAATCCAAGAAAAGACCGAAAAGCAACCTTGACCCAGTGATCATCGTCCGATTACTAGCATCAAGGTTGGGGGTTGGATTTTCGTCTCGGTCTCATAACACGTTTATACTATACCCATTCACGTAAGATAAAGCGCTGGATAGGGGACAGGTATATATAGACTTGTTAATCCGTACGTCGCTTGTTAAAGACCAAAGGATTCTGCGTTACCCAACTTTCAGCCTTAGGTTCCAATGATGAGTAAGACAATGGGGAAGTATAACAATAATGATCATTTAAAATATCTTAAAGGTGTAAATTTATCCACGACAGGAAATACGGCTTCCGAACACAGCTGGAATAAGTTCATCGAATTCCACGAAAAAGCCCAAATTATTGCCCTCGACATACCCAAATCATTTGATCAATTCTGGCATGACGTACTTCTTAACAAACTTTCTGCCTATAATCTACCTTCAAAAATGTGTTCTTGGATTGCCAGTTTTCTTTCCAACAGAGGTTCTCCTGTAGTGGAAGACGGCCATTCATAAACTTTCACGAAATCAACGCAGGCGTTCTACAGAGTTCAGTGTTAGCACCTACCCTGTTCCTCCTGCACATCAATGATAGTACACTCCACTCCAATATACAATTTCCCAAACCTCTCTCCAAGACTGGCCAGAGAACCCTGTCCAGTTTGACGCCACTAAGATACAATCAATGTTTACTATCTCACAAATTATATCCCAACTCCCACAACATTCAAATGAATAATCAAAAGCTTGAAGCAAAAAAATTCCTTTAGACTAGGTGGTATCACCTTTCAGAAAGATCTTTGTTGACATGATCACATCACTTGAATTGCCACAGCAGTCACGAGGAAATTGGGTTTCCTTCTCTGAGTTAGAAAATACTTTTCTTCTGTCAACCTGTATACCCTTTACACTTCGCAAATCAGACCAGCTTTGAATATTGCTCGCACATATAATCTTTAATATCTTTTACTCTGTCCAAAGGAGAGCTATTCGCTTGATTGATGATCCAAACATCACAAGAAAGCTTGCATCATTAGAGTATCGTCGAATGGATTCTGTTCTCACGAATTATTATTTATTATGCCCTCCTTAGTCATTCCTGCTAGGGAGACACGAGCATCGACCCACATTCAACATGACACCGTCCAACTTCAAAGACCAAGAACTTCCCACTATGTTCGCTCCATTATTCTCCGACTATCCCGATTATGGAATCACTCATCACTATAAAAATTGTCCTGCTGATGAAATATTCATTATCCACCATTTCGTAAAAACTTACTTTTTCATACATTATATCCGTATGTCAAGGTAGTTAGATTCAAATTTTCCATTTAATGGTATGGTCATCAGACATAGGCGAATCCAAGGTTTACCCGGAGGAGAACGGGGCGCCGTGACCTCTACGATGTAATAGAATGTTTAAATATTTTTTATTTTATGCATAAAATATGTTATGATAAACAATTTATTTGATAGGCACTTTTAAATGGTCTTAAGAATTCTAACTTTGACAATTTCACTTACTTATCCGACTTGCGTTTTCATTATTATTAATTTCTTCGCCACATTTCCATTATTATATATCTTTAGTCCTTATTAAGTGGAAAACTGTTTAACAATAATGTAGCAGTGCTTGAAATTGGATGTTTTACTACTCGGAACGTTTCTATTTGGACTTCACCGTTCTACTATACTTAGAGTAGCATCGAGAACGTAAAAATTGATGAATTATGTCGGAAAGAAATAATTTAATATTAATAATTTAAACGCCGTCAGAGTGTGTTCCGGTCTATTTCCAACCCTGCAATAAAGACAATGTAACACCAACTGGTAAGTTCTCATAATTATACATTGTCTTATTGTTTACTACCTTCAAAGAAACTTTTGACAATATTACTTGCACGTAATGAAAGATCGTTTTCAAAACTTGACTTAATAATTAATTATTTAAGGTCCTTAGTGAGTAAGGAGCGACTTTACGACTTGTTTGGGTTTCCAATACGTTTGAGTCATGGAAAAATTTATAAAATTATTGCAGATTTTGAAATCCGCTTTGTAATCTATTTTTACTTGCCGGTTTTACAGTTCATATATTATATATTATAATATACTATATAGAAGAAGTATTTTAATCGCAAAAAAAATATAAGTTAGGTTTTTTCGACATTTTAGAGCCTCTTGAATAAGAAAAACAAATATAAGCATTATAAAGAGTAGCTAGCCCTAGGAGAATTAAACTGCCCCCTGAAAACAAAACAAAAATGACTTGAAAACATTTTAGCTTTTTTAAAAAACGATAAACACATAAAATTACTACTATCTTTTCTATATAAATACATCTTTTTCCACTACACAGGATAGCTATGAAGTACCCCTAACATTTTTAAAAGCTCTAATTTAACCTGTATGTTAGTTAGCATGTATGTTTGGGTCCAAGTCAAGTCAAGCAGGTAACGTTTGAAGCAGTTCCGTTATCGGAATTGACTGAGATTTGGTATACATACATAAACTGAGATTTGGTATACATAAATGCATATAAAAGCTTCCGAAACAAAAACAATATTAAAATTAGTTTTTTTTAATATTTATTATTTCAAAAACTACTGTACGAGGGTACTTTGTGGGTGTATATTTGTACGGTGTTTGCCAAAGGATAGTTCTTAATCAATTTAACTCTTACATGTTTTCCTACTTTGTTAAGGACTTTATTGATATGAGAGTCTAAGGACTTTTGATTGTTTTTTTTATTTTACTATTTCAGAGAAGTACCTTAATGATAAATTTTGTTTTTAGCTGGGAAATATGTGGAGGCGGTGACACTTTTGCAATACTGGCAAAAGAAAAAACAGTTTTATTCGAAGAAATACGATGTAAATGACTTGCCGAATACTTACTAGGTTTCACGAAGTGTGACCTATTCTTTTTAAAATTATAAAGGAATATAAAACTAAAATTTACAGTACAGGAAGGCAAATTTACATTCTAATTTAAAAAGATCTGCTGAATATAATGCAAGCTTACGAGATGAAGTAGGACAGAAAATACTAATACTTCAAAACAAACGGTCAGTGTGTTAACCGATATATTTTTTTAGAACCTACGAAACTACTACAAAACACTTAACGTATTCTCTTCCTGCATAAAACCTTTGGATTGCTGGAATTCCCAAAATAATGCGGCTATGAAAAATGATTGATGTTTTTCTAATAATATAAATCTAGGGCGTAGGGTCTTCGGCTTCAATAGAGAGTATTTTTTGATCATGTTTGGCTCATTTCGATATTAGAAATGATTACTTGGAATGGAAAACTTTTAATATTAATACATTGTGATCAAAAGAAATATTTTGTTTTTTTTACATTTTATTAGTTTTAATTGCTCCTTTTCGTAAGATTTTTTTATAGATTAAGTTTAGTTTGTTTATTAAATATAAAGTTGATTTTTTATTCTCTACGATAATTTAAAAAACAGCAGACAATCCACTCTAGGAGAGCGTTATCTCCCAATAGCTAGCTTAAAAAAAACTGCATATGTAGTAAACATGATTATCTAATTCCAGAAATTACTTGCATAACACTAAAACACTTACCTGCCAGTTATATACATCCGACTGATTGTTTAAATTTATGGGAGTTACAATTGGAGGTACACTTTTGCAACAACTCATTTTTCAGTTTTTCTTTCTTTCACACTATTTTTGTCGCAGTTATATCTAATGTCACCAATAAAGGCTGAAGATGACTCGAACGGATTTTATCATTTTCAAAAGTTATATTTTTACATTCACTAGAGTTCAGTTCAGGAGAGTCTATCAGTGATTTTGGCTATTGTTCAAAATTCTCACGCCGCCGATTTAAATAATTTTTCGCAATTTATATTTTGCCGGAATTACACTCGCGATATTTTATATAATTAGGGGCCACATCAAGTTTAGATTGACGTAAATACTCAATCATCCCGAAGTATTTAGTAAATAAATAAAACCTCTATTCGAATAATGTTTGGACCTGCATAATATTATTAAAACAAATGAAAATCAATTATTACGCTCAGCTTCAAAAGATATCTCGAGGTGGTTTTGCAATAAATGCATTTTGGCACTGCTAACGGTTTTCTTATTTAAACACGCATCTGGTTGCGCAATTTGTTTTCATAGTGACATTTTGAGTACGCTTTTAATTTAAAGGTTATACATTTTTTTTTGTCTGTGCAGCATGAAGTAACGCATATTCTTTGTCTAGATAAAATTCAATATTATTATTTATTTATACTATATTGGAATTTAGGATTAAAAAAACTGATTTTATAATTTACAACATAGCAGAACAAATTTTGTAGTTAAGGTTATTCTGCTTCATTCAAAAATCTAATTTTTAATTTTCAAAGTGAGAAACTACGTCTCCTTATTTGTTCTAAGAAAAATATAAAGATTTATTTATTTATATAGATCTACTTAAACGTAATAATATTTTAGATAACACCATAAAAATTAAGTTTTCCTTGCTGTAATAATTTCACTTTTGATTATTCACAAAATATCGTTTTTTCGAATAATTGTTATAATAATTTTACTACTGTATTAAAGTTTTTCATAATATGTTTCAGTTATCATATATTGATATACCTAGGGACTAGTCCCATTTCTTTAAATAATACCCTTCTTTCATACAAATAATTAATAAAGTAAACAAGTGTCATTTAAAAAAATACAAATCAATAAAATATCCCATGAATTCCATTATTTTACATAAGGCTCAGTGAGGTATATATAGATATTGCTAGCTCTTGGGGGGGGGGGGGGTGTTAACCACCAATCTTGGAAAAGAAGCTCTTTACTTGATAATATTTGTATCTTTTTAGCTTAAATAAAAGTGGCTAAAAGTAACGTTTTAATACGCTACTGAATAGCCTACGTTTAAGAAAAATATGTGATGCATGCACATAATAGGTATAGCATTTGTTTAAACGTGATAAAAGCTGTCTTGTGCTTTTATGAGTTGAGGCAGAGATACATATCATTTCGACAAATTACATGGAATGATCTATCGATCTAAATTAGTATTACATATTTGTTAAATAATTCATGGCATAAAATTAAATGATTTTTTAAAAATTACATTTAACCACTTCTACTCATGAATAAGGTCACACGGTTTAGGTCTTCTTTCGTTTTTGTTTTATTGGCGAAAGTCAACTTTAAAGTGATACTTTAAAGACAAACGAATTGTAATTGTATGTATACATTTAAATATCTTTATAGATATAAGAGAAACTATTCCTCAAATAAACTCATTTTTGTAATAAATACATTTGTCATTAAAATTATAAATACATCTATTCATTAAAATGGGATGGTTGAATGCATCTTAAACATTCATCCCTATGTTGATACTGACAGTTAAAACAAACACAGAACAGCTAAGTATTCTCGATTAAAAACTATTGGTTCTGATCATATATCTTACTAATAACTACCAGGTTGCAGAACTTAATGGTATACTCTCTATGTAAGTACATGAAGTTATATTAGGGTAATGACAAATTCTAAATAACAGAAATAATGAGCTTAAAATCGCAAGGCTGCAACAACTTTGATTGACATTGAAAACTGATTTATTACTAAACGTTACACAATAACTGCTTTCAAAACGATTAACAGTACAAAATCGGTCGAAAATCATTATTAAATATTGAATCATGGAAACTATACTTCATTAATTTTGGACAATCAAAACAATTCCATAAAAAAAAACACTAAAAACTTCACGCTTCTTGGTAAAATATTGTGACACTACCGTAAAACTGAAGTTAACCGCGTCGCGAAAAGTCTATAAAATGTTTGCTTCAGCTTCCCACCAGCCTCTAAAAATATAAGCTTGGAGTATATAACACTCGAAAATGTATTCGAATAAACACCGACCAATAAAACTGTTTTATTTTTGTTAAGTCTTGTCAAGCGTTTCAGAACTTGGTCTCGTGTCTCCTCAATTAACAAAATATGTTATCCTTTTCATAATCCGCTTTACTTAAGAATTTGCGTATTGCTCTAACAATAATATTAATTGATGATATGCTCTTCCTGGTGATGATGCCTGTTGCTCCTTTTTTCAGAAAATACTACTTAGCTAAAAACAACGTTTAACTGACATATCAACACACAACACACAACATCGAAAATTGTTTTTCGTTGATGACGAGATATTTTGCTTAAAATATTCATTAATTTTAATATCTGGACAAAAATAAATTAAAGTTAATTAATTTTTCTTTAAGTTAAAGTTAACTAAAAGTCGCCTTTACAACCTTCGTAATCTTGTGGGATGGAATCCCATTCGAGGTCAGATTTTTTTCACTCATTGACTAAACAATTTTAAAATTATTATTTTATTTTGACTACCTCTTCCTAACAGTCAACAATTATTCTCTTAAAAAATAGAATTGTGAAAGTAATAAAACAATTTAAAGCAATAAACCGAATTGTTAAATAGGACTTGGTTTTTACTTCAAAGGTACCGGTTGTTTTTTATCTTTGATATTTTGATGAGCAGTAATTTTTGGTTTTTAAATATATCAAAATGAAACAAAAATCATTTTGCATAGTTATCTAGCAAGTGTTTTTAAAAATAAAACAAAACACTAACGTTTCTTCAAGATATTAATCCAACTTATATTTTTTTAAATGGAAAGCCCTATATAGTTACGGATATTTTGATTCTACATGAAATTTCAAGTATATTTTATAAAGCATAGAGAAAACAGGCATCAAAACATGCAACAAAGACACATTTTGATCATTTGTAACTTTCCTGTTTTTAAATGAAAAAATGAAACAAAATTAAAAAACAAAATGAAACAAAAATCATGTTGTATAGATATTTAGGTAGTTTTTTTCTTTTTTTAAAATAAAACAAAAGTAACACATTATTCAAAAACACTTTTACAAACATTAAATTATTCTAACTTCACTAAAATTTCCGGATATTCTTTTAACTCTTGTATTGTATTTATAATTCTGCGTCTCAGTATTTCACATCACATGGTGTTTTATACATTATATTCTTAATGTGCCCCCAAAAGAAAAAGTCCATTACAGTCAAGTCCGGACTATTTCGGGGCCAAGCAATTGTTCCTCCCTTTCCAATCCAACCATTTGGATATTCCAAATTAAGATAGTTTTTAACTTGAATTATGCTATAAGGCGGAGAACCATCTTGCGACCACATTATCCTAGCTGAAATGTTCACCGGTAAGATTATTTGTAGACGAGTGTCGGTTATATGAGGATTATTTGTACAACCATGTTTGGCTGTAAAAGAACTTTAATCAGACCAAGAAATGTAATTTAAAAAATCAGGATTTTGTCGACATCTATCCAGGAAGTCTTGACAAAATAGAACTCTTATCTGCCACTGCTGGTCGATAAGTTTCTAGGTTTCCCGAAATTTAAAGGGTTTATATTTGTATTTTTTCAAAACTTTTTGATCTGAACTGCGGGAGACCGGTATTTCCTGAGAACATTTATTAAGTTATGTTGATGGATATGCTTCATAAAACCCGAGTTTGTTGGTTTCCGTTTCTTCGTCTAAAACCATACGATGTCTAGGGTTCTTCACATCAAACACGCTACCTCTTTCTTGCATTTTTTTTAATAATCTTGCAAATATTTGTTTTGAAGGGATTCGACGCTGTGGATAACATCTAGCATATTTTCTGCTGCTGCGATTGGGCTTTTTTGGTTAAGTAAGTCTGCAAGCATATCACTCCTTTCTTGATTATTAAACCGTATCATTTCTAGAATTCTAAATATTTACAACCGACAATCATAAACGACTAAAAGTGTAACGTGTCAAAATATTTTGAAAAGGATATGTCAAAATGTAAACAATTTTGTTTCATCATGACACATATCTTTTTCAACGACAATAATAAATAAAATGGTAACATCTCGTTTAGTTGTTTTGATGCCATTTTCTCGCAATCAGTTGAAGATAGATATAGGGTATGCTTTATAAAATATACTTGGAATTTCATGTAGAATTAAAATATGCTAAAGTATATAGAGTTTTCCATTTAAAAAAAATATAAGTTACGTTAATATTTAGAAAAAAAACGTTGGTGTTTTGTTTTATTTTTAAATAGAAATAAACTTGCTATATAACTATGCAAAATGATTTTTGTTTCATTTTGATGTTTTTAAATCAAAAAAGTTACAGCTCTTTAAAATGAGATCAAAGATAAAAAGACAGCTGGAACATATAGTTTTGTCTGTACAGTTTTTAGAAGAAAACAAACTTTGAAATCGATATTTAAGTTTTAGAACCGTCTTAAGATTTTTGGACGATCGTCAGGGTAAGCTACAATCAGTTCTGAAAAAAAGTACTCGCAGGTAGAGAGCTGGTTACCACTGCCGCCGATAAGCGTCAGCAAGCAAAAACAGCTCCAGATCAACGACGTAAGGAGCTCTGGCCGAAATTTTGATTTGGGGTCACTCACCTTCTTCCTTTTTTGTTTTCTTTCACTAAAAAGTTTAAATTTGGCTGTTGCATTTGTAACAAGAAATAGGTTTAGGGGCTTCAACTTTTGTTATTCCTTCTGGGTACGAGGTCAGGCGATAACTTTTGAATTTAAAACTGTATGTCGAGTTTGTCTTCGTTTTACTATGGTCCCCACATCATTTGATTTGATTTGTTTAATAGAAAGAGCGCGTCGGTTACTTTGACCATTTAGCACTCTAAGAGAATTTGGTGCTATATTAAATTTGTGTTTTTAATGATTGAGTAGATTTTTAGATTTTAGAAAATAACTGGGTATCTTTAAAAAATTTTAGAATAAGGTTTGGCTTTGCTGATGTGAAATATCATGTTATTTTCCTATTTTCTGATAAGTGATATCTTGTCTTTAGAAGTTCATAAGATTTGCAGCATGAGATAATGTGTTTTATGGTTAAGGGCACTTGGCATATGTTGCATTCAGGTGGGGTTTCATTTTTTAGTAAGAATTAGTGAGTGACATTTGTTTGAACTATGGATAGCCTTTTCTATATTATATTTTCTTTTCTATTTAAGTTACCAAAAATAAAAGGGAGGGATCAATGAGGGTTTGATTGTATCAATTTGCCGATTATATCTGAGGTGTATAAGTTAAATTCATTTATATGTACAAGTGATCAGTACATCAGTGATCCTTGCGATTAGTGGGTATCAGTTCGTTATCTAATAACAAAGGAATGAAATATAATTGAAAAAGTCATTTTAGTTTATTAAGGGGTCTTTTTGGATTTTTCGTAATGTAAAAAACAAATAAATATACATTAAATGAATGAAATGAAAAACAGTTCAAATTTTGAATTACAACATGTGGACTAATATGTCAATGATAGATACACTCTGGCAACAAAGGAGTGAACAAAGTCAGAGGTCTTTGGTCTCTGTATTTATACGGTAAGGGACGCAGGAGCGCGAATGCTCGGGTTTTTTTTGGCAAAAAAAGGCAAAAAATTTGTCTTAGCAGAAAATATAGTAGTATTTACAGAAAAGCTGGATAGCCCTCAGTGGTACTTGGATTATCATTTAGGCAATAGTTCTTCTTTGGTTCGAAGGAAGTTAATAGCCCGAGCTGGGAAATATTATAACAGGGCTCAAAGATCCACATATGAAATAAGTACGAAAAGCTGATTTTAGGTAGAAATGGCTCTAATGAATCTTGCTACTACCTACAACATTAACAGAAGCCATAAGATCTATGATCTAACATCCTATGAGCACTCTTAATGTTGTCCTCCCTGTCAGAAAAATAAGCGCCATTTAAAAAACATACAAGGTAATTTTGTAACTCCCCAGATTTTTTTTATTTATGACAGTTTTATTGCCAGGGACCGAGCTAAATTTTTTTATGTTTAAAATAGGGGTCATCATATTCACGAATGCTTTTTTATAGCTATGTTATAACGATAATAAAATTCCAGGTAGGACAAGAGCCCTATTCCTACAATATATGAATAAATCAATTTGCAATGCTGTCTGCATGTGATTTTACAAATCTCTAGACATCCCGAAGCTTGTGAAGCGCATTCTTACTGAAAAATGTTATGAAAATTCATTTAAAACATTTTTCTTGAGGAGTAATCAATAATTTGTTTGCTTTCGCAATTGACTTTTTTAGCTTTAATTGTGGCTAATTATCTCCAATTTATTGACAAGAACGAAAGAAATATCGGAATTATTTAAAAGCATAAATCAATAACGGAGTTTTTTCTATAAATTAATAAGTTTTTATGTTGCTAACCAGCTATATTGACCTATTTATTTAGTTAGTTGTATTAAGTAAAATCATCACCTTATAAAAATTCATATATATTCTGAAATTTTGAAACAGATAATAAATGCAGAAAAATAAATCCTAGTGGGCGTGTTAAGAAATTAATCAGTGAACCATTCTGGTTAGGTAGAAGTGACCAAATGTAATAATGATATCTACAGCATAGAATAACCATCTATTATAGATTGCTGTTAAGATGTTCGATTTAATTATTTAATAATCTAAATATACCTGCGATGTTATAATTGCGGCCAAATAGCCGTGCAAAAGCGGTTTAAGTTTAAGATAAACGAAATATTTTTTTACTAGAAAATTTAATAAATAATACATCCGTAACAAAAATATAATTCGAAATTCAATGTCGAGTTGAGCTGAACCTCTTGTCTCACGGGAATTGAACATCTTGTTTAACCAACATCAAAAAAGGCGAAGGTGATATGCTAATTTGACCTTATGAATTTTTTTTATGTATGCACACAAAAATAAAAATGGCGAAATGGCGCGAGCAACTTTGCTGCGCGTTTGATGACTCGTTATCTCATTAAGAATCTGGATTTTTCGGCTCCTGGTAATGGGATATTAATACATCGAAATATTTCTGAGAAGTTACACAATTACCTTTTATTTCATATCGCATATATTGTTTGTTTGTAAAAGGGCGCTACTGGGATAAGCTTTTTTCCAATATCAGTACTGTAGGACCCTTGTCCTATTTGAGTATTATTGTCGTTATAGTATAAGCTTTAATTAAAAAAAATATTTGTGTATCTGATGACCCCTACATATTAAAAAACTTTTTCTAACCTTGAAGCTCTATTTAATCTCTAACCGCATTAAGAATTTAGAATTTTCAGCCCCTGGAAATAAGATTTTATTAAATAGAAAACTACTCAATTACATTTCAATTCATATCGCATACATCGTATGATCTTAACATGGTATTACTTGGATGACCCCTGTTAATTTTGTCCTACCTGTCAGGAAAATATTAAATAATCCGGTTGGTAATAGTAATTTTTCATACATATTTCATCTGTGCATCTTATGACCCCGGTTTTGATGTCGTCATTGCTTCGCCTATGAGAGGTTGAAGAGAACGTTGATTATCATGTTTCGAAACAGCATTCAAAACTGGAGTAATCTGGAGTTGAAATTAAATAAAGTAGCTGGGACATTGCAAGTCAGCTGATCCTCCCCAGCTGCTGCAGGTATGTTCCACTCTTCAACGCCCTACGAATCAGCATCGGCCCTGCTTCAAACGAAGTCTCTTGTCGCATTATGCAAGTTTCGTTCGTGTGTGTGTTAAAATTCCTTATGTACGCCAACTGCCGCCAAAGTGGCGAAATTATAAATAGGAAAGGTGAGTTTTGTCGGTTATGGATACCAAAACTAGATGTTGTTTGAAATTATGACAATGAAAAATGGAAAAAGTCTGTCCTCAAGTGGAATTTGAATCCACAACCTCCGTTTATCCGGCACCTTGCTCTACCAAGAAAAACAAGTTATCGGGGAAGCGATAGCAAATCAACAAGTGAGGGTCAGACAAGTCAGGGTAAGAGTCAGGATGCAGTCTAAAAGTAATTTCATACATTTTGTAAGTAAATTGTTACGTTTCTCTTTTGTTTTAGATATGAAAACGCTTCAATCACCAAAAGTTAAGTGTGAGAAGGTATTATTTCGATTTAAAATGTACAGTCGCATTAAAAAAAAAGGTTTAGTTTCCTTGCGATAATCAATTAGACCACCAGCACTTCCATAAAGAGTGAAAGAAGTAGAAGGAAGGAAAAGCTGGCTTTCATATATAGGAACAGAATTTAAAGTTGAAATTCACTTGTATAATTGACATCCAAGTTGAAAGGAGAAAAATACATTGAGTCTTCGAAATGAAAGTTTGTTGCCGAATGCAGCGAATTTATTATGCCAGCGGAGACCCTATTGGAAAACGAAACTAACTTTAACTAGGTTAAAGCAGTTTTTGGTTTCAAGGATTTCATTATTCAGCTGAATGGTTCATGCAAAAGTAGAGTCTTTGAAAAAGGACCCCGTCTAGAATGTGAAAAAATTGGTCCTCAGTAGAATTTAATAAAAACTGAATATATTGTATGGTTTGCTATTTAATAAGGAAATCTGAAATATATACTTATTTTTATTTTTGGTTTAGCCACTATAGTGCGTCAAAAATGTGTGGCATAAAAAAGTTACTTTTTAAAATGGTATACCCCGCATTTTATTGCATATTTTAATTTTTCATTACTTGAATAATTTGATTTTTTTTGAGGACATCGTTCTTTTTTTTCAGGAAGTGAATTACTCCAAAAATAGTTAACCTCTGCCACTAGGACAGCTCATATTGTTTAAGCAATATTTATAAAATATAATTTTTTTCTAAATATGCGGAGAATCCCGTGCCGAGATCCGTTAAGGTATTAATAATAGATTTACTACATGCCTGTATCTCTCTAAGTGCAGAAGCAGAAACAGTATGGTGTCATGTAACATTACCTTCAAACGTTTTAAATTCAATGGTAGAGATCAATTTTTCTTCCTTGATTATTTAATTAGTAAATAAAAAGCCTAAGCTTATCGTAAACAGAATACCTATAGAGCTATTGTCACCTTCAATCTAATATTAACTCGAGGACATATTTATTAAAAACACGTTACGATACAGGTCTGGATCCAAATTTACGGCTAACGCCGTAGTTTTTGCTTCAAATGTGTTTTTTGGAGTACATCATTTTAACTTACTTAAATATGATTATGAGCGCCGAAAGGTTTACATTTAAGGTTGCAAAGTAAAACACGAGGTAGAACATTTCAATGGACCTCATGAAAATACCAAAGTAATAAATTTAAAACAGTCAATTGCCTTAATTAAACTAAACACTTTCTTTTTCAACTCCTCTTTCTAGTGCCCTCTTTTGCCACCTCCCTTCCGCCGCCCATGAATATACCTTAATACGGTAAACCAACTTATTTTTTATTTTTTTTTGCGGAAGAAGCAACTTAAAATCGGAACTACACAAGAAGTCGGGGTGCAATGTAACTTTCTAAAAACTCTCCCCAGAATACGGCAACATTGTCAAAAGATGAAAAAAACTATAAAAAACTATTCAATGATAGAAAAACAAACTTTAATATAATCAAAATCGGAAGTTCCAAGAACCAAGCAACAACAATATGGAACATAGTAAATACAAAACTAAAGAGAAACCAACACAGCATGCGAATTCAATTTTAATTATTGATGGCCTCTAGATAAATGACATACGAAATCTCCCAGGTTTTTGGTGAATACTTCGCAATAACTGCAGAGGTGAAAAACCTTTTTGCAAACCGTCTTTCATTAAGTCCCAGTCTAACAGAACACAGTTTACATCATTTATTTGTGACCGGTAACAAAAAACGAGATTAGCAGTGTCATACGAATGCTAAAAAATCAAGTAATCCTGATGGCATTTCAAAAAATGTACTTAAGAAGCTCCGAAATCAAAAGAACACCTCAACTTCTGATAAACTGTGCCTTTGCTAGTGGAATTTTTCCACCTGAACTCAAACTGGCGACAGTAACACTTATATCCAGGTTTTTACAGATCTTCACTTTTTAGGGTCCCTAGATGCCGAAAAACATGTTAACAGATTATATGGGTATGACTTTTTTTTTTCGGTAAAAATCCAATATGGCGGCGAAGTGAAATGTTAAAAAAATTATTACAGAAAAACTAATTTATGCAATTTCCCTCGCCACATTTTTTACAAAACTCAAGTAAGTATTATGCAGGGGCCAATTTTGTACAAGATTTAAGGGTAATACATAGATGAATTAAGAAAATTGTAGTACGAATTCAAGAGGGTGGAACAAAATGGCGGCTAAATAAAATGTTTGTAATCACCCTTTCAGATTTTAGATACAAAACATATAAAACATGTTTTCACAACTCTGTCGGTCTGACCGTCTGGCTGTCAGTTCGCGGCATAGCTAAAAAACTACTTACGGAATT
The DNA here is from genome assembly GCA_030620095.1 of Kuschelorhynchus macadamiae. Classification (NCBI taxonomy): domain Eukaryota; kingdom Metazoa; phylum Arthropoda; class Insecta; order Coleoptera; family Curculionidae; genus Kuschelorhynchus; species Kuschelorhynchus macadamiae. The sequence goes on along the minus strand of JAUTXW010004472.1, from coordinate 464,204 downwards.
GACTTCAAATTTTTGTCATTAAGCACAATCACCCCCAGGTTTTTTCAGATCTTCACGTTTTAGGGTTCCTAGATACCGAAAAACATATTTATGCCCAAAAATCGAGTGAGGCATAGGTAGAAACTGTTTGGTACGAATCTAATATGCTGGAACAAAATAGCGCCCAATAAAAATATTTGAAAATCACTACACATACTTGTTTGTGAAAATGTAGATTAAGATCATTTTAGTGACGAATCTTAAATCACATGTATATGATCTATAAAATAACACAGGCCAACACACATTTTGGTGCCTGCGATTTTTTAACTGTTCCTGGGTAATTTTTGGATGCAGAATGTAAAAAAGTTCTCAAATTTTGTCTATCAGATCTAGTTTAAAAAAAAATTGTGGATATATTTTATGTTATAACTGTTATAATATATAATATTACTATTGCCAGTTAAAAAAACAAAGACACATGGATTTAAGTATTTATTGCAAAAACTTAATTTACATAATTACATTAGTCACTAATCACATAAAAATTTTCTTTTATACGACTTTCTAGAATGGAGTTTACTAGGGCAGTCTCGCTGAAGGCTCCAGCAGTAGTCCGCCATCATGTGGCTATCCCATCGTCCTTGATAACGATCTTCCATAGTTTTAATATCCTGATGGAATCTTTCCCCCTGTTCTTCACTACAATCACCTAAGTTTTCTGGAAAACGATCTAGGTGGCTGTGGAGGTAGTGAACTTTTATACTCATGTTACAGAGAATATTAAAATTTGAAAGCATAGTTTCCACTAATTCTACGTAATTCTCTGCTTTATGATTGCCAAGAAAATTTTGTACTACTTGAACAAATGAACACCAAGCGTTAGATTCAGTCTCGTTCATTGAAGTGGTGAATTGTGGATCTTTAACAAGTTGCCTTATTTGAGGACCATCAAATATACCAGCTTTTAGTTTTTCCGGGCTAATGCCAGGAAATTTACGTGACAAATACCCAAAACAATTTCCATCTTGATTTAAAGCCTTCACAAATTGCTTCATTAGGCCAAGCTTGATATGCAAGGGCGGGAGTAAGATTTTTTCTCTTGAAACCAAAGGTTCGTTGATCACGTTTTGTTTTTCTTGAATCATGACATCTCGTGAAGGCCAAGTTTTGTTAACCCAGTGCTCATTTTTAGCTCTGCTGTCAACAAGGATATTTTGTATAACCACTCTGCTGTCCAAGGAGGAAGTTAACCACTTTTAAATCAACACAAATTGCACACTCATGTTCTTCGTATTTAATTTTTCTCAAAACTAATGCAATTGTTTCATATTCTTCCTTCATGGTAGTAGAATGACCAATAGGAATTGAGCCATATTTGTTACCGTTATGTAAAAGAACACATTTTAAACTATATTTTGAACTGTCAATAAAAAGGCACCAATCATCTGGAGTGTATTCAGGCAAACCCATTTTTTCTAAGAGCCCTTTTATATTGTTACATAATACCAAGTCATTTTCCTGAGCGAAAAAAGGCAGCAGATCCTTATCTCTTTTACGATAAAATGTAATATTAGTACCTGGTCAAAGTAGATTTTTTTTCTTTTAATCTGGATGCAATTAATTCAGCGGATTCCTTTGAGAAATTCAGGTCTCTTATAAGATTGTTTAGTTCTTCTTGATTGAAACAGCGGAGTTGGTAAATCTGCTTCAAATGCGCTGTCGTTTCCTGATTGAATTCTTTGAATTTCGTCAGACGTTGATGTTTCTGTATCATCTTCTGTCAGTGCGGGTAGACTGCTGAATGATGGAACGGGTATTTCTTCCGAATGCGCTACAGGCCTTCTTGCAGAATCTAGATCAGGATATGTCCATTTGTGTCTATTGTTTCTATTTATGCGTTTAATATTAACAAGACAAAAATAGCAGTCCTTATGATGGTTTCGCGGTTCTCTCCAAACCATTGGTACACCAAACTTTAGGCACTTCCTCTTTCCAGTTGTCTACTGTCGCAAATGTTCAACACATGTTTTACATATGAAATGTGGAGCCTAAGATTTATTTTGATCTTCTAAATGAACGGCAAAATAAGCTCTTTTCACAAAGTCAGAAATCGTTTTTCTGCTCTCTTTCAAAGTGTATTCACTACATACATAACAAAAAACATCGGGATGATTTACACAGGTACGTCTGCTTGTGGATGCCATTGTTTTAGTTTAGTGTCTTGATACTACAAAACGACCAAAATTTACACAAAATGATAGCACAACTTTACTTGGGAAAACTCAGTAATATACTAAATCGAGTACAGCCAAGGAGGTATAGAAGGATCGGGTCATAGGTAATTACAGGTATAAAAGTAATTAAGAGCAGTGTATTGAGTAGTTCCTAGTATGGGAACATTGGGTCAGGGACAATTCTAGGTATCCATTTGGTTAATTAGATTCTGGGAAATTTCTATTTTGACGATGAAGTACATATTTATCTCTTTATTCGTTGTTCTTTATCAGAAAAATATATCAATTAACCTGTAACCTGTATCTCAAATCAACACATTAAAAACATCTAAAATCAGATGTTAGACTTCCGGCACCAAATTTTTGTTTTCGTTTTGTTACCCTGTGTAATAAATATAAATTCTAATTTGAATTTTATTTAATGTACTTTAATGTTTAATTAGGAACGAAGTTAGGCAACGTTGATCACTTTTAATATTCTATTTAAAATCTAATCGATGTTCTTGGCTTGGCATCAATAGACACATGTATTACAATGGCTTTAAAGCACACATTTTACACGACTGTGACTTGTAAATGAATAATTTTAAACAATGCAGCATAAACTAATAAATCATCGATTAAACCAAATAGTGATAAAATGACTACCTTACATAGCTTTAATGTATCATGAATATTCCGATAGATAAAATGGTTTTTAAAATTTTTTATCATTCTGTCACGGTAAATAGAATTGGATGGTTTATTTTGTCGAAGGCTTTGAAGAAATCTATATATATAGCACCAACCTGTAGATCGTCCTTCAAGGCGCCCATCACTGAGTGTTTCAAGTTCCAGAAGGTTCGTCATTTCATTTGAGATTAAGTGTTACAAAAATCGATAGGGGAGACGAGATTTTGAGTGAGTTAGCTCTGAAGATTACAATAATGGATATTTTTGATGTCATGTTTAAATAAAAATCTGGAAATAATTTAGGTATTTTCTTTAGCTTTCCGGTAAATTTCAGATTTTTTTGAAAAAAACAGTGAGAATAAAGAAGGTTGCTCTTAGTTATTAAGAAAAATTGTCTTTCTGAATAAAAGTTATTGGGAATTGATTTTTTAAATAATTTGCAACCTGTTTTAAATACGGGGCATTAAAGAAAATTTCTATAAAGTGTATCTCCCGCATATACATAGAACCTTATTTTTTTCTCATTAAACTCAACAGTTTACGGATTTTTTACGTCAACAATTTACATTACCAAAGCTCTTAGTTGTGTATTTTTAATAGTCCGGGTTATCCAGGATAAAATGCATTATAGTATTGTTTTTTAAATTCCAGGTATCGATTTGGTTTATTTTTTTCTGAAGAATTTGAAAACATTTTTAAAAATAATTTACTTTTAACGATATCATAAAATAATGTTTTTTAATGAGATAACCTATATTTAAATATACATAAATCCTAATTTATCCCATTCCAAAAATGTACGGGTTGTCCGAAAAAAAGGCTTAGTATAGGCTAATATCTCGAATACTGGTAAAGTTAAACCATTTAAAATTCTGCAGCTGCCTGTGTGCCAACAAATTAACTTTTTTTGGGTGTTTTTGCTTTTTTCATTCCTTTTAGGGGTGGCGTGAAGGGGTTGAACTTTTGAATTTTAAATGCAACCCTATATCAAATTTTACCTTATTTTTGAAACCTTTAAATCACAAAAATTTCTACGCAAAGCCGAGGTCTCCATGCATGTCGACCCGTATCAAATGAGATATATTGTGACAAAAAATGTTGTCATAGTTATTGAAAAAAAAAAATTGTTTCTAAAAAAAGTTTAGGAAGAAATTCAACAACACATCATGTTAGTTTATGTCGTTCAATGAGTACCACCGCTTAAGCCTTTTGCCTTTGTGGTATTTCTACTTAATTATTTCTATTTCATTTCACTTCATTACAGTTCGTTCTAATGTAGATAAAATCGGGATAATTTTTTATGGAGAATGTAAATTACAATGAGGCAGCCAGACTGTATGTTTCCAAGTTCATAACACATTTTAGCATTATGATACTCTCCGATCTGGTGGTTCCTCTGTTAATGCTAAAGATATTGAAATTCAAGTTCTAGGAATATTTGCAACTTGCAACCCAGGCAATCACTTCGAGTAGTAGCTGGTGATGTGGATTCACGAAATTATAAAGAAACATACATTTCACTCCTATAAAGTTCACCTTCTACAAGAACTTAATTAAGATTATCCATATCTCAGATTACAGTTTTGGGAAGAAATGCTACATTTAATTAAAACGCAACCAAATTACTTGACAGCACAGTCAATAGACATAGTGGTTGTCACTGAAGTGACGAAAATTCTCACTGGTTTCAAATAGCTCATTTACAGCATCCTCAGAAACTTAACACATGGGCTGGAATTATACCAAATAAGGTCTATTTTTTATTAATGACATTCTTCCCGAACCCTTATACTTGCAACAGTTGCAAGGAACTGTTATACCTGCCATTGTAGCAACTGTTGAAGACGACGATATTGACTATGAAGTATGAACTAGTTATTCAGTGGGGTTGGAGCGCCCCGTCGGAAATTATCTTTATATAATATTTCCTGGACACTGGATTAGACTGTTGATTGGTCAGCACGGTCCCGGACCTTGCTCCGTTTATTTTTTTCTTTGGGGTTACTTAAAAGAGCGAGTGTTTTACAAAACCCAATAAATTACAAGAACTAAAACAAATAATAGTAACCAAGAAGTTAACAGTGGCCATTGTTAACATCTTGTAAAATAAAATTGGAAATAATAGTTTTAACTCTGCGGCTGGAACTTTTATTTTAATACCTTACAATTCGAAAACGGGTTGAGATAAAAACCTCTGGTTTGTGCAGAAATATTTGTCTCCAAAATAAGATAAATTCTATATAGTTTCATTTAAATTTCAAAAGTTCAATTTCCACTGGCAACTCCTAGGAGTGAAAAAACGTTAAACAACCAAAAAAGCAAATTTGGTGGAATACATGCCACTTTTAAAATTTAATCTTTTTATGTTTGCTAGTACTTGACATATTAACCGATACTGAGCCTTTTAGGACACGGTCTATGGTTTGTTTATCTTTATTTTAGCTGTTTATGACATATTACTAGTTATCTGATATAACTTAAGGTAACAAAATGCTATAAAATATCATGGTGAAGGTATTAATCATATTGAAATTAATAATATGACCACAGGTTTTATTAGCTATTAGATGACATCTTTGTCATGTTGTTTAAAAAATATATCTGAACAAATAAACATTTACTTTTAAAGCGAGTTTCGTGCCTTTTAAATATAAAACTCTGTCTTTAGAAGAACGTTTAGAAGTTATCACTCCTAAGTGAGCTGAAAATGCAATAAACATTGTTCTAAAATCACCTTAACTGAAAGACCTATATAATTGTGACCTACACACCTTAACGTTTTATCTGAATAACATCTAAATAAATTGGTCGTAAAAAATTATCGTCATAGTTTCCGGTATTATTTGGTTTAAAGTTATATCATCAAATTAGCAGCATAAACAAGTCAATAGCGTAGCCAGACAGTTCTTGGGGGGGGGATATAATTATTTTTCAACAGGGATGCAAGTTTTTGACGGACATTAAAGGGAATAGAAATATATAACAAATAGTCAACAGATATTGCAAAACTATTTTCGTAATAAAATTTTTAGCAAAAGAAAAAATTAAAATTAAAAAGAGTTTTCAAAAACAAGCTGCTAAAATAAATATAAAGTAATTCCAAAAAAGTCACTTTTTCTCTTGCAGCGCTTTTAGTAATACTCAAATTGACTTTTAAAAAGCATTTTCAAATTCTTCAGAAGAAATACACATTTTTTTAAAAATAATTGTTTAAGCTAAAAAAGTGGATGTTCACTTTATGCTGGATGATCCTTTGCCCGATGTACGAGGGGTGTACAACAAAAAAAAGAGGCTGGCTATATCTCGAAAATCGTGTATCCCATGATGTCTGGAAATATTTTGTAGTAAAAGTGGCGAAGAAAAAGGGCTATTGTTATGTTTCCAGGTCGGGGAATATCAGTCTCAATTATAAAAGGCGAATTTTCTCAGAAATTGACCAATTTATGTATATCAAAATTAACTTTCTGACAATCTATAATAATTTGCAAATAATTTTGGTTAATGTTTTTTTTTCTCAAGCTTGTCCAATAAAGGGTCCGTGAAAGGGCAGATATTTGCTTCAGCAAACGGGCATAATTTAGTTAATGATTAACAGATCTTGACGACTTGGGTCTCGTTGAAGAGGGAATTCATTGGGCTGTCAAATAATATATGATTTCTACTATTTTAAGGCTCATGCCGATTGCCAGATGCTTTCGGGCATTTCTTAGATTTCACATCATTTCTCGAAGTTTTCAAGTGGAATGATATACCTATTATAAACCAGTGTTACGGAGTTGTTTTCGGAAAAACAAAATAATACTTGACAGTCTTATAAGAAATTCAGACATTTCTGAGGCAAATAATTTTCACTTTAAAAATTATTGCTATTCTATTACTACTAATATTTTAGGTCAAACGCAAACGGTGCAAATTTGCCTTTTATCGCCCTAATATAGTGAGAAAGTCAGTTGCGCTGAACTGCCAAAGTTCATGACGTACTCTTTGCTATATTAATAATAAAACTATATTTGTAGAATATGGCATTCTTTTTTATCCAAGAAGGCTAAAAGTCTAAGTGTTTGCCACAAGTCAAGGGAGGAAGGCTTCTTGAGACGATATTTAAACATCTGCATATTAGGAGGACTGGAAAAAACCTTTGCTGGTAACAATTCTGTCTATAAAGGAGTGAATAAAGTTGGAGATCCTTAATATTTGCAGTTAAAGGGAGACATTAATGCGAGTCAATGTTCGTATCCCCCTGAGAGGCATGGCTAAAATAGGTATATTGGGTGATAACTCATCAGAGTAGACTCTACAGTATGTGTAAATCAATGACAGTATCTGTAAATCACAGACCGATCGGCCATAATTTGTTCACTCAGGTAAAAGTCCTTTTCACATTTGGACAGAGCCAAGCCAAAAGCTGCTCCCTAGCATGAAACAATACGCAAGATTGCTTCAAGTCTGTGAAAGGTAGCTGTATACAAGTTATCAGAAGAAAAACATCTTTAGACTCGAAATGAAACACAGTTTTTTGTCGGCCAGTGGTAAATTGATGTGATGTATGTATCCAGTGAATGTTCTATTAAAGAGAGATAGCAACGAAGTTAAAACAATATTTGGTTCCAAGGATTCAATTATTCATTAGAATGGTGTAAATATTGCAGGACAATCTCCAGCTACTTTCAACACGGAGTGTTTCAGTCGCGCGAATTTAAGAATGATCGTTTATTTGACTGAATAAAACTTTCAGTGTAAATTCGTTTTAAGTGATTTTGCAGAAAAAGCGCGCGCTGCTAGAATGGTTGATAAACTTACACAAAGGCAGTTTTGAACGAGTGATTAAAACAAGTGCATTTTAAGTTGTAGTTTATTACGTAATATACGTTTATTTAAAATGACAGGCAGTCCATATAAATGGGTTCGTTTAAAATTTAATTAAAAAAGCGAAGAATAATGAATGATGCAGGACGATTTTTACACACGAGTCTTATAGTATTTTGATATCTTATTATTTACGAAGTTGAAATATAAGTATTAAAATATTTAAGGTTGACGCAGATATTTCAGTAGAAAACTTTAAATCTGGATTTTTCAATGTAATTTACATGAGTTCTTTCTCGGGGTTAATCGCAAGTTTCGTGGTCACGGGTTTAAGATTTTCCGTGTAAAAGCCGCTTATGAGAGTTAAAAACACATACACTTTTTTGTACCATCTTCGTTTATGTATTTTGTTTATAGAAAATTATCATAGCCAACCGAAATAATAGCTTAATCATTCGTCTGGAAATTGAAGCACGAGGCAAAAAGAATGCGTTGTTTTGTGTCAGGGTCAGCTGTGCGCTGTTTGATATGCAATATAAGCATGTGTTATTGCATGAAAACCAGCAGCATGTAAATGTTTTAATTAATAGTCTATTTAAGTGTTTTAAATATTTTGTTTTCGAGAAAGAAAGTCGCTTAAACTATATAAGCTACAAAGTTTTTATTAATTACGAAAAAGATGACAAAAACTTATGATATATTTAAAGTCAACTTGAAATCCTTCGGTTAAAGATGGCACAAGAACTGTTTTTTGCTATATCGTGAAACAATTATTTTATTGCCCACACTACCATAAGCAATAAATTTTAGTACGTCGAAATTTTATTGACCATTTAAAATATCTACTATATCTTTATTAGCCTGGTATTTTATTGCACTGTCTAAAAAAAATCGCACGGGTGGGTTTGGAAATCTGCCATACATTTAATTAGTATCCAAAATAAAATCAAAAAGCTCTATCTAATTTTACTATTGAGTGATTAATATTAGCGTGAAATAGTAGGACGAAGTAAGTCACGAGTAATTGATGGTAATGATTGCTTTGACAGACACAATAATCTTGAAAACACGTGCGTATTTTATATTAATCTATCATCAGCTTCTCTTATCCTAATATCATTAGATGTTCATTATCATTTTTGTGCTATAAAAATCACACACAAAAATTTCACAAAGTGTAATTGATCTATTAATAAACGTTTTGAATGCACAACAGAGTAATGTAAGGTGTAAGGTGGGTAATTACCTCCCTCTTTTCAGATTTAACAGAAATTATATATCGAATAAATAATAACTTTCTTGTTTAATATTTATATATTTTCAAAGTTTCTAATGACTTCTAGTGTCCCAAAATGTGAATTTATTTTCGCTTAATACATAACTACTAGTCTCAATTGCTATCAGTGTACACAGGTGAACAAAGAGGTGTAAATGGTCAAAAATTTCGTAGCCGAAATTTGCAGTACAGGCCTGCTTGATTAGAAAGAGATTTCAGATATACTTTCATTTTTGAAAAGTCACGCAGGTCCTGACAGGAACGATATTTTATTTTTCTGTTTTGGTAAAACCCATTTTCTGTAAAAGATTTAGAACAATTTTAAAAGAAAGTATATATCTCTTATTTAAATATTAAATTATATGAAATCTCAAGGCCCACTTGACATTTCAAAAATTAAAGTATGACTAAAATTAATTATTTCCTAATCAAGCAGGCCTTGACTGCAAAGCGTCAAATTTAAGCTAAATTTTTGATCAACTACTTTATTCACCGATCCTGTGACACACTATATATTTGATTAACAATAAATTAAAACTAAAAATGTACTATGTTATTTAAAATTTTAAAATTGATCTTTTAATACTATTCTCTAAATAAAATGGAAACCGTACTGAAAAAGTACTCCACTAGGTATGCAATTACGTTTTGTAGCAATTCTACATGCTTTGTTTAAATATAACTACTTTATAAACTTCAACAAGTGCTGTATTTCCAGTAATCCATTTTGACCAAAGCTTTTCTCTAAGCCTCAATGTAGACCTACTTCAGTACTTCTTAAAAAAATTGCACTTATTGCCCTTATTTTCAAAGATAGACCATAAATATTTAATCTATTTTGAATTCAGCGTAAAATTCTCCTTCAAAGTAAAAAATAATATACTAGGTATTCTAATATTTTTTTAAAATTATAATATTTTGGATATTCATTTGTTTTTTCTGAGAGTATATTATAAAAATTCGTCAAAAAGCCTCCAATATTAATTGAATTTGCAGATTTTGCAGAGATATCTGCATCATTTTTAGTTCGGTAGAATATTCCAATTTCGATTTTTGCAGTGCAAACTTCACATCAGAGGCATATCATAGCTTCTACTAGTGATTACGTTAACTTTATATTAAAAAAATATATCTAGTCATATAGTCTATGCAATTTTATTATTTTGAATGAGAAGTTTAATTGCCTGTTATTTTAATCCACTGTTGTCGATTTTAATCTCAAAATATATGAAATTCTACCATTTCTCCATAACTATTTTTATTCTTTAATCCCATGCTTGCTTTAGCGTCGCTGTATAATCCTGTATATTCAATAATAATAATAATAATAAAATAATAATAAAATAATAAAATTCTGATTCAAAACAAGAAATATCAACAGGGTTTTTAATTTGAAAACATGGATCTATGCATACATTTTCCTCAAAACTTTGCAACCAAAATCAAAGTACCAATAAAAATTCTGTTCTCAAAGAAAAAACATTCAGGGGTTCGAAATTTGCTTGCGTTGGTCCAGTCATTAACAAATATCTAGAATAAGCAACGTTGGTTAGGACTGGGGTGAGTAACCGCTCGGAGAGACCGTGTAGCGTCTGGGCTGCTAAACATATACTAAGAATCTGTAATTATTTAATCAAAATTTTTTTTTATTAGAAGTATTTAGAAGATAATTTAGTAGATTTTACTAGACTTGGAAATTAATTTAATAATTTATTACACTGGTTATCACGGCTACTCAGTTAACCAAGTCGGAGGCGATTCGCAGGTTCGAAATGATTTTAAGACTTGTCTTGGCGCCATTCAACTTTAGAAATTGAAATTAAAGATAGAAAGCAAAGACACTAGACATATTCACTAATTTTTAATCACGTTATATAAACCAAAGAATAATTATGTCTTGATAATCATCCCTAATCATTAAAACCTGAAAATAAAAATATAAACACAAAAGACACAAGCTAATTTCAAAAACCTCCAGGTTTTTACAGTTATACTGTTTCAAGAAATGACAAGTAAGAGTCATAGGTTCTGGCTTTACCAATCTTTAAATTTACCAAAATAAATAATGAAAATATTAAATCTTAAATTTCAAATATATATATAAAAATAAAATTATAGAATAAATTAATTTAATTTAACTAAGCCAAATATCAAACATTGCCGTGTTACATAAACATAAGATAGTAAACACTAACGTTTTATAACAAATTTGGAAATAAACTAGTATTTGGTTATTTAGTTTCCCAAATATACATATAAAATTACAACTCTGATTTATGAACTTTTATTAAAATGTTTACCAGCATTTAGCATAGACGTAAAGGACTAGGCTTTATCTAGCTATTCAATTAAAAACAAAATTATGCAGAATGACTTTTGTGGAAAAAACGCAATTTGTAAGCGTTAAGCTAATAAATAAAATATAACCATTTACATTAAAGGATAATTATTTAACTATATTAAACAGAATGACGATAATGAAAATAACACATTTTGTAAGCACACAGCTAAAAAATAATATAACTAGTTACATTAGAGACTAATTATGTAACTATATTAAACAGAATGACCGATATGTTAAATTGCAAATATGTATGCCAATGGCTAATAGAAAATAAAAACTCAACACATTTCGGGTTGTTTAAGAACTAAAAATAAGTAAATTGATTAAGATCTAAGAAGTGTAATATGTTTATTTTGAATGTCAGTGGCTAATGCGAAATAAAAACCCAATATGCTCGGTTGTTTGAGAACTAAAAAATAGTAAAACGTTTAAGTTATTAGAATAGAAGTGTATATTTAATTTATTTTGAATGCCAAAGGCTAATGCGAATTAAAAACCCAATAAATATTCGTTTGTTTTTGAACTAAAAAAAGTTAATAGATAAACAGTTTAAGTACAATTACATAATTGGAGATTTTCAAATAGAAAGCGAAAAACTAATACAAATGAAAATTCGACTCTTGATCGGTGGTTATAATGTAAATTAATTAAAGTTTTATCGCTGCTAAAAATTTGCCCTAAAAATTTGTCGAGCTGTGTTAAAAGGATGCTCTATTCCTTGAATAGCAAAACTAGAGTAAAACTGAAGTATTTATCAGTACATACTGACTTCAATACCTAAAGTAATTTTTCCAATAACAAATTAGATACACTTTACCTAAATGACTATGACATATTCAAAATCACTAAGAAAAAAACATAGAATTCAATTAGTCAAAGTAATAAATTATTATCAAGGAAAAATACTCATCTTTAAGCAGCAATTTTTCTATATGCGTCAAAGAGCAGTGGCGCCAAGCCAAACAGAAATCTAAATACAAAACGTCCAAGATACTCTGGTAGAACAGCTAATCACCACACAGTAGAGAGAAAACTATTCCAGTTTCTCTTACACATCTAAAAAATCAGTAGAGTAGCCAGGAATGCAGTGAGATAAAATACAAAAGCACATTTACTGTAGCGTCGTCAGTCTTTACCAGTTACAGTCCAAGCCCTTGATAATATAAAGTAAAAGCTTCACGGTAATACTAATAAACAATATAAACTAAAAAAATTTGTGGGTATCTAAAAAAGCCTAAAACAAAGAAAAACCTCGTGTGAGCTATGCCTGAATATAATGGCCTCATGTGAAAATCTTTTACCTTATGATATGACATTTTCCTTTCGTACAGAAGACTATACTAGGTTATTATAATTTATGAAACAAATCCGACATAAGTCGGAAGAAAAGAAGTGCTTACTTGAACGTGGCAGTCATCTTATTCGAGCTGAAATTCAAGCAAAAAGGCATGTCAACCAGGCCGGCAAAAATAAATTAATAATCTTCCAACGCACTAAAAAGTCACTCGTAATCTATTCCTCTCTACAAAATGGCATTTTGTAAGTTGAAACAGTTGTTCATTTATGCTTGTAAATAATTAACTACTGGGCAAAAAAGAGTTATTATTATCAGCTTCTTTGTGCAGTAGGAAAAATCTATATATACAGAGTGATTCAGAAGTACTTTTAAAAACTTCGGGAGGTTAATATTGACGTTAGTTTAGGAAAAAAGTTTTTATAAAGTATGGTCTTTTTCGACTTTGTCACGGAGAAACAGGGTGTTGAAAATTACTAAAAAAATATAATATGAAAATAATTTCCAAACGCGTCGATACTTTTTAATAAAACATGGTAGCTAAAATAGGTACTTAGATACACTTTTTATATTCTTGAAATTATTCTACTCCACTGATACTTTAATCAAGCAAAATAAATATGCATTTAGGCTAAAATTACTTTCCGTATCAAGAAAACACAAGATGCGTTTTTCTGCTACAAATAAAGCAGTGCAATATAAAAAAAATAAAAAACCAAAAGTTCGTACCGACGCCTCTGGTCAATTCCAAGAATATATTTTATTTCTAGAACGAGTGTAATTAAGTACATATTTTAGCTACCAAGATTCATAAAAACGTATCAACGTGTTTAGAAAATATTTACAAATTAAATTTTTTTTGATGACATTTTCAACACACTGTATCACAGTACGGAAGCCGGAAAAGTTTATTTTTCTTCCTAAAATAACGCCAATAATAACATCCCGAAGTTCTCAAAAGTACTTCTAAGTCACCCTGTATAACCAATCAGCCTTTGCTCATATGGACATATAGGCATAGTTGTGTTTTATTTCTATTACAACTACTATAAATTGTTGGCAGTAAGAAAGAAATAGTATGATCTAAATCTTTGAAATACTCGCTTAAATTCTTAGTTTCTGAACATCACGTTCTATGATAATTTTTTTTTAATTGATACACTCAGTAATTTTAATATTTTATGAATTTGCAAGCAAATAGAAAAATGAGGAAATAACAGTGTTTAATTATGTTACAAGTAGCGGTTATGTTATCGAGAAACAAATAGGCTTATACTGAAAACAGTAAAAAATATCTTTAACATTTATGTATGCGTTATGTCGCTTTAGATATCATCATGAAGATAAAATTAAAATTTAAGTAATTTCTTGATAAACAATTACCGAGTATCAAGCATATAGAAAGAATTAACTTTTTATTCGAAATCATTAAAAGTATTTATAATATATAGATATATATATATATATATATATATATATATATATATATATATATACATATATATATAGATATATATATATATATATATAGATATATATATATATATATATATATATATATATATATATATATATATATATATATATATATATATATATATATATATATATATATATATTTATTTGTTTATTTTTTATTTTCTCGAAAACGAGTCAATTTTTGGAAATTGATAAGGAGAATCTGTTATCTTTAAAAATGCCTGAGCGACAAAAAAAGATGTTTAAAGTTAGTGGAGTGTCTGTTATCTGTTATTTTTTTTTTAATTATGTCTATTGCACGTTAGTATACCAAGACAATACATCAAGGGAAATTAGCAAATACTCCTTAGGTAGAAGTATTTTAGTAGCTTCTTTAAATTGTAAAATATTTTTTTTTAGAAATATTTGATCAACAGTAAAGTATGCTTATCAGTAGTACGATCGCGCAATTGGTTAGAGCAATGGACTAGAGATCCAGAGGTGAGGATTCGATCTCCGCTCGTACCATAACTTTAACTGTTCATCAAATATTTCTAAAAAAATTGTCTAATAGGTATATTAATATTTTTTTACTTTTTCTTTGAAAGGTGTTGACTATTATATGTAGTATTATTTTTTAAAAAGTTTATAAATTACTGAAAGGTGACTGAATGCATGATTCTATGGGACGTAAAGGGATATTGTCTTTATGAAATTTTGGTAGGTCATATATTTTTTGAGGTCCAGCGTTCCGTATTTTTAGTTTTTCTAGCCGTTTTTGTTACCAAGCGTCAATCAGTTCATTATTAGGTTTTTGGAATTGGTTGGTAAGGTCTGTTTTAAAGTTTTATATGTTTTTTTTTTCATCATTAAGTAGGTCTTTTATTTTCTTGTCGTATTCTTGTGAGTACACAATCACTTATATACTTTAAGAATTTTAAAGGTTTGGTTTTCTATAAATTTTTTTCGGTTTTTTTAATTCTTTTAATAAAACTACTCTGAATTAAATCTGTAAATTGGTACCGGGAATTTCTCGGTATGCTCTTTTTTTCTAAAATTGCTAATTATTTAGTTTTTCGTTAGCTTCAATAATTATTAACAACAATTTATATGTATATATATATATATATATATATATATATATATATATATATTTTTTTAATTTTTTTTTGATGTGACGTATTTTTCAGACTAAATAGGAAAGACTATCTATCTGTCTATCTAACTAATAGATTATAACAATTAATCTTAATAAAGCGAACTAATTTTAGTGGCTTTTATTTAACAATTATTCGATTTGAAATATAAACAAAAAACAACCGGTAAATTTGCTTTACCCGGAATTCCTTCTTTGTGTTTTTTTTTCATTTGTTAGGGATAGTGAAGTCTGACCCAATTTAGTTCAGTACATAGTCACAGTATATACATATGTGTTGTTGTTGGGCGCCATTTTGTTCCATCATATTGGATTCCTACCAATATTTTACCATTTTCTTTCTACCTATGCCCTGCTTGACTTTTGGACATAATTTAAAATACATTCATGTTATGTTGAATTCGTACCGGTTTATCCCATTTTCACAGCTAATTTTTCTGCAAAATTAAAAGTCAATTGAACAAAAAAGGCTTTTGTATTTTTTTACTGGATCCTAACCCCAAATACTACACCACTCTAACATAAAAAAAAGATCGTTAACGAAAACCACTAAGAAACTTAAGAATATATGCGGACCAACGGAGTAGATAAAGACTGATAATATTGGTTTCATGCAGGATATAGGATCTATATATGTATCCTGAGGATGCAACAATTAAGTTCTGAAACGTCGACAATTTAAAAAAAGACTTGTTTTTTACCGAATCTTAACCTCAAATAATAATATCACTCAGCAATTTTTTTTAACACTGTTCCGCCATATTGGATTTTTTCTAAAATATTACTACGTCGTTCCCATACTAGCCTAAATTTTTGGTCAAAATTCGTTCAATCGGGTAAGTAATAATTAAGCTATGTCGCGAACTAACAGACAGACCGACAGACGGACCGACGGAATTGATAAAGCATGTTTTTTCGGCACCTGGGGACGCTAAGACGAGAAGATATGTAAAACCTGAGAAGGTGATCTTTTCACGATTACAAAAATTTTATTTGGCCGTAATTTTGTTCCGCCATCTTGAATTATTAAAACAGTTTTACTAGTTAAGCCCTATTGAACAACTAGTTATGGCACACAATTTAAAATCAATCATTAACTAGTTTTTTCAGGCTGCATTTTTAAATATTTTATTATATCGCCATTTTGTTTCGCCATATTGCATTCGTACCAAAATTTTACCAGTTAATTCCAACATAATACTTAACGTTTATGCAACATTTAAAATAAACTGGATAAGTAGTTGTTCCATAATAATCATTTTAACATTTTATTAGACCGCAATTTTGTTTTGCCATAATGGATTTTTACCATAATATTACCAGGTCATTCCCATATGACTCTTAATTTTTGGTCAAAATTTGAAGTCAATCGGGTCAGATTTGAAGCTATACCGCGAACTGACAGACAGACAGGCAGACCAACAGATGCGCCGACGGAATAGATAAAACATATTTTTTTGGCATCTAGGGACGCTAAAACGTGAAGATATATAAATTCTGAGAGGATGATTTTTTCCACGATAACAAAAATTTTATTTGGCAGCCGTTTTGGTCCGTCATCTTGAATTAGTACTACAATTTTACTAGTTGACCCCTATACCACAATTAGCTATGGCACACAATTTGAAACCAATCCATTAAGTAGTTTTTCAAGCGGCATTTTTAAATATTTTATTAAGCCGGCATTTTGTTCAGCCACCCTGGATTCGTATCAAAATTTTACCAGTTGATTCCAACATAATATTTTGATGTTGTGCAAAATTTGAGATAAACTAGATAAGTAGTTTTTTAATATTATTTTTTTTTAACGTTTTACCATGCCGCCATTTTGGATATTTACCAAAATATTACCAGCTGATTCCAACATAATACATGATGCTTTTTTGCAAAATTTGAGATAAATTGGATGAGTAGTTTTTAATAGTAATGTTTTTAACATTTCACTAGACCACAATTTTGTTTCGCCATATTGGATTTTTACCAAAATGTTACCAGGTCATTCGCAAATGACCCTTAATTTCTGACCAAAATTTAAAGTGAATCGAGTAAGTAGTCTTTAAGCTATGCCGCTATGACACTAAAACGTAAAGATAGGTCAAACCTGACAGGGTGATTGTACCACGATTACAAACATTTTATTTGACCGCCCTTTTCTGCGGCCATCTTGAATTAGTACCATTATTTTACTAGTTGATCCCTATACCACAATTAGTTATGGCACACAATTAGAAATAAAACCATTAAGGAGTTTTTTCAGGCTGAATTTTTAAATATTTTGTTCCGCTATCTTGGATTAATACCAAAATATTACCAGTTGATTCCAACATAATACTTGCTATTTTTGCAAAATTTGAGATAAATTGGATGAGTAGCTTTTTAATAATATTTTTTTAACATTTCACTAGGCCGCCATTTTGTTTTGAGATATTGGATTTTTACCAAAATCATTTTACCAGGTCATCCCCAAATGATCCTTAATTTTTGACCAAATTTTGAAGTCAATCGGCTAAGTAGTTTTTTAGCTACACCGCGAAAAGACAGACAGACAGACAGACCGACGGAATTGAGAAAACATGTTTTTCGTCATCTAGGGACCCTGAAACGTGAAGACCTGAAAAAATCTCAGAGAGTGATTTTTTCAAGATTACAATAACTTCCTAACTAACACAAAAAAGCTGTTAATTTATGAAAATTTAGATTTTTTTTCACTGGGATATTGTTCCTTCAAGTCTCTAGGTACTGTAATGTTTAAAAAAATTTAAATTAATATTTAATAGTACATTTTTTTTTACTTGGTACCGCCGCACCGGTTTGGGGCTTCGTAACGGCTTAGCGCTCGTCTCTAATAACCTCCGGGAATCGTCACTTTTTATTAGAAATATCTTCCTCTTTTTACATATGTCTTAAATTTCAATACTGTACGAGTTATTTGCAAAAAACTAAGCTCCAGTTTTTAAATCTTAATTTGTTAATAGCTTTTGAAATTGTTTATGTGTGTATTTTTACTATCAATAGCAAGAATAAACACAATTTTGAGTTTTTGAACTTGACTAGAAGTGATTTATCAAAAGATCGAATTTTTTATTGAATGCTTTAAAAAAAGAAAATAAAAAGCCTATGAAACTGATCGATATATTGATTTATCGATATAGATATAACGTTTAATAAAGTTATCGATTTCTGGAAAAATCATAATATCGATTAATCGAAATTGATTTGACGGAACTACTTACATCTTTTTCTTCTGGTTCTAATATACATTGAGCGTCAAGTGGAAATAACGGTCTCTGTGGAGCAGGTCTGGTGACCAAATAGAAAGCTGATGCTGCTGCTACACCTGTGAGTGCCAACGCCCCAGCACCACCTCCAATGTATTGTAAATACTGTTCCATATCATCCACTAAAAAAAAACTAGGTATAGGTAAAAACATATCTGATATAGTCATATTAAAATAATAAACGCCTAGGAAACTTCGGAATGCGCTTTTTTTCTACAAAATGTTAATGCATTTTTTTTAAATATGTGTAATGATAGTTTCACAGAACATACCTGAACAAATATTTTTGGTATAGATAATGTTAAGAACGTAAATCCGGTGTAAATACAGAAAAAACTAAAGGGGATATAATGTCCAGAAAATATTTAAAAAATGACAGCAAAAAGTGAAGAAGCTGCAAAAAATTAAATTAAGTTTATGTACTTCAAACAGCATAAGAAAAGAAAAGAGGTATAATAACATAAAACATGCAGGTTTATAAATCTTTAAAGTATATATTTAGTAAATTATGTTGTTGTCATTTTTTAGTTGGAAAAACAAGCTTACTGCTTAAAATTTTGAACACATTTATTATTTTAAACATTTTCATTTATTTTCGCACTGTAATGTTGGGAAACAATATCTATAAAGAGAAGCAATAATTTGTAATGGCAATGAACCATATATTTTATGATGAAACCTGGTTTTATTATTTACGTGTGAAATGTTAAAACACTCACCAATATTTGGCGCGATCCCGCGCAGATAACGTTATTGTAGTAAAAATAGGTACGCTAGACAGTCTTAGCGCGTTGAGTCAGACACAATTCTTAACCTTTCAACAGTTACACTGCTTTTGATAGTTTCGTTAAAGATAGTTTAATCACTAAAAATGTGTATATGGATTATAACTTGTATGCACATGGTAAAACTTTCATCATTTGTGCCTTCTATACATACGCGTTTCGATAAAGTTCGCGTTGGATTCTCTACGAAACAAATTATATAGTATCCACCTCGCACACGAAAAAATATACACAATTATACAGTGTATTTTTTTCGTTTAAAGTTCGCCACTTAGTATACAGATAAAAGACAAAAACAAATAAGTGCCCATTAAGTGCCAAACAAACAGGGACTACAGATTTTTGTCGCCTGTTTACCCTGATATCTTTATGCCAAAAATAACTGCCTAGCTCGATACAAAACAGAGGCGTTCATAATTCATTTAAGTTGCGATGTAACTTTACTGAGATATGTAGTGATAAAAGTCTTAACTGTTAACAGTTTACTTGTTTATGAATCAAGAAGAAACACAAGCACTTCACAAAAAACTTTAGCCAACGTCAAAAT
This sequence comes from Kuschelorhynchus macadamiae, assembly GCA_030620095.1. Lineage (NCBI taxonomy): Eukaryota > Metazoa > Arthropoda > Insecta > Coleoptera > Curculionidae > Kuschelorhynchus > Kuschelorhynchus macadamiae. The sequence continues at coordinate 444,372 of JAUTXW010004472.1, read as the reverse complement.
ATGTGTAAAACCGAAACTTGCTACTCATTATACGTAGGTACGTACGTATCCAACTAAAAATAATATACTAATAATAAAGATTTTACGCGAAATCAGCATGTATTTGATGTTATCTGGCGAAAATATTATTTTGAACGATCCTTTGCTGTTTAGTATTTTGGTTGTACGAAGTAAAGTATTGACAATTTTTTTGTACGTTTTTTCCTTGAAATATATCACTCGAAATAGTAAAACTGTGAGATGTACGTATAAACAAGCCAGCGATGTTTTGATGACATCTCATAAGAAGCTTTGTTTCCTGGTTCAAAATGATTAGTTTTAGAGATGTCGATAAACCCAAACTGACCAATATCAATCATGAAGCTTTAAAAGTATAGAGGATTGTCTAAAGATAATGGAACACACGACACACGGCAACAATAGTGTTTTGCTATGACACATTTTACTGCATTTAGCGCTGCCTAACAAGCATATGAAGAGGTGTTCTCTGTGTTAGAAATAAATAAGTCTATTTGCAAAAACTTAAAGTACTTAAAAATAAGAGAGACATCATACCGAGCGTCCCCTATACGTTAGAGATTTCATTCTCTGGAAAATAAAACAGTACATTTTCTCTACCTGGAACTTTCCTGGTTATAAATTTTTCCTTTTATTAGGAACAGTAAAGTGTGACTCAATTTAGTTCTGCACATAGTTATTTAGTTATATAGTAACACATATACAGGGTGTCCACGAACAACCCCTACAAAATGAAAGGGATCATTCTGCATAAAAAAACATATTTACCTAGGTCCGGAAAATGCTTCGTTACGGAGATACAGGGTGTCGAAATATAAATTGTATTTTATTTTTTATTAAATATCTGTTGCAAATAATAACATTTTCTCCAAAAAAACGGGTTTTTTTTTGGGTGGGGAATCATAATTTGGTATTAGATTTCATGTGACACTTAGAGGGCGCTACGTACTCTACTATTATTTATGTAAATTTGCCCTAAATTTTTTGACGTTGCACTTATGTTTTTTTTTACGAATAGATGTTATTCCTGTACCTTTTCTAAGCAAAAAAGCTTTACTTACTCAAGAACGCTAGTGGTAACCATTCTTGAGCTATTTGCAAGTTTATGCGTCGATGAAAGGAAAACAAATTTTTTAATAATAATGAACTAAGGTGTATTTATCTCAAGACAATACAAAATTAAAGGTAAGTATGAATTATTCTAAACTACAATAAATGTTCCACGTGATGACTGTTAGTTTGAAGGCAGAATGTAATTCTTTTTTTAGAGAACGTCTGATACATCTATAAATATTCTGAATTTGTCTGAACTCATTGCAGGCGTTTTGATTTCGCAACCAGAGCTGCTCACGCGTTTGTATTGGAACTGAATACACATGGCATTTGCCAACCCCATATACAAAAATCACAAGGATTTAAGTCTAGCGACCTAGCTGGCCATTGAACTGGTCCGTCTCTACCAATTCGCTGATTTTCGTAAGTCTGATACAGATATTGACGCACATTGCGACTGAAATGAGCCGGACACCCATCGTGCATAAACCACATGGCTTGCCGAATATTTAAAGGAACTTCCTTTAGTAATGTGGGTAAAATATTCTGTCTAATTAGGCTGTTGTTTACAATACCAATCCACACATTAATACTAAACCTATGTTGATGTTTGGTTCCTTTCACAACATAGGGATTATCTCCAACACATCCAAAATGATGTGAATTGTGTAAATTATTAATTCTGTCTCTCGTGAAACTAGAATCATCGGAGAATAAAAAGTTGGATCTTCAATTTACCTATTTCTCATCCAATCGGAAAATACTACACGCGCAGGGAAATCACCCCTCGTCATAGCATGCACCTTTCTAGAATGAAACGGGTATAAGTTCTCCTTGTGTATAATATTACTTACAGATGGTTTGCAAATTCCTGGATGCATCGCTGACAATCTTCGACAACTTAATTCTGGGTTATCTTCTAGATCCATCAGAACAGCTTCTTCGAATTCTTCAACTACAACGGGATGTCTACCCGTCTCATTTTTTTTGGAGATACCGATTCGGTCTTCCTCAACCTCCGGTGATGTGACGTAAAGGTTGTATGAGTGGGATCGATTCTATTCGGAAACTTTTCAACATATCTACGTTGTACCGCTCAAGCGTTACACTGAACTTCCCCGTAGATTAAATGCATATTTGCATATTCTTCATTACGAAACGAAATTATTTTTCAAAAAAAATGAAAATTAAAATCTTACTTTCAATTAAATCAAATTATTAATATGACAATAACAATTTTGTTAAAAATGACACTTGCGTTTATTAATGTTAAGAACGGTTACCTAGCATTATTTAGCAAGTATACCTTTTTTATGAATAAATACTTACACTTTCCTAAGCAAAAAAGTATACTACGTTCTCTAAAAAAATGAATTACATTATGCCTTCAAACTAACGGTCATCACGTGGAGCATTTATTTTAGTTTTTGTTTTACATTTAGTTTACATTTTATTAGGCTCATATTTTGTTTTGTAATCTTGGATTCGTACCAAAATGTTACCAGTTCATTCTTATGTAACACTTAATTTTTGTACAAAATTCGAGATAAATTGGATAATCAATTTTTTAGTAATAATTTTTTAATATTTCACTAGGCTTATTTGTTCAGCCATATTGGATTTACCACAACATTACCAGATCGTCCCCATATAACCCTTAATTCTTGAGCAAAATTTGAAGTCAATTGGGTAAGTAGTTTTTAGACAGACAGAGAGACAGATAGACTGACTGAGAAAACATGTTTTTCGGCATCTAGGGACCTCGAAAGGTAAAAATCTGAAAAAATCTCGGAGGGTGACTTTTTGATTACAATACTTCCCTCGTAAAAGAGAAAAAAATCTGAAAAAAGTTCTGCTTTCTTTTTCCTCATAAAATGATTTAATAATAATTAAATTTGAAATAAATTCAAATTATATATAAAAAGAAAGGAACATGCTTCATATAAACTTGTTTTAAACCTATAGTGCTAAATATATATTTTCACCACCATTATCACACTAGTCTAGAACAAAATACTTCTCTTTTACGAGGGAAGTAAAAACAAAGGCTAAAATTTATATAATAATCAAATCGTTTAAATAGTTTCTTTATAAAGAAATAAATAAATGGAAACAAAAATCATAATGTTGTATAAATAAAAACCTTCTTAAGTATTTTTAGCAAAACTTAAATAATAAATCAAATCAAGTACAAACACATTATGTTGCGAAAATACTTAAACACATTTTTATGTAGATTCGTATTTCAATCTAAACTCAATAACAACAAGCTTTTGAAATTCATCCTGTGTAATTTACAAATATTTTTCAAGTTATAACTGGGCTTTGTTCCGAAAACTTTCTAGACGGACTCATTATTTTATAGACTAGTACTTAACAATAAACATAGAAAAAGACTCCAAGTCTCGGTCTCATTAAATTATAATTTTTAACATAACACGTGTTTCGACTTTTCGAGCATCATCTGGACTGGTCAACGACAATATCCAAAAACTCTCACTCTATAAATTAGTGGATGAAATGAAGGTTGCCTACATTAACTATTACATTAAATTGTTAAATATTAGGGTTGGTTCGAAATTAAAAACGTCGTTAACGTAAGTGAGAATAGGACTTTTTATAACAAACAAACAAACAAAAGTATGCTTTATTGCCGCAGAAAAATTGGTTATCAAAACATTAATCGAAAATAATTTCGACAAGTCAGTGCTTTTTTTTTTTTTTTTTTTTTTTTTTTTTTTTTTTTTTAGATAGGACATTCATGTAAAAAATTAATACCAGAAATGGAAAAATCATGACTTGATTATAATAAATGATTGACAAAAGCTGAAACAGTTTCAGTCACATCCGAATTTCTGAATTTGTTGACAAGGCTCAAATGTTCTCTCACCCTTGTAGAATTTTTTTTCCCACATAGGTCGCGGAACATTCGCGACGATTTATCGCGTAAACCCCAGATCTGGACATTTTTCGGTTGTGTTTTTGTCCTTACTAAATGTCTCTTGAAAGTATTTATACATAGTATAAATTTAGTAAATTGGAGAGAAATACTTCCGAAAAAAGTAATGCATTTGGAAATATTTGTCTCATCCATAAGTTTTAAATGTACGACATTATAGGACATTTTTTTTTACTTGTTTATATATTTATAATATAATTTGTTGATATACTCGAAAGGAAAAGTTATTCATAACAATCTGCATTATAATATCACGCTGCTTATTAAACGGTTCCCTTGGCAATGGTAAATTACACAACCGCTAGAAAAATAAGTATAAGTAGTTGTTTGGTTTATTTTACTTTAGTGTGTTTTATTCTATTTGTAAGTTATTGTTTTCGGATTTGAGGGTGTAATTATTTACTAAGGTTCTCTCTGTTGTTTCTGGATCTGATGATGCTCGAAAGGGCGAAACACGTGTCATGTTAATAATTATAATTTACTGACACCGAGACTTGGAGTCCTTTTCTGTTTGACATTAAAACTAGGTCTCTTTGAGAAATATCGACAATTTCTTCGATTTTTAGTACTTAACAAGTTTGTTTTCTGTTCCGAATGATAGTGAATGGGAATTTCAAAATGCTACAGATTTTATGGGAAAGTGCATAAAATGCTCTCTTTTAAATGCTCTCTAATTACGCTTATTATTTTCTTTGCCTTAGCTTGACCATTTTTTAGAAACTCAATTTCTTCAATTTTTGTACAAGATCGCAATTCTTAAATTATAGAATTAGTCTAGGGCTAATAGGAGGCTTATTAAAAAGGCCATAACACAATATATGTCATGTATAGAAAGCAAATATAAATTGAAAATAATAGCTACGCTTATTATTTTCTATAATCATCGCATATATCAGCTACATAGTGCATCCATTTTGACCATTTTTTACTATGCAAAAATGTATAAATCATGGTATCAACGCATAGTAAGTAGCGGCTTTTAGGATACATTTTTTCGATCTAGGGTGGCTTTCATCCTCAAAAATCTTAAATGGAAAGGGGGTCCAGTGAAACCTTATTTTAAAGGAAATTGAATTACCTTTCTAATGGGACCTTGCTCGTTGAAATAGAGTACGTAGTTTCTGAGAAATAAGGTAAAAAAGTAAAATGTAGAAGTCACAAAATTTATTACCACTAGCGTTAACCAAATAAATCTTAAAAATGTTCACCTTTAACCTCTATGCAATTATAAAGGCACTGATAGAAATGTTCGCGAACATTACCAAGCTTTTATTTTAAAGTATTGGGTTTGACTGCATACATTTTAGAATTTAAATGTCCTCACAAGAAAAAGTTCAATGGCGACAAATCAGGAAATCTAGCAGGCTATTCAATATGACCTCTTCTCCCAATCCATCTGCCTGAAAATTATCATTTAGAAACTGACCATCTTGCTGAGAAAATTACATCTGCTGGCCGATAACGGTCATCTTCTTCAAACTCATTCATTAAAACAGGATCAATAGTGTTTTCCAAAATGTATAGGTACATTTCACCTGTTAAATTTCCAGGCAGAAAATACAGCCCAATAATACGGTCCCCTAAAAAATTCCAGCCTTTACATTTAATGTTTCGGGATTTTGAGTATGCACTTCTCTAAAGATTCTAGGGTTGGAATCTGACCAATATAGAAAATAAACCTGGGTGGAAAGTTTTCGATGCGCCACCCTGTATATACATACCTACATTGTAGATATGCAATGAGCTATTTCTTAACACTAATAATTGATATAACTTTTATTGAATTTTGATCTACTTATATAATTTTTTTAGATTTAATCTACATATATTAATGATTATACATGTACTAACCATTGGGTTTATTCCTTAATCTGGTTTAACTTAACCGTATTTAAATTTTACTTTATTTCATGACCTTCTTCGACTTATTTTTATGTGTATGACATTAAACTAGACCGATGGGAATAAAGTCACACTGAGCAAACCATTAACATTAATAATTAATGATTTTTTTCGGCCTCTACTACTGATACAATATTAAGTAATTTTTACTATATTTAGAACTTATAACGGAAATCAATATATATATATTCTAAATTTGACTTAATTTCTCTTGGGTAGGGATGGGTGTTTAACGATATATCGATAGTTAGCTGATAATATCGTTAGAGCCAAGAACATCGATGGTTACGGATAAACGGAATATATATTTACATAGATGAAGACCTTTTTTATTCTTTTGCTCTTGCATACAAATTATGCGCCATATGAAAGTGAAGACCTTTTTTTTTCTCTTCAATACTTCAATTGTCAATAGGTAGTAGCTAATACCGATAGGTAACATTGAACTATCGATAAATAGGAATACCTGTGGATATGTTGATAACTATCGGTAAATTTCCTTTATCCGGAACTTCCCTCGTAATGAATGTTCGCTTTTATTAGGAATAGTGAAGTGTAAATATACTGTCTTTTTTTTAAACATTATTACTAGGCGCCATTTTGTTCCATCATGTTGAATCCTTTTCAAAATTTTACAAACATATCTGTATATCACGTCTAATTTATATGCAAAATTTAAAGACAAATTACAAGGATTTTTTAAAAATTTTATTTAACCGCCATTTTGTTCCGCCATCTTGAATTCGTACTACTGTTTACGAGTTTATCTCTATATCACACTTAATTCTTCCACAAAATTTGAAATTAATCTAATAAGTAGTTCAAGTTTTCAAACTGTTTTTTTAAATATTTTAATAGATCGCCATTTTATTATGTCATCTTAGATTCATATCAAAATGTTACCGGTTCATTTCCATGTAATACTCTATTTTTGCGCAAAATTTGAGGTTAATTGGATAAATAAATTTTAGTAATAATTTTCCTCTTACGAGGGAAGTATTGTGATCGTGGAAAAATTACCTTTTGAGATTTTAGGAAATCTTCGCGTTTTAGGGACCCTGGACCCCGATAAGCATGCTCTTCCATTTCCGTCAATCTGTCGGTCTGTCTGTCGTTCTGTGTGTATGCGGTATAGCTCAAAAACCACTTATTCGATTCACTTCAAATTTTGGTTAAAATCGCGACAAAATAAAAAAAGTCATTATTAAAAAACTATTTAATGGATGTACCTTAAAATCTGTCCAAAGATAAAGTGTGATGTAGGGATAAAGTGGCAAAAAATTTGTGCAAAGCTATATTGACGGAACAAAATGACGACCTAATGAAATATTTAAAAATTCAGTATCAAAAACCACTTATCCAATTGACTTGAAATTTTGCACAAAAATCAAGTGAGAAACAGAGATAGACTACAAAATTGCGGCCTAATAAAACGTTTTAAGTATAAAACAAAATTCCATGTCTTGGACTAAAACCTTCTTTTTATGAATAAAATACATAATTTATTTCTTATAGGCTATATAAATAAAGTTGTGAAAAATAAATACTAATAATATTAATATTAACATTAACAAATAAATTAAAAAGTAAAAAAATCTAAATGAATTACAGTTTATAAGATTTGTTTAAATTTATTATGAAATAATAAATATATGTATAGACTCTGTTATATCTACGTAATGAAATACGAGGGAAGTTGTAGGTAAAGGCGAATTTATCGATTTTTTAACTTTGTGTGAGGACACCAATTTGTCTATATGACTTTTGATTTCTAGCCAAAATTTTAAGTCAGCTGGAGTAGTTTTTGAGCTATGCCTCAGAGCAAAAGAGCAAACAGAATGACAGACCGGCGGAAATGGGAGAACATGTTTTTCGGGATCTAGGGACCCAAAAATGCAACGATCCTCAAAATTTCAGGAAGTTAATTTTTTCACAGTTAACAATACTTACTTCTCTTACGAGGGAAGTAAATAATAGGAGCACCGGAGTCCCTTGAGCAGATTATTCAGTAGTAACTAGACGATGCTGCTAAAGTATGAGGTTATTGGCTATTATACTGATTTTGTCTATTTCGTTTTCATGGACGTTTATTTGTGTTATTTTTTATTATTCTAAACCAAATGCCAAAAATATACAAAATAGATTAAACAAATATTGAAGCAAACTACCTGTTTAATTTGAAGTAAATTCCACAATCAGTTATCATGTCAGATTACAAGCAGTCTGAAGTTCGTTGACAAGGTTGATACAAGTATATAATGGCTTTATGGCGACGCCGGACTTAATTCTCTAAAGGGGCAAAATACATTTAAAAGATAATCTTACTTAATTTAAAGATATTTAGTCAGAATTAAATATAATTATTTGATACTTCTTATAAAATTCAGTTCTCGTAATACTCGAGTTCGGACGCTGCTGACTCCCTGTACTGTGTGTGCCTTCCAGAGATATTTTTACAGGCACCTTAATGGTTCATTCAATTTATCGCGCATTATTAAATACTTTACCTAGATCCTTCTTCTTTGTATTAGTTTTTCCGCATGACGTGCCTGTTAACTTTTTCCCGGGATCACTATATGTGTATCATTGCGTGCTCTGATATTATCCATTCATCCATAATACAAGTTCGCTGATGGTACAATGTGAAAACATTTGATTATTTCAAAAAGTAAAAGGGCTAACAAAATACGGAGGATATCGTAGTAACTCTAAAACACGTCGACTTTTCAACGTCTTATACGACAAAGAAAAAATGTCCCGAGAAAAAGTATGTTGTTTTGTTGTCAAAATTATTGGGAAGTTAGTATTTCCATATATTTTATTTTTTACTGTTTCAGTAAACGTTTTTTTTCTTTACTGAAAAAGTGTAGACTTTCCGATATTCTGTTATAAAAATTAGATGATCTTTTTAAAGTTTTTCTTTCAAAAGATAATGGTTTTTCTAATAAAGGACGGCGCGTTTTTCAAGGTCTGTAGATTTGTAATTTATGGGCAGCAGCATAACTCAGAATTTAAATTCACTCCGATATCTTCTTAAATACAAACATTTTAGGGTTTTTAAAAATTTATTGGAGCAAAGAAAAACAAATACTTTCTATATTATATGTTCATCAAATGGGCCTCTTCTAATATTATAAATATAATAGATTTGATATTTTTAAAGACTCCCGTGAAACTTGAGAAAAACTATGCTATAAGGGACAGTGCGTTAAAGAGAGAAAAAGAAACGGTTTCTACATAGTGGAGTCAATAGGAGAATACACAGCCTGTTATTGTAGATTTTTCTGGTACCTTTAAGATAACTTAGTACATTTATAATCAGTATAAGGTATTTCATTTAAAATGTTTTTGTGTAATCCTGTAAAATTAGTTTTTCTTTACTTCAACAATAGATTTTTAAAAACCCTAAATCATTTGTATTTAGAATTTCTGCTAGCCCTCTTGCTTTTGGAAATAATCGACTATTCCATACATACCAAAGAACCTGTATATATGTCAGTGACATGGAATTCAATCATTTATTATTATTATTTCATATTACTAGATTTCCTTGCAGAAATGGGCTTAAATTGTCATAATAAATATCTAAGTAAGTCACACTTCATTTTAAATAATCAAAATGCTGCTGGCTGTTCTACTATTGTTCATTTGCAAAACATATCGCCCGACGGAAATAAGAAAACCAGTTCCTCGTAATATAAAAAGTATTTTTTACGATTCTATTAAATTCACTGTAACTCTCTATTCTTTTCACGACAGAGTTAACTTGCAAAACTTTCGATTCCTCAAAAATGCTTCAAATATTAATAATATTTTTAAATTAGAGAATAAAAAAACAAGCATATACGGGGAAACAAAATGTGTAGAAAGCGATTATCCACAAACGTTTACTGTGGCAAAGCTACTTTGTACATACTGTATGCAAGAAGTGACATAGTTACGGGGGAAGGGAGAGAAGGATTAGGATTATAATCACCCCAAACCAAACACAACAAAAATATATGAGTTCGAACCCCTCCCTGGAACAAAATCTTGCATTAGGTAAGCATTCATATAAGAATACCTTTTTTTTAGTTATCAACAAAAATTATGAGCTAGAACCCCCCTCCTAAAGTAAAATCCTAAATGAGCTACTAGTTAAAAACTTCGTAACAGATTTAATGAAAAGAATATTTTTAACAACCTCCCCGAAAGAAGATTCCTGACTGTGCCACTGTATGCGATGTACAGAATGTCATTCGACTTTAGCCCGGTAGGGCTTACCTAAAATAAAAACTGAAATATCTAAATTATGAATTTTTCTCCAGGCTATCGGAATATGAGTTAAAAAAACAACTGAACGTCAAATAAAAAGATACTCCAAAAACTGATTTTTTAAGTTTTTGGCGGGGATTTGATATTTGTTACCAAAACTTTTGTGTCTAATCCTATAGTTTTTAAATATAGATCGATAAAGCTCTTTCTTTTGATTTTAAAATATATAATATTTTTATTTTTTATAATTTTTAGGACATTCTAGTTTGAATATGACTATATAGCTTAGTATTCCAACAGTAGACTTTAAGGAATAAATATATAAATCTATATATACATAATATTCTCCATATTCTTTTTTCTTTAATATTCAATTGTTGTTCTTAAGTTATAGTGCGATAGCCCGGACAAACTACGTACGTGGACTTTTTGAATTTTTATTCTACCTAAAACATAAGAGAGTAAAATCTATTTCATGAGACACCCTATACACTTACAAGGTATGTAAAGATTTTTGTCCAGGTAGCCATAGAACAAATAATTAAAATGTCAAATAGTTGCTGTGAAATAATTATTTGTCTTTGTGACTTAATCAACTATTTTTGTCCCAAAATATTTAAAAACAATTTTCACAATACGACTGTTAAAATACAACATATGCACTTCTATCTAGAATTTGCGATTAAACTGTGAAATAGTTGTTCTAATAGATAAATTGTCAAATAATAAAATTGCATGTTTACGTAATTTCCTTCATAGTGTTGTTTTTGAAGTAATTTAAATCTTTGACAATTGTGTTAATCTTAGTTTTACTATAAATACGGTTTCTAATAAAAAAAGTTTTTTTTTCATTTTATTCTTAACATTAAGTACATCTCATAAGATATTGGTCGTATAGATTTGAGAAAAAAAAATCGTAATAAAAGTCGCCAAGAGAAATTGCTGAAAATTATTTTCGAGTTTGTCAAACGTCCGCTAGAGGGCGTAACAACCAACACCAAGTAGAAAAATGGGGTTTTTATAGAATTTTGCCTAATGAAAATATATCGATGATATCATTTTCATATTTAGTGACCATTTCCCTACACTTTTTGTCTAAAATGTTTTGTTCTATATATCAAAATAAAGCGGTGGGGGAAGTTCAATTGTTTTTTCAAACAAACCAAGATGTCTCCCGTTTCTTTTGACCGATTTTAGCAAACTTAGGCTCATATGAAAGAGCATAATTTGCACTACAAAACGCTTATTTGGTTTTGAATTTTTGACTTTTGCTGGCGTCGCTCGATGGCGTTAACTGAATTAGTAGCATATTTTTTAGTTAAAAAAAAAAACAAATGTAATGGTATATTAATTTTTACATATTTTAAAAGGGGATAAATTTCTCTATAATTTAATGAAAATAATTTATCATCTACCTTGTTTTGAACCGTTGATATTGACCAAAATATTATTTTATTTTATTAAAAAATGGCACGCCACTGCTTTTTGTCAAAATAAAAATCATTTTCGTAATCACTTATTAGTTGCTAACAAAAAGAACCTCTTGACTTTTTTTCGTTAGATGAACGGTTTTGGATAAGGTTCAAAATTATTTTTAAATATTACATCTCACAATAATAAAATTATTACCTATTATTTTTATCATTAATAATCATTTAATTAGCGAGAGAATGCTTTAGTTCATAATTTATTATTAATAATTATTATTATTTCATAAATTAAATTAAAAATCAAACTTAACTAACATCGCATTTAAGCGAAGCAGGCCATGATCTACGTTAAGAAACAAAACACCAAATTGTCAATCACGTTGATATTCATTTTGATAGTTCCTGCTATTGACATCTACTTTAATGTTATGTAAAAAGTATTTTTACAACAAATCATGCCTTTTACGAATGAAGAAGCCTTTGATATGTTGAGAATTTATTTTCAATGTTTTGAAAATGCGGCGATTGCTTCTAGGCAGTATGCACTGCGTTATCCCCTCCGAAGACACGAATTTGAGAATGGTTTTTCATCGTTTAGCCTTACGTTTATGGCAACATGGCCAAGTGCAACCAACTCCAACTTTGAGAAGAAATCGTAGAGTAAGAGGAGAAGATAACATTATAAATGTGTTGGCTTATATTCATGCAGACCCCCATTTAAGCATAAGAGAGATCTCCAGAGACTTAGGAATATCCTATGGCTCAGTGCAAAAAATATTAATGGATTTTAAAATGCATCCATATCACATCGTGATTCATCAAGCCCTAAATGACAGTGACTTTGAACGTAGGCTCGATTACTGCTACTGGCTTAGAGACTTCATTAGGGAAAACCATCATATTTTGTCACAAATATTGTGGACAGACGAAGCATCCTTTTGCAGTAATGGCAGGGTAAATCTTCATAACGTGCATTACTGGTCGGACACTAATCCACATTGGTTACGAGAAGATTATCAGCAGGGTCGATGGAGCGTCAACGTCTGGTGCGGTGTTATTAATGGTGCTATTATCGGTCCGCATATCTTTAATGGCAATCTAACCGGTGACATGTATTTGAACTTTTTATTTAACGATTTACCAGGACTCTTAGAAAATGTGCCTTTACAAGTAAGAAGAAACATGTGGTTTCAACAAGACGGATGCCCGGCACATTATTCACGAAATGTGCAAGATTTTTTGAACAGGCATTTTCCTAACCGTTGGATTGGTAGCGGCAGTCTATTTTTCTGGCCACCACATTCCCCCGATTTAACCTGCCTTGATTTTTATCTGTGGGGCCGAATAAAGGATTTGGTGTATAAAACTCGACCAACTACTCGAGAAGACACGATAGTCCGAATTCAAAACGCCATAAATATTATACCAAGAGCGGAAATTGAGACAGCTGTCAACTCCACCCAGAAGAAATTGGACCAGTGCATTCAAAATAATGAACAACATTTTGAACATTAACGACAAAACTATTAATTTATTTTTAACGTTTATTTTTAAAGTTCCATGTTCTTGTTTTTAGTGTTATTGCTCCTGCTGTTGTTGGACAGATTTTTCATTGTTAAACATCTTATTTTTTCAATCCAAAACCGTTCGTCTAACGAAAAAAAGTCAAGAGGTTCTTTTTGTTAGCAACTAATAAGTGATTACGAAAATGATTTTTATTTTGACAAAAAGCAGTGGCGTGCCATTTTTTAATAAAATAAAATAATATTTTGGTCAATATCAATGGTTCAAAAAAAGGTAGATGATAAATTATTTTCATTAAATTATAGAGAAATTTATCCCCTTCTAAAATAGGTAAAAATGAATATACCATTACATTTGTTTTTTTTGAAAAAAACTAAAAAATATGCTACTAATTCAGTTAACGCCATCTAGCGACGCCAGCAAAAGTCAAAAATTCAAAACCAAATAAGCGTTTTGTAGTGCAAATTATGCTCTTTCATATGAGCCCAAGTTTGCTAAAATCGGTCAAAAGAAACGGGAGACATCTTGGTTTGTTTGAAAAAACAATTGAACTTCCCCCACCGCTTTATTTTGATATATAGAACAAAACATTTTAGACAAAAAGTGTAGGGAAATGGTCACTAAATATGAAAATGATATCATCGATATATTTTCATTAGGCAAAATTCTATAAAAACCCCATTTTTCTACTTGGTGTTGGTTGTTACGCCCTCTAGCGGACGTTTGACAAACTTGAAAATAATTTTCAGCAATTTCTCTTGGCGACTTTTATTATGATTTTTTTTTCTCAAATCTATACGACTAATATCTTATGAGATATGGCCGCTCGCTACCCTTAATTGATCACCCTGTACATATGTAATAATTGAAAGAAAAGGCACCATAATCATTTTTGGCCAAAAAGGCGTAAAACGGCATTGTTTCTTCTATTTTTACATTTATGTTTCTTTATTTCACCCTTTTGATTTTAAAACACTCTTTGGCACTATTCAAACAAGACATTGTTATACTCTCAAGTTTACTTAACTTTTTAACATATCAAACTTTTACTTTTTTTTAATTTGCATGCACACATCGTAAATACAATGATATTATTGTTTTTTTAACACAATTATTTTATATTTGACATTTGGTAGTTATAGTTTTACCGTTTTCATCTCACTTTTTGTCATTCGGTTTATTTCTTGTTCAACGTAGGAAGTTTATATTCTTTCATTTCTCTTAAATAACGAGGATTTAAAATAAATATATGAAATTTCTCTCAAAACCGAAAAACAAGCGAAACCGTAACCAAGGAAACCCAGAGTGTGTAAAGTACATTGAAACTTATAATGGGTGCAAAGATTCGAGGGTATTTTTTTCTATTTTTAAGGCCACCATGGAACAAATATGTATAATTCAAGCAGTCGGTGTTAATTTTTTTTTTAGAAATCTATATGTATTTGTTGCAAAAAATGATCAAGTAAACTGCTGGCAATTTGTTTTGCACATCTCAAAATTTTTACACAAATGGAAAATCGGAATTTTTCAAAAACTAAAAAAGTTACAGGAATGCGGTTTCGATGTTTAAAGGCTCTATCTATCTAAAATTGGTCAACGCTGCCTCGGTTCATCAAAATGCTCCTCCGCGTAATATATAGGGTGTTATGTAAAATCCCGCAAATTTTACAAAAGTTCGTAAGTCCCGAGTTTCTGAAATTTTTAGTTTTTTTTAATTTTGGGCATGTTATGATATTCTGCGAACCATTATCTAAAACCAATTCAGCGGGTTTTTATTTTTATTTTAATATACCGGGTAAATTTAATAATTTCTGAACTTCCAAAAGAAAATTATTTTCAACTGTTAAGATTGCGTTAATCAAAAAACTACAGCTGTATTATACATAGTATTACACAATTTTTGAATCAGTAAAATAACAAAGTTTTTGCAATTTTTTTATAGTTCCTCATCAATATAAGTTAAGCTAATTATTAGAGACCAAAGAAAGAATTAGCACTGACGCTGATACAATTTTTATAAACTAGTCATATTTACCCAAACGATTTTTTACCTTTTGACAAAAACCATTAAGTTGCTATACAAAAGGATTATCATGACACGCTTAAAATTAAGCAAAATCAAAAAATTCAAAAACTCGAGACACAATTTTTTCTAAAATATGCGCGATTTTATATAACACCCTATATATAATGCGGAGGATAATCTTGGAAAAACCAGCACAAAGTTGACCAACTCCAGACATATAAAGCTTTTAAACATAGAAATCCGCATTCTTATAACTTTTTTAATTTTCAACCAATATCAATTTAAAATAGTTGAAGAAATTTTGAAATGAGCAAACTCCCATATGTCAAATTTCAATTTAATCGTAAAATTTTAACCCTCCTCCATACTGACGCCGCCATTTAGTATTTTTAGTTTTGAAATAAAATTATAGTATAAAATTTTGCTCATATAGGTAATTAAATTAAATTTAATAGAAAAGCCTATATAACAAACGTTTTTGAACTTAAAGGTTTTTGTCAAAAGGTAAACAACCGTTTGGGTACTTATGACTATAGTTTATAAAAATTGTATCAGCGTCAATGCCAATTCTTTCTTTGGTCTCTGAAAAGTAGCTTAACTTATATTGATGAGGCCCTTTAAAAAAATTGCAAAAACTTTGTTATGCTACTGATTCAAAATCTTACCTAAGATGAAAATTATTAATTTTAATAATAATTTAATTAAAGGTTTTTGTCAAAAGGTAAACAACCGTTTGGGTACCTATGACTATAGTTTATAAAAATTGTATCAGCGTCAATGCCAATTCTTTCTTTGGTCTCTGAAAAGTAGCTTAACTTATATTGATGAGGCCCTTTAAAAAAATTGCAAAAACTTTGTTATGCTACTGATTCAAAATCTTACCTAAGATGAAAATTATTAATTTTAATAATAAGTTCAGAAATTATTAAATTTATCCCGTATATTAAAAACAAATGAATGAATTAAAAACCAGCCAAATTGGTTTTAGATAATGGTTCGTAGAATATCATAACATGCCAACAAAACTAAAAATTGCAGAAACTCGGGACGGAACTTTTATAAAATTTGCACGATTTTATATAACTTCCTATATATTATACGGAGGCAGCGTTGACCAATTCTAGATAGATAGAGCCTTTAAATATCGAAAACCGCATCCCTGTAACTTCTTTAGTTTTTGAAAAATTCCACTTTAAATTTAGGTAGAAATTTTGAGATATGCAAAGCAAATAGCCAGCAGTTTATTTTTTGTTTGGAAATGTTTAAAAACAATTTTTGCAAAATGACAATAAAATACAGCAGATACATTTCAAACTATAATTTTTGTTAAACTAATATAATATTAATAATAGTACTAATAATAATAGTAGTTATAATACCGATATGTTTTTATTTTTGCACAGATTCAAAAATGGTTTAGCCTTATCGGCTATTACTTCTTGGAATGTAAGACTTGTGGAACCATTATGATTTGATATGATTAAACTTGCTTTAAATATAACTTCCATGTAGTTTACGCACTGTTTTTTTCATAAATAGATTAGTTCTTTGTTAGGTATATTACTTAAACTATTTATAGGTAAGAGCTTATGGGAGTCTATATGTATTCATATGTTTCATGTATATTTTTTTATGTGTAGGTTTATATATTTTAATTAGATAAATTACCAAATAATAAAATCGTAAATATGTATATTTATTTTTCTTCATGATTTTGTTTTTGAAATAGTTTAAAACTCTGTCACTTGCGTTAATGTTACGTTTACTATAAATACGATTTTTATTTAAAAAAAATCTCATTATAATAAAGTAAAATAGATATATAATAAATGAAAGAAAACATACGACAAGAATGTTGGACAAAAAATTGTAAAATGATTTTGTGCCATAAACAGCACAAAATGTGTTTATAAATTACTCACTATTTCTCCATCTATTTTTCCGCTTATGTTTTTTGTCCTTCGATTTTTTCTTCTGTTTTATTTCTTCCGTTTTAATTTTAAAACACTGTTTCGCACTGTTTAAACAAGGCATTTTCACACTCTCAAGTTTACCCAACTTTTTAACACATCAAACTTTTGCTTTTTTAATTTGCATGCTCAGACACAACGTAAATACCATAATATTATTGTTTTTTAATAAAATTATTTCATGTTTGCAAAAATAATTTACGCAAAGCGTAATTATTATGAAACGAGGGAACTTGGGTGACGGCATAAACTAAACATTTTGATTTAAGTATATCGTAGCGGTAAATTGGAGCAAATATTACGGTAAACTGTCGGTAAAATGCTGGTAGCCGAGATTTGGCAATGCGAGAGGGAACGTTTGTTTCCGGACGATCTTCAGCAGATGAAGAACTGGCGAGGTGTGAGCCGGAAGATTTTCTTCGGGACTTATTATTGTGTTTTGTAGAGAAAGATCTGCACGCAGCCAAACTGGTTTTTGCCTTAATTGGGACAATTGAATAGTTACGGTTGGCTAAGAAGGATTAGTGGATTATATTTTTTTACTTTATGCCGGTGTGCATTTTGTGTTGGGTCTTCTTGCCGAGGTCAACAACCTCGCAATATATTTGTCGACATTTTCAAGAGATTGCTCTAAATATCATTATTCGTATGTATTTATATTTAATTTATTAAAACTGTCAAGAACTGGATGAGTGGAGTTTGAATATATAAAAAAAAATTAAAAAAATCAGACTGACTTAAAAAACATTGAAACATAAGAAATAACCTTTTGGCGTCAAACTAATATCTAATTACCAAGTTCATCACAAAAAAAGTAATTTTTGTAGAGCTTACTATTGTCTTAAGTAGAATGACTAGTTACATTTATAGGCTAAAAAATTATTTTTTACTTTTTATTGTTTTTTAAGTTGACTTTTTATAATTTTTTTTTATTTCATCCTTTTTAGTTATTTAGTTTTATTGTAAATGTTAACTTAAAAATGTTCAAGGCCTAAACTTTGATTAAACTTTTCGACGTACCTAAAAAAGTAGTAGGCAGACGTACCATAGAAAATTTTGCTAGAATCACGGCAACTAATATATAATACAAAACGAGCCACCCGATGTCAGCAATCAGGGCCGTCGTTAGACTTTTGGCTGCCCGGTTCAGGTTTTTAAATTGTCGCCCCTATGTCTGTAGGTAATAAAAAAATTGGCTAAATTTAAAAAATGTTTATTAAAAATAGAACAAGTTAAAGATACATATACTAGTATACTACATAGTAACATATACCTACATAATACATACATAAAAATTAAACTCTAAAAATCTGACTCTGTCCTAGATACAAACACAGAGGTATATAAAAAATCTAAATATTTTTTGTACTGGTATTGTGGTAAAAACTAAATATTATATATTTGAGCTTTTTATTTCAGCTAACAGATTTATTATTTTATCATAATTTAACTTATTGACTATTTCATGTTCGATGGGGATTAATGCCAAACCACTTAAACGTTCCTGCGACATACTTGATCTTAAATAATTTTCGATTTTTTTAATGTCGAGAAACTTTGTTTCCCATGAAGCAGCTGAGAAGGATAACGTAACTGAGATTCTAAGAGATATTACTAAATTAGGGAACGTGTTTTCTAAATTATTTTCTGTTTTGTATTTGAAGAGTATTTTAAGGTCTATTAGTTTCATGTTCGTTTGGCCCAATCAAAGTCATAAATGCGAGCAGATCATCTCTAAGCTCCAGACCGCGCGCCGCACAGTGATGAGGTCTCATGTAACCATCCGGCCATAACTGTTGAGCATTAGTATCAGATTTTTCTCAATTTTTTGCAATTTTTAGAACATAGATTAATGAAACACACAAACATTTAACTCACACCTTTTAGGTCAAATATCGATATTTTAGGTCAAGAAATCCTTAATAAATCAAAAAAATCCTGTTTGTCCGTCTGCTAATGTGGGTGTGGATGGGTGCGTGTGTGGGTGTGTGAAATGTGCGTGTATATGTGTAAAATTGTTTTGTGAACATAATAGCTCGAAAACTATTAATGTGATTATGATGAAATTTGTCCCGAAGATTACCTGTGTGGAGAGAAGAATCTGATTAGTCTTTTAGAAAAATAAAAAATGGCGAAACAAAATGGCGGCTATACATATAAAACTTAACAAAAGACGGTAGAGGGCACTACCCAACTGAAGTGAAAATTAACAATATTTCAACAAAAAGGCGGCTATTTATATTTGAACATTGTGAACGAACATATTTTTGTAATATATTTGTAAAATTATCACTTCAGGAGAAATATTAGTTGTAGAACTTATTATGAAAAGCACTAATTTCTAAAATTCCATATAGTGAAAATAGTAATCAAGTTGATTTCCTTATTATTAGAAAAGACACTAAACATCAGAATCTAAGAAGGATTCCCTCGAGTACTATTAATATTGGTTACAGATGTGATTAATATGAAATAAAATGTTAGTTAAGCAGCAAATTTTTCACATAGGGAAAGGCAAAATAAAAAGTCTACTCTGATTGACTTAAAGAGGTGAAAAACAAGTTTATTGATTAAGCAGAATTCCATCATGGCTGCTTCCTCTTTTTTCCCTTCCGACCATCACTTTCGGACCAAAAGGCCTTGTAACTCTGAGAGTGTCATATTACATATTTTTGTCGATTTAGGTAACTTCCTTCTTTTACTTCTGTCCAAACTTTCTTCAATATCTTTTATAGGTCTCCCGCCAGTAGGATGTGGTACTTTTAAGGCATTCACAATTTCATTAAATATCATCTCGCCTGTCAACCAATTTTCAATTTTTTCATAAAAAACTCTATTTCGCATATTTTCATTTTTGCCTAAATTGACACAAAAATGTTTTCTATATGGTACGCTCCACAATTGTAAAGTCCGTCTGAAATAACTCAAAGTCTTCTTTTAATCGAAAAAAAACTCTTGCTCACTACAACTAGTAATAAAACTATCAGAAAGATACTTTCGCCTTATCGCAAACATATTTTTAATACAAAATCATGCACAACAATACTAATTTGACAATAATCACAACAATATGGCGCGCCTTGTAATGAGTTTTTTTTTGAAGTCAGGCACAACCTACTTAAAAAATTGCTATTGCGAGTAAACGGGCAACTTTAGGCAGCCAGATTTTTTTTATTTCGAATAAGCATAATATAGCCATACCCTTTGGCCTAGATTTTTTTCGTTAGTAAACTTGAAGTACCGAAGATTTGTGTAGAAACAAACACTTTAATTACTTACAGTGTTTTAAATAAAAATGGAAATGCTGTTATTACTTTATATCATCTCTAAAGAAGTGCAATGGTTAATTTTAGGCGTAATAAAAAAAATCTTCTTTGAAACCTACTTGCATGAAATTTACAAAGATATCGGTCCAATTATTTCGATTTCAGTCGATTCTGGATTCCATTTTTTCTGAATTGGCTTTAGATATAAAATATATCTATATACAGCCTAATTACACGTTATTTTCGGGTTAGAGCGTTTTTTTTTTTAACTTTATACATTACAACTTAGAATAAAAAATATCTGTAAAGAGTTTTATTTGAACAATATTTTGGACGTTTGGGCCACTAAATAGCATTCAGGCTTGCCACTGTGCGTCGCGCCACGCGCCGCTCCCCAAAGAGGCCGCACGCCCTCACCTGCTGTAACGACGACTTTGTCCGCAATAAAAATTGTCAAAAAAAAGGATGTTTCTTGGGATTAGACCGTGTCAAAATGGAATCAATTTCCGACGTTTCACCTTCGATTGTACGAGACATCTTCAGGGATCTTTACTTCACGAGATCTGGATACTGAATGAGCTTAGAGGGATTTAGGCCGGCGATTTATACACGACCTCGTTTCTCCGGACCGTGACCCGGTGTAACGTTCCGTTTCCACGTATAATGTAGACTGTTGCCCGTACCTCTAATAAAATTATAAGGATGCTTTTAGATTTCAATAAATTCTCTAATTTTCCGTTTATAGAATCCCAAGACCATCGCAAAAACTTTGGCTTCTTTTATATTTATGACATGTCTAGTGGAATTTTGGTGTTCAGAGACAGTAGATTGTATAGTTTGTTTCTTTCTAATTCATCGCTCACGTTCCTTAAGCCTAGTGGATATGGATCGTCCAGTTTCTCCAATATAGACAACACCACAAGAACAAGGAATTGCATATACTCCTTCCGTTTGGAAAGAAATAACGTTATTTGGCGATCACAAATATTACTCAATTTCTTTGTGTGTGTGTTGAAGATTGTATGTATGTTGGACTGGCGAACTAACATTGCAATCTTATTTGTAGTTCCATGCATTAATGGAAGAACTAGCGTTTTCCTATTACTTTCCTATCAGTGTAATATCCATTTATCCTCCTCTCTGCTCCTAAACCTTGAGTGAGTTACTCTATTTAAGATTGCAAAAAAAATAGTCACAAATAGCAAGAACTCTATAAAACAAACAATTAATAAGTGAACTTGCATTTAGGGGTCTATTCTTATGTGCTGGTTTTCTGTATACAGAGTGCTCTGATGAATCATTCATTTCTTTCATACAAGAACATCTATAAAGGGAATCTTGCCTTCTGATTCGATTTGTGTGGCTGATTCAAATGATCAAGAAACACGGGAACATTTTCATTTCATAAGGCCATATGATAAAAGTGTGACCTACATATCTAAACCACGATTTTGGCATTAATGGAGACGACTCTTAAGGTTTCATCCTCAAAAACTTCCATGAAGATATTCGTTACCGCAAGTGTGAAAGACATGCTTCAGTCAGATCTAAAAGTGAGTTGTCAAGATTATTATGGTGAAAGAGGTTTGGTATTATTGAAATTCAATCTTTAATAGAGACGTATTTAGTGATTCCACATCAAAACTGACTAAGATATCTTTTGGATCTAATTGGATTATTTTTAATTTCTCTACAAAATATGTAGAGTTTATAAATATGAATGTGTTTTTCCTGTAAAAGTATTAAGAATATGTAAAAGGTATTTACAAATTTTGAAAGCGAGCGATCCTATTGCACTGACGTTAGATCGAAGTGGTACATTAACCTTTTGTATTTTAGGTAGTCCGTAGAACTACGGGGTCTTAGATCTGCTTTGTCTTGACGCTTTTTTCTCCTCTGAAGGATGCCTCACATCAACATTTCGTTTTTCAAGGAAACGCTGTCACCTGTGATAGCAAATATGGAATCTTTTGAGGAGGAAGCTTTAGAGACGTCTCCATTAAAGCCAAAATTGTTGTTCAGATATGTAGACGACACTTTTGTCATATGGCCTTATTGTCCAGAAAATCTTCAGGTGTTTATTGATAATCTGACTCAAAACACCTGAATATAACATTTAGAATCGAATTAGAAGATACGATTTGCTTTCTAGATGTTCTTGTACGGATGGTTCCTTAGGGTACTCTGTATATTGTAGACACATACAAAGATATACCTAAAGGCAAATTCACATTATCATCCGGCAAAGAAGGAAACATTTATTAATTCTCAAGCTTTAAGAGGTAATGTATATTACACTGAGGATATTACAAACACAAGAAAATTGGACAATGCTTGCGATCGCCAAAATACGTTATTCCTTTCCAAACGGAAGGAGTTTATGCTTGCAGTATTGTTCTCGTGGTGATGTTTATATTGGAGAAAATGGACGATCCACATCCGCTAGGCTTTAGGAACATGAACGATGTATTAAAAAGAAACAAATTTTATAATCTGCTTTATCTGCCCACCAACACTTCAGTCTAGACATGTCGCAAATGTAAAAAAAGCCAAAGTTCTTGCACCGGTTTGGGGATTACATAAGCGAGAGTTAAATTAGAGTGCCTATTGAAACCTTTAAGCATACTAATAATTTTAATAGAGATACGGTCTATAGTCTACATGATACGTAGAACCCGATCTTTACACCGGGTCACGTTTTCGTAAATACAGGTTAGGGTATAAATAGCCGGCCTAAATCTATCCGAGCTCTTACCGACGAAGACAAAGCCGAAGCCTTAGCGGATGCCATAGTCCAACAAGGTCAGCTTAACCAACATCCAGAGGAGGACGAAGACCACACCGAAGAGGTCCACGACTCAGTTAGAGACCTGGATGCCTGGATTTTACCCCAACAAAATCCACATCCTGTCTCACCCGGGGAAGTTCGAGACATCATCAGGAAACTGAAGGTCAAGAAAGCCCCTGGAGCCGACGGCATCACCAACAAAATGCTGAAAAACTTCCCCAGGAAAGGATACAGTGCGATGGCCAACATCATAAACTCCATCATAAGAACATGCCACTTCCCCAGCACATGGAAAAAGGCAGAAGTCATCGTCATTGAAAAACCAGGAAAAGACAGGACAGTACCACACAACTACAGGCCCATCAGCCTACTCCCTGCTTTAAGCAAAGTAGCTGAAAGAGCTATAGCCAGAAGACTAAAAGACGAATCCCAAGAACTAGATGCCATCCCAGATGAACAATTCGGCTTCAGGGCAGGGCACTCATCCGAGCAGCAGGTACTCAGAACCACAGAGTATATCACCAAAGGATTCAACAACAGAGAGGCCACAGGAGCAGTTTTCCTGGACACCGAAAGAGCTTTCGACAGAATGTGGCACCAAGGCCTGATCCACAAAATGTCGGTGGCTGGATACGAGAGAAGAAATATAAAGCTTATCAGAAGCTACCTAAATGACAGATCATTCACAGTCAAGGTGAATGACTCTCATTCAGCTCCAAGAGGACTAATAGCTGGAGTACCACAAGGGTCAGTGCTGGGACCCATTCTTTACTCCATCTTCTCTCACGATATCCCAATCGGTGAAGAGGGCTTAACAGCACTCTACGCGGACGACACAGCCATCCTACACCAAAGCAGAAGCACCCGGATAATGGGCAGACGACTGCAAGAGGACATTGATAACCTTCATGACTGGTGTGTCAAATGGAAGGTTAAAATCAACCCCCAGAAGTCCCAAGCAATCCTATTCCAACGACGGAGACTGGTTCCAACAGCTAGAATCCGAATTGGAGACGTCGAGATCCCTTGGACAAACGAGGCCAAGTACCTAGGGATGACCATGGACAGAGGCTTGACATGGTGCAACCATATCAACGCAGCGAGGAGAAAAACTAGACAAGCAATGGGTAAACTCTATCCACTGCTCTGTCGAAAAAGTGAAATGGGATTGAGGACCAAACTGCTATTGATCCAAACAGTAGCTAGGAGCCAACTCACCTACGGCTCCATATCCTTCGGATATGCTTCTAAGACCAACCTTATGAAGCTAAAGAGGACAGAAAACAAACTCATTAGGATGGCAGCTGACGCCCCATGGTTTATCAGGAACGAGGACCTGCAGCGTGATCTTCAATGGACACCTATTGAAGAATTCATGCGGCAAAAGGCTACCCGAGCCTTCAGGGCAGCAGAAAACCACCCCAACGAAAACTTACGGGACCTGGTAGATTACGATCCGCTAGCTCCAAGACGCAACAATTGGACAAGGCACAGGAGACCTAGACACGGGCTCCTGCGCTAATATACTCTAGGATGGAAGTGGGCAAGTCGAAATTTCTGAGTCTCCGTGCTCCTCAGGAACTAGATTCTGCTCACCGAAACCCCAAGAGTATCAACAAGAGGCCACCAAACTCCAAGAAGAGGATTCCCAGGTACCTCAGCTGGCTCCGGCGTGAGTTGCAGCTGAACCTGAGGTAAAAGAAGAGGATCCCAGGTACCTCAACTGGCTCCGGCGTGAGCTGCAGTTGAACCTGAGGTAAAAGAACACCCCACCTCAGCCTCAACACTGCCGGATCACGGAGCAGCAGTGTCGCTGAGGGCACAGAAGAGGACCAAAGACACGAAGACCACCAGGTACACTGACGGAGGGACAATGGCAGCGGCAGACTGGACCACGGGACAGTAGGACGCAGGCAGCGGCAATCCGGACAGAAGAAAGGAGGACAGCAGAGAAATATCCCACCTGGTAAGACGACATTTTCATTACTAATAATTCCTTTTATTTCAGATGACTACAAGTAACGAGAGGTGGCAAAAACATCCTGCCAAGAGAGGACCTCCCCCCCTACGACAGCGAAGACCATGTCCTTCATAGGAGCTTCTCCCGAAAGGACGGCATCAACCCCATCGAAGGATCCTTGGCTAGCCCAATGATGGTCCATCTGATGGGGGCCCGTTGGGGTTTAGTGGGTATTGTTGACTCCGACAGGTGAAAACCTGTCAGAGCAACGAGTCCCACACTGTCTTCCCTTCTTCCGGAAGGGAATTCGTGCGTAAAAGCATTCCCCATCGACACAAAAAAAAAAAAAAAAAATCCGAGCTCATTCAGTCTTTCGAACTCTTGAAGTAAAGATGCTAGAAAATGCCTCGTGAAATCAAAGGCAAAATGTTGGAAAATGATTTTTTTTCTTAATTGATCAAAGCCGTGAAAGCTTCCGTCTTGTGTAAAATTGTTAAAAAAATAAATTATTAGTAAAATTTAACACTGTGCCCCTAAAAATCCCCAAATATTTATAAAACGAAATCTTTTTCCACTTCCTCCTCCCATTCGCCATACACCTCACTTACTGGAATAAGAAATGTTTTAGGTCCAGAAGAAACTCATTTAATATTACCAACATTCATTAAGATTTAAAATAATCTACCTAATTGTCAAGCCAAATGTCAAGGCAATATTTCAAGCCTTTCAAAATTAACGACATATCCCCCATAAAATTCATTCAAGTTGGTTAAATCTTCCCAAAGTAATCTACATAAAACGACGATAACTAATATTCCATCTATACATTTACATAGAAAAATCAGCAATACAAATTGTAAAAAATTAATTCGAGAATTCGGCTAAAAAGATAAAAAATTTTATATTTCTGCAAGGTGAAATTATCTAGACATTAATTTTGAAATTAATAATAGCGTCCTTTATCATATTTAAGAATATTAGCGTTACACTTGACTCTTGAGGACCATGTTTCTTTACTTATATTACTTCTTTGCGAATCTCAGTCAATGTTTGAACTTGAAGAAGTTAAGACTGCTTTCTCGGCTTTTCATTCCTTCGTTTTTATTTACAATCGCAAGTAATGATATTAACAGGTACGGATATACTATTTTTCTGCATCGCATTATTTACAATGTCCTCATAAGCGAATTTTTTGATCTTTTATCGCACGTTAAATATATTAGCTTTAGTAGTGACTCTTGAGAACTATATTTGTTTGTTATCATTTCTTTGCAGATTCCAGTTTATGTTTAACTTTAAAAAGTTAAGACTGCTACATACTGGGCTTTTCATTGTTTCTTTTTTATTTTTATCTCAAGTAATGAATAGGTTCGGATATACTTTCTTTTCAGGATCAAAATATTGATTAGCATTCATGTAAGTTAATGTTACTGTAATTTGTAAATGGAGACATAATATATTATTACCAAAGTGACTTAATAAAATGGTCTGATACCAAGATATGCGATTAAAATCTAGATTTTGCTATAAGCTTTAATAATTCAGGTGAACTTTTTTCTAACTACGTTTTAATGAATATAATATAGACAAATTCGTTTTGAAGAATTTTCGAATATAAAGTTTCATTAAAAGACAATGTAAACGTATTGTCGACACCATAGCATTAGAGTGCTTATTTATATAATTCACTAGTTCAAAGCATACATTAAGCCAGTGGTGTAGAGTGACAGAATGGTGCCAGATAGCAGTATTGACAATGGCACTTTAAGTTCTATTCTTAGGGAAAATTCGAAATTAAATAAGTATGCATTAATTTTTAATTTAATTAATTTTTGTAGTATTTATTTATTACATGCTTACTAATAAGTACCCTTATCCTGCAACGCTCGGGTACCTTCATTGCGGGCACAGAATTCAAGCACCAACTTGAATAATAATAACGAAAACTCAAAAAAAAAATTATTGATGGCATTTACTATTTTATTATTTTTTTTTAGTAAATATACTTATTCGATAAAATATTGTATAGGCCGTCCAAGGATCTGCCATGTCCTACAATAGTATAGGTTGTCAACCTTAGACTATAGAAAAAATAGATAACTTTCACCTTAAATGTAATTTCCAAAGAGACTCTAGGAACGTAATTTATATCGTCGAAGAAAGTGACATAGTCATGACATATCGTTGGGCTACCCTATTGCGCAAGCAAGTTAATACATGTCATTATGAAATATAACCTATCTGCCCACGCGTGACTTCTGATAATTAGTTTCTATGCATTATGTAGCACATAGCCCAAGTTTCTATTGAACTTTTCAAGGCGCTGAGTGATTTCAATAGATTCTTTAATCTTCCGTTTATAATAACTGATGGAACAACTTTGGTATGTTTTACATTAATCATGTGTCCAGTTGAGTGCTGTTGTTCAGCGACAGCGGGTTGACCAATTCGGATTTTACTTATACATCTTTCAAGTTTCTTAAGTCTATTAGACGCAGATCGTCCAGTTTCACCTATATACACTTTATCGCAGGTACAAGGAATTTTATGTACATCTTTTGGTGACCTTAAACATTGCCCAATCTTCTTGTGTGTATTAAAGACTGTAAAAACGTTAGATCTCCACAGAATTTTCTCAATTTTATTTGTAGTATCTTGAATAAAAAAACTGCACTACTGGTTGTGTAACTAATACTGGTTGAGGTGTGGGATAATCTAGTAATATCCGTTTTATTTCGAAGCTTCAGTCAAATTATCTGTTTCGTTCAGATGAATTTGTATCACATCTTGACAAAACCTTAAAGACTAATGAATTGATGACGAATTGTTTTTGAGGTGTATGGTGGTGAGAACTAAAATTTAAATATGGTATACTTATGTAGATTTATTGTAAACAGTATCACCTAGGGTATCGTCTTCTTTCTTTTGTACTAGCAGATCAAGAACGGGAATGGCACCACCTGAATCAATTTCTTTAGTGAATTTTATATTAGAACGTTGTTGCTTTAGATGTTCTGCGAAGGTGTCTCGGGCAATCATAAGCGAAACGTCGGAAAGCAATTCCAATTTGACACTATCTAAACTCAAGAACCATGATTTATTAATTTACTAGTATGTTTCTAATCTAATTCTTCTTCTAATAATTGACAAAAACTAAGCTTGTTTTACTCAGTAAGATGAACAAACAGAGACAAGTCATGTCAAAAATTGAAAAAAAAATTCATAATTGTACAAAAATATTTGTACAAAAATATTCTCGCTAACGTCAGTATTTTTTCTTTGTCAGTAAAATTTTTATTTTCTTATAAATGAACTGACTAATAGTTTTCCTGCCCCCATTTGCCATCGAGTACACAACACATTTTTTTTTATTAGGCGTACATTGTTCAAATTTGTCAAGCAAGCAATGGAATTAAAAGGATTTATTGCCTATTGCCGTTGAGCCATTGCCTTTGTACATATCATATTCGGCTACACGTTTATGAAGTCTATGAAATAGAAATAGAAAAGTTTTGAAAGTCCTGTATTTTATTTTGTTTATCGATTCCATACAATACTGTGCATCGTCCATTTTACACAGGTACGTATCCAAATAATATTTATTTTCCTCGATTAACATTCAAAGCGGGATTTTGGTTCTTTTTTTATGACACAGACAAATATCAAGTAATAACTATTACATCATTCCAGATTACTGGGCCTAAATTCTTAAATCTCGGTTTTGCTACGTCAAATGTGAGATAGGCAAAATGTGTTTTAAATGCTTGAACCTGGCCAATCGAAAACGTTGTTTAATCGTTAACAGGCAACTCCAATGGTACTCAGAAGCCCGATTTAATTTGATCCAAATATGGTTAATTCATATACTTCCTTGCCATATCTTAACAAACCATAAAATGATCCTAATGAAAAAGTCAGCTGGAGTTATCATAATAGTGTTATGTCTCTCGAACATTACAAAATTATAATTATTAATATTATTATATATTATTACTATTATTATTATTATTATTATTATTTGACCTTTTAGGGTTTCGCAACAGCGGGATTGTTCCAATCAGTCGCTGAGGCGGCTTTGATGCGAAGTAAGTATATTAGCACTAGGTAAGTACTGTTCTATAAATCTGGTATATTCATTATATAATCTACTATTCTGAATGTTTCCAATAGTACAGACTTTTGAATTGTTGTTAGTACGACTCTATCTTTAATATCTATTTTTTCTTCCAGGTTTGTCTTCAGATTTGGTGTTGCTAGGCCCGTGGTGGATATAACCGGATATTTATTTATTTTTTCTTACTTTTTAATTACTTGTTTCATAAAGGTCTTATTTTCATTAGCTGCATTTTCAATTCAAGGGGTGACTATCCGCTTGAATCTTACTGTGAACTTTAATGTAATGTTTCACCCTGTATTATAACATAATCGAAATATTGATAAAATATTGATTTTGGGTTGATTCACAGTTTAACTTTATTAGTTACAACGTTTAATTCAGCCTCTATAATATGCTTTGCATTAGTAAAGATATGTAATTTTTATAATAGTTAACGAATTTTGATTAAAATACTATATGTACGCGTTTTTAATTTTAAATTTGATTTTTCAAGATGTTAAATTGGATGTCTAACAGATCCCATATAGCCCTTCCAATGTGCAGCCCTGGTAGCTACGTCATTGCATAAGTGTCGCTTTATTTAAAATAAAACGGACGCTAAGAAAAAATCGAAACAATTTTGAAAATAGGTCTATTTCTAAGAAATTTTTGTTATATGCATCAACTTGATTACTATACTGGTTATTGAAGTATACAGTGTATTTCGCTTGAATTACAAACGTCGATTTCTCGCAAATTAATGGGGATATTAAAATCTGGTAAAAAGAAGCTATGGAATTGGGTTTAAAAGTTTTTGTTATTTATTTAAAAAAAGTATGTCCCAAAACAATTACTTAATCCAATTATTCTACTAATAGATACCTCAGAAATCAATATAGCGATTAATCTGGTGCAAATAACCAAAGAGTTTTAGAAAAGACATTTAAAATTTAGCAAATCGACTATATATTTATCAAGCCATTACATAAATATGGAACAAATTTTGTCGACGGGGGAGAGGGATTAAGAAAAAAATCCTATATAAAGACTGCACTAAATTCAGTGGCCTATTATCGGAATCTGGAGATCCATTAAATAGATTACTCTGAAAAATTGGCTCTGGCCATACCTGAACATAAAAACTTTCTTTCTAAAGTATTTATAATTTTTCGGTACATCGCTTCTATTCTAAACTGGTGGGAAAATCTGTTATCTTAATGGAATGTCCTATATATTACTGTATTAATGTATTTCCTGGACAATCTAAATATTTCTTGTGTTATATTTCCTATACCTAATGACGCTTGAAAATTGACATTTTTGACCCCTTGCAGCCCTGTAACTACCAAACTTAAAACAGAACGAATTTCACTTTCCTATCTTAGTTTTTAATTATGTATTTTCCCACATTACTTTCCGATTCGACAGAAAACGCCAAAATTTAACATTTCCTGTTGATTTTGAAATTGGTGTCAAGAGATAGATAACTAAAAACTAAGAAACGAAAGTGCAATACATTTTATTAAAAATTAAGTTGTTTGGTCATTACAATGGCCAAAAAAAATAATTTTCTGGAAAACCGTTGAATTTATGTGTAGAAATTATACACATAAAATATTTAGAATGATCAGCAAAATACAAAAATTAAATAATATGCAGAACCTTCAGATTTCCAATTAATCTTATTTTTGCCTCTTCAGATACTTTTAATAGGCCGTTAAGTTTGGTCTACCCCGTATATGGCATGACTTAAATTATGAAACATTATAAAAATATGTTAATTTTAGAAACATGTGGTATGTTTAGTCTCAGTTTAATTTTAGAAGCAATGGAAGACAAATTAGTCGAAGAACCACAGAACAAATGATTTGTTCAAGGCCTTCATCGGTTCTATCGATAATCTAACATTTTTTAGAAATACTTATTACTGCGTTTAGTAGTGAACTGAGATCGATTTAAATATTTTCGAGTATTTAAATCGGCTTGAAATGTTGCAATTTGGTATAGTTATCGGTTTTGTCATTTGCATGTCTTGTGCTGTTGTGTTACTTGTGTTTGTGAACTTTTTCAAGAATAAAATTTTCTAAGAAATAAATAATAAAAGTGTCCTATATGTTGCGAACATTATAGCCGACTCTGTATAATCTACTTATTTTCTAATTTTTTTATATAGCAAAAATATGTATTCTTACTAGAAAAGTATAAATTTGGATGCAAATTTAATATTATTAGTTGAGTATATTATTTGTTGAAAACAATATATGTACGTTGTATCTTATGTGTATGTTTTACTTGTTCAGAGTTCAGGAGATTTTTTATACTTTATTAACTTGTTTACAAATAAATGATTTTGATTTATCGGTAGTTTGATTTTCTTTGTACGTAAATCCCAATATTTTATAACACATTTTTCCTATTTCACATTAATAAATCGGAGAACTGCAATTATGTATTAAAAAAAGTATGCTTGCAAATTTTCAGCTTTTTACAATAATTAAAAATTTATTATATATATAAGTATTTTTAAAATAGATTTTCCCGAAAGTATTGTAAATTAAAGATGTGAAAACAATATTTTACAATAGATTTTGTGAATATATACTTATTTGTAAATTTATAGACTTGTTTTACACAATATTATTATTATTACAACATATTTCTAGAAAAAATCTTGTAAATTCACAACAATTTTTAAAATAAATTTACAAAAGTCTCACGAAAATATTGTAAATTCAAGATGTGAAATCACAATATTTTACAATAAATTTTGTAAATTTATAAAAAATTTGTAGACTTATAAACCTTTTTTACAAAATATTACTATTATTACTACATATCTCTAGAAACAAATCTTGTAAATTCATTTTTTCAAACAAATTTACAAAAATCCCAAGTATAATAATTTTGTGAATTCACCTGTTCGCAACGATTACTAACAAAATCGTTGGCAATAAATAACCAATGATTTTGTTAGTAATTTTACAAATAATTTTTTAGAGTGTACTATTATAATATATTATATACTATCGTGGAGCTGTTTAGGAATGTGCAAAGTGCTCACTCGTAGGCACGGATGTCTTCTTTCAAACGCATTTCAATTATAAATAAAAAATAATTTTTGCTCGAGTTATTGCGAAATTTGTCCGCGAGCATGCTAATAAATTCCGGAATTTTTCACTTGTTCAAAAGGAACGAAGAGAAAAATCATTGATAATTTTAAGTTAATTTATCTCGAAAACTCTTACATTTCCGAAAAAATAACCTTTTTTGTTAGTAATAATCTGCCCTACAATTTATTTTTATCTGCATTATTTTGAAAGATATTGGACAAAAACTGCTTTTTTTTAATGGCTATTTTTTTGTGAACCAGACGGCCTATGTGTGAGCACCCTACATATTCTTAAACAACCCCTCAAGAGGTACCATTCGCAAAAAAATTAGTGATTTTAGTATTTTGCACGTCACCAATCTTGTGATTACTAGACTAACTGTAAATATCGAAAAATGAATATTTTGATACCTCAAATGATAAATCTTAAATTGTACCTTGCATCAATTTGCGATTTTTTATTCACCTTTTTTTGCTTTAATTATTATATTATTTACACGCGATGTATAATATATCTGAACATGAAACTTTACATTTTACTTTAACAGGTATGAAGTCATACTTTGAAATTTTAAATACAACCAAAAAAAAGTAAAATAAACCTACCAGAAGACCAAAAAGGATTTCAAAGTAGTAAGCAGACAATAATAGAAGTTCAAAAACAAGTAAACTCTCAAACAACGGCAAATGGTACATAATAAGAACACAAGGGAAGATATTGAAAATTTAAAGAACTCCGTGAATAAAATTTACAGCGTTATACAGCAAGCATTTCAAAGACAAAACGAACGAAATTAGTTTTTATAGTTGTACAGAAAGAGTATAAAAAAGATGAACTTTTATTGACCGAACCTTTTTTTGTGCTGGTGACCACATTTATTGGAAATGCACAGAAGAAACATCAAAGTGCATAAATTGTATAGTTTCGAATAACAATTCAACAAAAATATTAACTGTGAATAAGAAACAAATACCCCAAAATACCATTTATCTAGTTACAAAATGAAGGAGACCAAACTACAAATAAATTACCACTAATGACGAATAAATTCAAGATCAGGTCGATTAAAAACAAAATGAAAGAATAAGAAATACTTATTAACCAAGAAAATCTCTAAATTATTATAGCAGCAGAAACATGGATATGAAAAAAAGATGAGACATGGGTGTGTGCGAGTAGAACGAAAAAAGGAGAAAGCTTAGAACATACATTTTCAGTCTTGATGCATTTATTCTACTCGTGCTCGAATTTAAGCTACTCCATCGTATTCCATTTGTAGCGTTAATATCTTACCTGTCAGCCTGCGATCATCGTTTTTTTGTTATCTGAATAGACCAAAAAGGTATAAACAAATACTACTGCTGTACTTTTTATCACTCTCTGATGAATGATCACCTCGACTTACCCCATCGGCTGTAAAAAAGTTTCACCTAAAAAAAGTACTTAGTTTTGTAATATTTTATAGACATTTTATTATTTTTATATGTTATCCTAAAATAAGTTAATTTTTTACCATTATATTCAAATTGCATTTGATGATTTAAAACATATTCAACTAACATTAAATTACCTTACTATAATTGTTTGCATACAGGCGGCTATGACAAAAAGTACATTGAAACTCTGAGATGAATATCAAAATAAATTATTGTCATTGACATTATATATACAGGGCGGTCTTCGTAAGATGACCCCGTACATTATGTTGGGAAATTATAGGAGTTACGGAACGTCAATATCACGAAACAAATGAATTTAGATATAGAACATGTTACATGAAATGTAATTAGAATTTAATGTAAAATTTAAAAGTAAAAATATATAGGGTGTCCGATTTAAAATTTGACAAAAGGAAAAATACTCACCATGTATATAAAAATATTATTAAATATAACCTTGTCTTGCAAGAATAAACTTTTAAATTTAACTTTTTTTTTCGGAACTCTTATAGTTTCCCAGATAAGGTACAAAGGCATCTTACGAAGACCATGTACATGGTTTTCCGGCATATTTTGACACTCATTTATAGAGTTTATTATTCAAGATAGAAGAAAATATTGAATATTGAATATTGTTTTTACCTAAAGCATCTGCATATGTCAACAAAATAAATAAAAAATAATTAGTAAAGTAAAAAATTGTGCATCGACTTTGTTATTTTAAATGTAAACTTTGTATATTATTATTTTAATAAATGAGCATCTTCTTCCTGATTATAAAAATATCAATACCTTTATCTATAATGGCAACCGAGAAAATTAACAAGCACCCTGCCATAAGGGGCAATGTGGTAGGAAGAGAGAGAGAACATACACGTAAGTAATTAGAAAGAAATACACCACCTCTTACGGCAGGGTTCTAGTAAATTTTTTCTATCGTCTTTAAAGATAAAATTATTAAACCTGGTATTTTTATAATCAGCAAGAAGATGCTGGTTTATGTAAATAATATTATATAGGGTGTTCTATTTAAAATAACGCACGCTTAATTTTTTACTTTCCATTTGGTTTTTGTTTAATTTCGTTACAGATTCTGATGGTTCGGGTAAAACCAAATAACTTTAACGTCTTGAATTATAAACTATGTTAGTGGGTGTCAAAATGTACACGCGTAAGATATGTGGAAGACTATAGAAGTTATGCAAAAAAATTAAATATAAAAGTTTATAAGTGTAAAATGAAATTTTATTTTATAATATTTTTGTATATAGAGTGTTAGTCATTTTCCTTGGGTCACTGGGTCACTATCAACTTCGTTATTTTAAATATTGTCCAAATACATTTTTACATTTATAAATTCTTCAGTGAATTCACAAATTGTTTTCGTGATTCAGACGTTTGACATTTGATATATTGGCACTTTACCCAGCAATAAAATCTAAACGGTCTTATTTTAAAACAAAACGGTTTGCACTTTCCCATCTTAGTTTTTAAATATATGTAAACCAAAATCAACTTCCGTTTGAAATTCTTGAACTTCCAGCTTAACCGGACGTTGAGGTCAGTTTATAGATACTCGAAAACAAAGATAGGCAAGTTCAAACCGTTTTGTTATAAATCACACCCTTTAGATTTTATAGATGGATTTCAACCTCAAAATGTCAAATTTCAAATGCAAATAGCACGAAAACAAATGAATTTCGGTATAGATTATGTTATACGAAATGTAATTAGAACTCTTTGTACAATTTAAACATGCAAAATATACAGGGTGTCTCATTTAAAATAACAAAGTTGATTGTGACCCAAGGAAAACGACGCACCCTGTTAATCAAAAATATTATAAAATAGAACATCGTTTTACAGCAATAAACTTAATTTTAAGCAATATTTAATTTTTTTCCGTAACTTCTACAGTTTTCCAGATAACGGCTATCTTACGTGCTCCACCCTATAGGTTGAACTTTGCCGAATCAACAAACTCCTTAAGATTATAAAATGAAGGACTTTTTTAATTAAGTTTCTCCACAGCCAGTAGGATAGAACGAAGTGTCGACTCATCAGATCTTGATAAAAACCGCAGCTGGAATATTTGTATATACCTCTTTTGTCTACTGCAAAAAAAGGTGTTCGGAGGATGATGTAGTAAGATGTTAACGCTCATATTGTTATACGGATCGGCTAAAGTAGATAGAGACCGAGTAGGTAAAATGCATAAAAATTGAAACATTCCTCTTTTGTAATTAATTAGTGTACTTTAGAAAGTTTTCTAGTGAGTTATTGTTTACCTTTATCATTCAAGTGAATTAATGGATATTTTAATTTATGGTTCAAGTGGATTGTAGCGTTTAAATTTAGTTTTTGATAATATTAAATAGTCGAATAAAATACATATTTGTGTACCGAACCCTCTATATGTGAAGTATCACCCACTCTATATGTGAAATGGCGCGTGGCTGCCATGCACCAATTTTTTTTATTGGTGGATTGTTTTGAATTGTATGATATATCATTATATAGAAATATCAATACTCACGTTAAGGTAATATGCAGGGAGAGTGCGTTAAAAAAGTATTGGATGCAAATGCGTTCTGTTACAATATGTATACAAAACACAGACAAATATTATGACTTTGCAAAAATACATTATCTTAGTTTTTTTACTTAAAAAGTGGTTCTTAATCCTTTCAATTATGAAATAGAGAAATTGTTCAAATACTGGATTTTGCTTTCAAAAATTCGTAAGCGTTACCTAACTATAAAGAAAAGAAAGATGTTATATTAAAAACAATCAAGTATTTTTGAAACACCCTGTAAAACAAACATATTTTAAATAAAATTTTGTGAAAATTTCGCTTATGATTTAATTTAGAAATCTTTAACTGCGATACTATACAAATTATAAATTAAATCGGCTAAAAATGACCTTTATTTTGGCATAATTGGCTCTAAAAGCAAGACTTGTATTTTAAGTAATAATACAATGAAAGAGAAAATAAAAAACCGTTTTGAAAAAGTATTCTTAAAAGTTTAAATAAAAACTTTTAAATTTAAATTGATTTTTGTGCTACAGGATGTTATGTGAATTATACGTAAATGATCTTTAGAATCGCTACGGTTTAAACTAATGTTAAATTAATTTTTACACACCCTGTATATTTTTAGCGTACCGCAGATTCTGCGTAAAAATAATCAATATTAAGACTTAAGAGCTTTCTAACATGAAGTTAATATATGAGAAAAAATGTACATTTCTAAAGAAAGATCGTAACTCAATAAATCTATAAAAATTTAAAAAACTTCTCATATTATTTTTTATAATTTCTCGAAGAATTAATTACAGCTAGCAATTAGAAAATAAAAATCGTTTTTGTAAATTTTTGAAATACTTTAAAATGTTAACTCGATTGCCTCACAAAGTTCCGCTACAGACTCCGTGTTTTGTATATTTTGTTTGGCATAACACCTCATAAAAAGAAATCCAAAATCGAAAGATCGGGAGGAGATGATGAAGGCGTTGCTTTTAGGAAACCTAATACATTTATTTTTTTTTCTCTACCTGTCTTGTTTTGCGTATACTTTAGGACGCGTCTGAATGATCCGTGCTGAACTAAATTTCTTTGTAGACGAGCAAATATGTCACTTCCACACTTCCAATACATTACTTATGAAAACATAATTCCGAAGCTTCTTGGGAACTCTCGTTACATTGTATAAAACCTACCAACATATCATACTGACATTATTATAAGAAAATATATCAGAAAATGAAAACAACAAACATATTTTATAAAAAACTGATTCCTCTTAAAGTTTTAAACATTTGCTAATGAATTTAGCCATAGCATTGACTTTATAGACTGTATAAACCCAAATGGCCATAGTCTACTAGCTAGTAATTTAAAAGATAGAAAGTTATTAAAAATATTGAACTTTGAGTTTGCCTTTCAAAATGACTATATATAAATATATATTTTTGAAAAGTCTACACACTTTCTAAGAAACATAAAAAATAATATAAAGGGTGTGCAAGAAAAAAATAGATTGCGCCACTGGATACCACGAAAAAAGTTCTATAAGAATGCATTTCCACCTCTTTAAGATATGAGCCCAAAACGCTATTTTTGAATTTCACCCTGTATCGTAAAAACCAAGAAAGCTATGAAAATTGTGTTAGAGGCATAGTTAGTTTAACAAAAAAGTAGCACACTCTCCTTCTTTAAAAATAAGCGAGATACCCCTCCAAGGTTCCGGAAGGAAGACGCATCATATTTTTTTATCCGTGAAGGGCTCAGAATCTGACAAGACATTCAAATATTTTCAAAAAAAAATTTAAAACTTTATATTTTCAATCTTATTTGGGATTTTTTTTGATGCATTAGTAAAATTAAAGTTGGTTATGATTATGATTATCATTCTGGTTCGAGATAACATTAAATTAAGATTAATAGACTTGTCTCAATTTTGGGTGGAAATGGTCTTAGATTGTTGTTGTGCACTAGAATATCATTTGTCAAATTTGTGCAGATGTATCGTTGTATGTATATATAGGAGTCCCTCGGTTCCAGTAAATCCATTTTTATAACAATTAAAATTGTTACTTGATTATTTAATAGATTTTAATAAAGGTTTAATAAAAGGTTTAATCATATGTGGTGACTACAATATTGAATAGCTACTCACTTGAATTGACTTTAACCGAACCAACGCACATAACACTAAACAAAAACGAATAATAGAGAACATATTAACATATATAGACAAGGTACTTTTTAATGTAAATATCTACGATACAGGCCTATGCGACCACCATTCCATATTTTTAGGATAACAAATACAGTAAAACAATGCACATAAAAGAATATTTTCAAAAACGAATTTAGAAAAAAGTGCAGGACATATGAATTTAATCACACAAGTCTATCCTATTAATAGTAATGTCCAAACAAAATTTGACTTCTTTTTTGATAAAAAAAAATTCATAAAGCTTGAATCACGACCGGATTTAAGATATCATGTAAACACAAACGTAAATTATTCAAATTTCTTAAAACAAATACAAATACAAATACTGTTCTTAAATCATTTTATGCTAGGTATTGAAGTATTATATGAAGAGATCCTTACTTCTAATACCAGCAACCCTGTTTACAGAAAGCAGTCCCAGAAACACCTGTAGTTCAAAATAGCTTCTATCTAAACCCAACTACTAAATAAGTAAAAAATATAATTTGAAATCTAATAATGCAAACTCAACAGATTTGCAGAGATCCATCTTAGTCTACTAAAAATTCATATAGACGTTCTTGCTTCTGTAATAAGTAATTTAATGAATGATTTTTTTGATTCAGCCTATTTTCCAGAACAGTTAAAATTGTCAAAAATTTTTCCTATATATAAAAACAAAAGCTCTCAAGACTGTATCTCAAACTACCGTCCTATAGCACTTGCTTTTATTATCACCAAAGTTATCGAAAAAGTAGTTTACAACAGAGTAGAAATGTTTTTGAATGTATGTAATATATTGTCACCTCAATATGGATTTAGAAGGGAATTATCTACTGAGAGTGCTCTCAATGATATTATGAGTGAAATTTATGAACAACTCAATGAGGGAAATAGTTGTGTTATGATAATATGTGACCTCTCTAAAGCATGATATGATTGATCCTGAAATACTATTAAATAAAGTTTCAAATTAAGGCATAAGGGGCAACATGTATTCCTGGTTAGAATCCTTTTTACAAAACAGAACTCTGGTTGTAAGTGTGAATGACGGTAAGAGCAGTTCTGAGTCTGAAAAAATGAGTATGAATGCCGGAGTGCCCCAAGGATCAGTACTAGGTCCCATGCTATTTAACTTGTTTGTCAATGGCGTCCCAAAGCTTATATTAACTAAAGTTGTTATTTATGCTGATGAAAAGACATGCATCGTTAGTGAAAAAAGGTAGGTAGAACAAGTCAACTATTAATGATTTAATGAATTGATTCACAGCGAGCAAGTTAAAGTTTAACATAGATAAAACCAGTATAACACTATTTTCCAACAGAAATACTTCTGATACAGCAATAAGAGATTTAAGACTTAATAATGAAGTTATCGATAGAGTGAACGAAGTGAAAATTTTGGGGTTAATAATTGATACTAATCTCAAATTTGACGTGTGTACGTCAGGCAATTAAATCAAAAACATAATTCTGTCTGCCACTTCTTAAGAATTTTGCGCGACGTGGTGTCTGAAAAAGTTTTAAAATGCACTGACTATGGTTACTTTCACTCGAAAATGATATATGCTGTACAGTTCTGGGAAGTCAACACAGTTTTGAGTACCGCGATATTTAAAACCCAGGAAAGATGCATGCAGGATTATAAAACAACTACATCCAGAAAATTCATGTAGGGTTATTTCCAAGAGTACTAGAATTATGACAAATTTTAATTTTGGTGTATA
Source organism: Kuschelorhynchus macadamiae (assembly GCA_030620095.1). NCBI lineage: Eukaryota > Metazoa > Arthropoda > Insecta > Coleoptera > Curculionidae > Kuschelorhynchus > Kuschelorhynchus macadamiae. The sequence goes on along the minus strand of JAUTXW010004472.1, from coordinate 404,125 downwards.
AAGAAGAGAGAAAATTTAAATCTGTCTTAGATTTTAACTCATATAATGTTAGAAAGGATCTGCTTGGGCCTCTGTTTCCCGTTCGTCTAAATTTCTCAATAGTCTCCTATTTCAGGGTATGTCGATGTATAATCTACTACCGGCAGAAACAAAGACTTTAAGTGCAAAAAATTCAGAAATAGGATGAAGAGGATATTGACGAAAATATATTTTACACTGTTCAGGAATTTAAGGACTACTTTAAAAGTTAGTAAATAAAGAATACCATATTTTTTCTTCTTTATTACTTTTTTAAACTTTGTCTTGTCCTATATTTCTTATTTTATATACACGTATATATTGTTCTGATGTATTGTAATATTATTAGTATGTTTAGATATTTACGTAATTTTTAAAATACATTTTTACTACGTACATATTATGTATAGTATCTTAAGTAGGTTATGTCTAAAGCTGTACTCTGGCAAAAATTAAAACACTTTGACTTTGACTTTGAATGAAAGTGATTTTTTTAAATCTATACCACCAATAATTACATTAAATGAGATTGGCCGCTTTACACAAATAATTATTATACCTATTGATATGTTATAATGTTTTACATAAAACTTTTCAACTCTCTCAACTTGTAGTTTCAGCTTAAAGTACAAAACACATTTTGCTTACTGAAATATAAATAAGAGCTATAGTATTATTTGTAAAAAAAATATACAAGTTCAGGAGAACTTAACTTTGATACTCTCCGGCAAGTCATAATTGCATCTTATGCGAAAAGCGCAAAGAAAAACAAAACGTTGACCCACTTTTTTCACCACAACATATAAATTGCTTCATCAACGGATCAATGAACTTTCTTCTTAAGATGTTATTTTTAGTTGCGGATTGTGAAGAACTTTTAACAGTCTTCGAGGAGACGCCTTACGCTCAACGAATACTCTTTCCACTGAGTTAGTTCGAAATTTTTCGTTATGAAGCTTTCTTTCTATTAGAAATAAGTGACCTAATTTGGTTCTGTACATAGGCATATATATACCGCCTTTTCAAACATTTCTATTGGGCACCATTTTGTTCTAACATAATGGATTCGTATCAATATTTTGCCAGTTTCTACTCATGCCATACTTAATTTTTGGGTATAATTTAAAATAAATTGAATAAGTAGTTTTTACACTGATTTTTTTTAAGATAGCCATTTTGTTCCGCCATTTTGAATTCCTACCACAATTTTACTAGTTTATCTTTATATCCAGTTGAAAGGGGGGGGGACAGCGGGATCCGGGCCCCTAGCTATGTTGAAAACAACTAGTATTTAAAGACAAAAACATCGGCAGTTGGTAATTAAAAGATTGTGATTGCATGGTTACACCATAAACTCTAATTATACAAAATCGTATGTTTTTGTAACGTCGATATCTTGCACTAATCACTACTTCAACCATCCTAGTTGAGTGATTCGCGCACATTACACCGGTTCGCCATGCGTATCATTAGGCTCCCGTTGAGTTAATGTTTTTGTTTTAAAAAAGAGTATATATAAATGAGTAGGATATTGATGTATATTCTTCGGGGTTTTAATTACATTTGAAATTCATAATGTACTAAAATGTAATATCTTTTTGGTAGTCCCCCTCCAAGCGTAATTCTAGCTGCGCCACTGTGTATATTACTCGTGCTTGCACAAAATTTGAAATTAATCTGGTAAGTAGTTTTTCAGGAAGATTTTTTAAAATGTTACTAGTTCATTTCTATGTAACACTTGATTTTTGGGCAAAATTTCAAGTAAACTGGACATTAGTTTTGTATTCATACTGTTTTCAACATGTATTCAACATATTTATGGCATCTAGAAAACGCCAAAACGTAAAGATATGTAGAGCCTTAAAGGGTGACATTCTTCACGATTACAAATGATTTATTTGCATAAAATTTGAAATCAATCTATTTTTCTAAATACTTTATTAAGCCGCCAGTTTGTTTCGTCATCTTGGATTCTTACCAAAGTTCTACCAATTGATTCCTAAGTAATACTTGATTTTTGTGCAGAATTTCAGGTAAATTGGATAAGTAATTTTTTAGTAATGATTTTATTTAACATTTCACTAGGCCGTTATTGTGTTTCGACATATTACATTTTAATCAAAATGTTATCAGGTCATTCTCATATGACTATTCATTTTTGATAAAAATTTTAAGTTAATCGGCTAAGTCTTTATTTAACTATGCTGCGAATAGACCGAGGGACAGGCCGACAGACCGACGGAATTGAGATTATTGAGAAAACATGTATTTTGGCATCTAGAGACTCTAAAACGTAAAAATTTGTAAAAACCTTGGAGGGTGATGTTTCACGATTACAATACTTTCCATTAACCGGATTTTTGAAAAAATCGATATATTGGCTTTACCCGGAACTTCCCTAGTAATGAATCCTTTCGTTTATTAAAGGAATGAAAGACACCATAATTACTAAATAACTACGTGCTGAATTAAACTTGGTCACGCTTCATTTTGCTAAATAAGAAGAACTCACAATGAGAGAAGTGCCCGGTAATACCAATTTTCCGATTTTTATTTCTCTCGTAAAAGCGAAGTATTGTAATCGTGAAAAAATCACCCACCGAGATTTTTTCAGATCATTACGTTTAGAGGTCCCTTAATGCCGAAAAACATGTTTTTTCGATTCTGTCGGTCTGTCCGTCTGCCTGTCTCTCTATTCGCGGCATAGCTAAAAAACTACTTATCCGATTAATTTCAAATTTGATCAAGATTTAAGGGTCATATGGGGAAGACTTGGTAATATTTTGGTACAAATCCAATAACGCGAAATAAAATGGCATCATAGTAAAATGTTTAAAAAATTATTACTAAAAAAACAGATAAACAGATCCAATTTACCTCAAACGTACAAAAATCAAATAGTACTTAGAAATCAACTGGTAAAATTTTGGTACGAATCCAAGATGGCGAAACAAAATGGTTACTTAATAAAATATAAGAATATATTGTGGTTTAGAGATGAACTGGTAAAATTGTAGTACGAATTCAAGATAGCGGAACAACATGGCGAGCAAATAAAATTTTTGTATCATTAAAAAAATCACCCTCCCAGGTTTTACCGTATCTTCACGTTTTAGCGTTCGTAAATGCTAAAAATACGTTTTCTCTATTCACTCGGCCTTTTTATTGGTCTTTACGTCTGTTTGTCATTTCGCGATGTGGCTCAAAAACTACTTACCCGATTGATTTTAAATGTTAATAAAAAATTAAGGGTCATATGGGAATGACCCGGTAATATTTTGGTAAAAATCTAATACGGCAAAACAAAATGGCGGCCTAGTGAAATATTAAAAAAAGTATTACAAAAATGCTATGTCCAATTTATTTCGTATTTTGGTACGAATCCAAGATGGCGGAACAAAATGGCGGCTAAATAAAATATTTAAAAATTCAGCCCGAACAAACTACTTAATGGTCTGATTTCAAAATGTGGTATAGAGATCAACTAGTGAAGCTGTGGTACTAATTCAAAATGGTAAAACAAAATGGCGGTCAAATAAAATATTTTGTAATCGTGAAAAAAATCACCATCTCTCGTTTTACATATTTTCCGGTTTTAGCGTCCTTAGATGCCAAAACACATTTTTATCAATTTCGTGGGTCCGTCTTTCTATCTGTCAGTTCGCGGCATAGCTTAAAAACTACTCATCAGAGTGACTTCAAATATTAGTCAAAAATTAAGGTTCATATGGGGATGACCTGGTAAGAATTCAATATTCCGGAACATGATGGCGGATCAGAGAAACGTTAAAAAAATATTTCTAAAAAACTAATTATGCAATTTTGCACAAAAATGAAGTATTACATAGGAATGAACTGGTAACATTTTGGTATGTATATACATACAGGCGCGTATACAACGGAGGAGGGAAGGATGTAGTTAGCCCCCCATATGAATCGATGACGAATACTAAAGTTTACATAATATAACATTGACGAAGAACGGTATAAGTCTATGCGATATGAAAGTGCATACACACCCTTTTTTTTGATCGTCAGTTTTTCCAATGCATAAAAACTTATAAATTACCCCCCCCCCATAACTCCAAGATGTATACGTGCCTGTGTATATAAGTTAGCAAAACAAAACTGCGGTCTAATAAAATATTTAAAAAAATTAGCCTGAAAAAAACTATTTATTAGAATAATTTCAAATTTTGTGCAAGCATTAAGTGTGACATAGAGAGACAGATTAGTAAAGTTGTGGTACGAATTTAAGATAGCCGAAATAAAATTGCGGCCAAATATTGTTTTTTTAAAATCAACCTAAAAAAATCTTATTCAATTGACTTTAAATTTTGTAGAAAAATTAAATGTACAATAAACTGGTACGAATTCAACATGACGTAACAAAATAGTATATATGTGTTACTGAATGACTATGTACTAAACTAAATTGGGTCACACCTTACTATTTCTAATAAAGAAAAATTCATAACGAGGGAAGTTCCGGGAAAAGGAAATTTACCGATTTTTTAATTTTGATTTGCGAACTTCTAAAACACTACATTTTTTAAGAGGATGTCGGAGTTACTCTAAAACGCATTGACTTTTCAACGACTTATTAACCGACGAAGGAAAAATGTCTCTAGTAAGAGTATATTGTTTCATTCAAGTCTGTCATTTTTTAATATTTCATTTTTTGTCTGTTTCAAAAAGTGTATATTTTTGTTTATTGAAAAACTGTAGAATTTCCGATATTCTCTCTTTAGATATAAATATATTTTATTTTTCTTTTTTTCAAAAAGCATAACAGTTTTTTGAGGAAAGAGCGATGTTCAGGTCAGCCGCTATGTTTTGTCTCTCGCTGAATATCCGGCTCGTTCGATAGACTAATAAGGATTCTTTCGATGACTCACATGGACCTCTTACACAGCAGATATATTTATGTGCAGCAGCAGAACCGCGACTTTAAATTCACTCCTATATCCTCTTAAGCCTTAGTGATCTATCAGTAGATAAAAACAACAATCGGTAAATTTTCTTTACCCAGAACTTCCCTCGTTATGAATCTTTCCTTTTATTAGAAATAGTGAAATCTGACACAATTTAGTTCCGCAGATTAACACATACATAGCGTCTTTTCTAACATTTTTATTGGGCGCCATTTTATTCCATCATACTGGGTTCGTACCAATATTTTATCAGTTTTTACCTATCTCATACTTGAATTTTGCGCATAATTTAAAATAAATCAAATAAGTAGTTTTGACACTGTTATTTTTTTAGGTTTATTAGTGTAATATATAGAGAAAACACCCTATATAAAATGTATTGTATCAAATTCAACTTGTTGCAATAATGGGCAACCACGCAATAACCTGTTTTGCTATGTCAGCAGGTCAACCACCTTCCCGAGCGTATATGGCAATTAGATTGCATTTTAAAAAAAGATTGAGAATATACTTTGGGTAATGTTAAGGTGAACATGTAGTTTCATTTTGCTACCCTTTGTTTCAACCCTAAGTATTACATGGCGATCCTGCCACTTGACGATTTTTTTGTGAAGTTATTAAGATGGGTAATGCCAAGTCCAAAGAAGAGATTGTAATTAATCAGGCCTCCAATGGCGATGCAAGGGGTGAAATAGTTGACCAAAATAAGGGATTAAGCTTAGCAGAGATTTTGCTTATAATTTTGGTTGTGGCAACGGCAATTGTTGCAGTAGTATGGGCCATTAGACATGTTCAAAGGAAACTAAGGCAGACAATTAGAAGAGAAATTTATAAAAATGAGCTGCGAAAATCCAAGGATGATTTAAAGATGGAAGAAACTTAAATTTTTTTTTAGGGCGGTATTTTTCTTGTAGGAAAAAAAAAAAAGAAGAAAGAAAAAGTAAAGACAATTATAAATGGAGTTAGAAAATTTGTTATGTGTTAATGTAACTGAAAATGTAAATAATAATGCAGGCATGTAAGTTTAATTATTATAATATTATGTTATTGTTTTATAATTATAATCGCAAAAATATGGACCCAATTAGCAAGTTTAATAAGTGAATTAAATTTTTAATTTCATGGGAGACAAACTTATTGAAATTTTACATTCATTTAAATATATTCGAACAAATTTGGTAAAATTAAATAGCGAAAGACGAAAAAGCCCTATTGTCGAATCAAAAGTTAAAGTGGCAAAAACTTTATATTCTCAGTTAGGTAAGGAAATTACTGATTTAAACGTAAAAATAGAAAAGTCTGAAATAGACAAAGAAGATATTTTGACTTTTAATAACATAATAACAGAAATTAAAAAACTTTATAAGGAAATTTTAGAGTTTGGAAATAAAAATATTAATAAAGATAAATTAAAAATGTCTTCTTTTGATCTAAAAATAGCTACAAACCTTTTACCGGTCATGGATGATACAGAATCTACAACTTCTAAATTAATAGAGGCTTTAGATTTTTATTCGTCAACGCTTGATAATGATAGTCAACCTTCTTTAATTAAATTTGTTTTGAAAACGCGTATTTCTAACAACGCCAAATTACGATTAGGTTTGACTTATAATTCTGTAAATAATTTAATTCTAGATATGAAAAAACATCTCTTAACTAAAAAATCAGATACGGCCCTTCAGGCACGCTTGTTCTCTGCTAAACAGGGTGAAAAATGTATAACGGATTTTGGTAAAGAGTTAGAGGATATTTTTGTAAATTTAACCATTACGCAAGCAGACGGAAATGCCAATGCTTTTGATATTCTAAGACCTATTAACGAAAAGGTTGCAATAAAAAGGTTTGCATGCGGACTTAAAAATCAAAGGCTGGGCACAATTATATCTTCCAGAAATTTTGAATTCTTAAAGGACGCAATAAGGGCAGCTCAAGATGAAGAGCTGGGTAATCAAAATAATTCAGGACACATTTTTAATTTTTCTCACAGAGGAAGGGGAAATTTTAGAAATTTTTCCAGAAGACCAAATAATAGAACAGGAAATTCTGGTAGATATAATAATTATCAGAATTTTAATAACGGAGGAAATAACAATTCAAATTGTCGACGAAACGCTTCGACTAATCAAGGTAATTTTAATAATCAGCGGTTTTCTAGAAATCACGGTGGTCGTACATTTACGAGCGGTAATAGGAGAGGATCTCGGGCAGTAGGTCACCGAATGCATTTTGCGGAGCACACCGGAAATTCAGAACAATCCTCAGCTGATATACAAGATTCAACATTTTTTCGTGCCTAAAAATACTAAAAATAAACAGTTTAATAATATTTTTACCTATTCAAAAAACTACTCGAATGCTGTTTCTTTTTGTGTCAATGGTAAAAGCTTAAAATTTTTGGTAGATACGGGTGCATCATTAAGTGCCCTTAAATTAAGTTGTGTTCAAAAATACAGTTACACAAAGAAAATATTGAAATTAAAGGCATAGGAGGTTTTAATATCTGTGGGATATGTTTATTTAGATTTTTGTATAGAAAATGCGATATTTAAGCAAAAATTTTATATTTTTAATAATTTACCATGTCAAAGTGATGGCATAATTGGAGAAAATTTTTTGAAAACTTTTAAGGCTAAATTAGATTACGAAGAAAATACCTTAACTATTTTAAATCAGTATAATAAAATAAATACATTAAAATTAAATGCGGATAGTGAGAATATATTAAGTGTTCCCCTAGGTGCGAAATTATACAGTATGTTCCTACAGGGTTAGAGGATGAATGTGTACTTATGCAAGGTGAATTATATGAGGGTGTGTTCATGGCTGGTGTAATTGCACAACCGATAAATGGTAAAGTACCAATTAAAATTTTGAATACAAGAGAGACAGAGGTACATTTGAGAAATTTTTCGCCAAAAGCGGAAAGTTTAAGCAATTATGAGTGTCATCAATTTAACAGCCAAGAAAATTCGGCTACTCGAGTTAAAGAACTATTTAAAATTCTTAAGCTTAATCATCTAATTAATAATTAATCAAATTCTCAAATATATTTCATATGCCAGGAGATAAGCTTACAGTTACTAATTTATATAAACAGTCAATTCAAGTTAAACCAGATACTCAGCCGGTCTATAGAAAGCCATATAGGTTACCTCAAGTACATAAAGAGGAAATAAATAGGCAAATTTCTCAAATGTGTCAGGATGGAATAATTGAGAGTGCGCAGAGTGAGTGGTCTTCACCTTTGTTGCTTGTACCAAAGAAAAACGATACGAATGAGGGAAGAGCTAGGTTAGTATTGGACTACAGATTTTTGAACCCATATATATTAGATATCAAATTTCCGATTGCGAGTGTAGTCGATATTTTAGACTCCCTAGCAGGTGCACTTTATTTTTCACATCTAGATCTTAGCCAGGGCTATTATCAGGTCGAATTAGAGGAAGAAAGCAGAAAATACACAGCTTTCACTACAGATCGCGGTCAGTGGCAAATGCGAAGGTTACCAATGGGGTTAAAAATTAGCCCTAGTGCCTTTTCAAGGTTAATGACCATAGCGATGGCGGGCTTAAATTACGAAAAGTGCTTTGTTTATCTTGATGATCTTATAGTATTTGGCAGAAACCTTAATGAACACAATAAAAATCTAATAGATATTTTTTCTAGATTGCGAAAAGTAAACCTAAAATTAAATCCTGCTAAATGCGATTTTTTGAAAAAAGAAATTCTGTATCTGGGTCATATAATAAGTTCTGAAGGAATATCACCTGACCCTGATAAAATAAAAGCTTTAAAAGATTATCCTATTCCAAAAAAGGCAGATGAAGTTAAACGCTTCGTGGCTTTTGCCAATTATTATCGAAAATTTATACCACATTTTTCAGAAATTACAGTTCCTCTAAATAAATTATGTAAAAAATACGCTAGGTTTGAGTGGACGGACGAATGTGATAAAGCTTTTAATTGTCTTAAAAATTCGCTGATTAAGCATCCGGTGTTAGATTATCCCGATTTTTCGAATGAAAATGAATTTATTTTGCAAACAGATGCGTCTGCTTTTGCTATAGGAGCAGTGTTATCAAATAAAAATAATAAACCAGTGGCGTTCACTAGTCGTAGTTTAAATAAAGCAGAAATTAACTACCCTACTATACATAAAGAACTTTTAGCAATTTATTGGGCTGTAAAGCATTTTCGACCATATCTGTATGGCCGTCGTTTCAAAATTTTAACCGATCACAAACCATTAATTTATCTTTTTACGCAAAAAGACCCTGGTAGCAGATTGACAAAATTTCGTTTGTGTCTAGAAGAATATGACTTTTATATCGAATATATCAAAGGAAAAGATAATGTTACAGCCGATGCTTTATCGAGAATAATCTTGTCCTCAAACGAATTAAAAGATATGAATGAAGGTATGATTGCAGTTTTAACCAGAGCACAGAGTAAACGTAGAGACGGACAGGAAGACGAGTTAATTAAGAAAAGTACTGAAAATATTTGGCTTGATCACCCGAATATTGTGGAAATTCTTAAGCAACCCACTAACTGTACCGAATTAATTATAATACCATCCTTAAAAATTAAAAAATGGTCAAAAGATGTCACTCAACAAGTGGGAGACTTTTATTATATTCCATTACATTTTACCTTATACTTAGACCAAAAAGCTTTATCACCATTGGCGCGAGACGAAATGGTGAAAGATTTGGTAGAAATAAGTAAAAAGGCTGAAATTAAAGAATTAGTTATTAATAAAAATAATGATAATACAGAGTTTATTAAATTTATTGGTAGTAAAATAAAAAATTATACTAATTGGAGGGGCCCCCGTATAAATGTTGTAAAAGGTATTAAAAAAGTAATGGACAAAGACGAAAAAAGAGTAATCCTTAATGATTTTCATTTACTACCAACCAGTGGTCACGCTGGAATAAATAGAATGACAAATAATATTAAAAAGTATTATTTTTGGCCAGGTCTGGATAGTGATGTTCGAAATTTTGTAAAAAGGTGTGACATGTGTCAAAGACAAAAACATTCGAATCATTATACTAGAGAGCCAATGGTAATAACTACTACAGCTGAAACAGCTTTTCAAAAAATATATTTAGATATTGTTGGTCCACTTCCGGTAGACGTAAATGGATTTGTTTATATTTTAACACTTCAGTGTGAGTTAACAAAATATGTAGAGGCCTACCCTCTTAAAAACAAGGATTCCGTATCTGTGGCAAGATCTTTGGTGGATAACTTTATCTTAAGATATGGTATCCCTCAGGAAATTGCTTCAGATAGGGGTACCGAGTTTATTTCTCACACTATGGCAGAAACATGTAACTTGTTAGGTATAAAACAGATTCATTCTACGGCGTATCATCACGAGAGTATCGGGAGTTTAGAGGCCTCTCACAAAGTTCTAGGTGCTTATTTGAGAATTCAAACTCAAAACCATGATTCTGCATGGAGCACATGGCTTCCGTACTGGTGTTTTTCTTATAATACTGCAGTACATACGGAAACCAAATACTCTCCCTTTGAACTAGTTTTTGGAAAAAAATGCCAATTACCAAATAATTTAAATAATGAAGTTGATCCTATTTATAATTTTGATAACTACCCCATTGAATTAAAATATAGGTTACAAACAGCTCAAAATGATGCAAGAAATAACTTAATACTTTCTAAATCTAAAAGAAAAGAAAATTTTGATTTAAAAGTAAACCCCATTCAGTATAAAAAGGGCGATAGAGTTTTAATCAAAAACGAAACTGGTGATAAAATTACCAGCCCTTGCTTCCTGGGGCCATATTTAGTGGTAGAAGATGTTGCACCAAATGTAAAAATAATTAAAGATAAGAAACATATTTTAGTCCATAAAAATAGAACTAAGTTGTATAATAGCTAATTAAAATTAAGTTATAATAATAAGGGCTCTATATTACTATACTATTGCATGTATTTTCTTTTAACCTTTTTCTAAAAGACCTCTCTATTTTCTTTCCTACTTTCACTATATGACGCTATTTTCCTTCTCTTATATCTGAGTTTTTATTTTTCTTTTCATATATTTAGATAAATAAGACAATAAAAAAAAAAAAAAAAAAAAAAAAAAAAATAGTTTAAATAGTGTATTGTAACATTTGTCTCTAGTAATTGTATTTTATTTACGAATTTCAAATTTTGAAAATAAATTGAAATTCTTTTAATTGCCCGGGGAGGTGTAATATATAGAGAAAACACCCTATATAAAATGTATTGTATCAAATTCAACTTGTTGCAATAATGGGCAACCACGCAATAACCTGTTTTGCTATGTCAGCAGGTCAACCACCTTCCCGAGCGTATATGGCAATTAGATTGCATTTTAAAAAAAGATTGAGAATATACTTTGGGTAATGTTAAGGTGAACATGTAGTTTCATTTTGCTACCCTTTGTTTCAACCCTAAGTATTACATTAGACCGCCATTTTGTTCCGTCATGTTGAATTCGTACCAAAATTTTATCAGTTTATTCTTATATCACATCTAATATTGGTGCAGAATCATTTAAATAAAAAAAAATTAGTTAATTATTTAAACGTTTTATCTGACCACTATTTTGTTCGGCCATCTTGAATTCGTGCCAGAATTTCACCAGTTTCTCTCTACATCAGACTTAATTCTTACACATAATTTAAAATCAATCTAATAAGTAGTTTGTTCAGGTTGATATTTTAAATATTTTATTTGTCCGCCATTTTTTTCTGCCTTCGATTCAAACCAAAATGTTACCAGTTCATTCCTTGGGAACAGTTAACTTTTGTGCAAAATTACAGGTAAAATGGACAATCAGTTTTTTAGTAATATTTTTTTTAATAATTCACTAGGCCGCTATTTTGCTCCGCTTCGCTGTAGACCAAAATGTTAGCATATCATTACAATATTATATATTTGACCATAATTTGATGTTAATCGGGTAAGTAGACTATGCGGCGATTTGACAGACCGACAGACAAATCGACGGAATTAAAAAGCCATGCCTTTTGGCATCCAGGTACTCTAAAAGGTGATGATCTGTAAAAACCTGGGAGGATGATTTTTTTAAATCATTACAAATATTCTATTCGGCTGCCAGTTTGTATTTGAATTCGTACCACTTCATCCCTATATCAAAGTTAAATCTTGCATACAATTTGACATTATATTTTATTAAGCCGCCATTTTGTTTCGCTATCTTGGATTCGCAAATTTGGGGTAGATTAGATAAGTACACGCAGTTCCAAAAAAAAGTGACGCACTTGATTTTTGGCCCAAATTTAATGTCTTACCTTTCAAACCACTGGACCGATTTTGAAGAATTTTTTTTTTCGTATGTAGATAATACCTTTGTCTTCTAGAAGAAATGAAACAAATGAAAATGTCCTCAAAGATTCTCGGATAATAAGTAATAGTCAAAAAGCACGAACCATGCTTTTTTGCTATTTTTTGACCTGCCCTGTATATTAGTTGAGGATTCGTATAGATCCTTTTTACACCCTATACGAAGGACCCTTTTTTGTAAGCATTTTGTTTTTTATTCATCGACTTATCTTTAAAATTGACCGAATTACAGCTTTTTTGCTGAAACTTTGCCAACAAGAATGTTAATAGAAAAACTTAAATATTGCTTTTTTTCCTGTTTTTTGACTCATCCTGTGTACTATTCTTACACTCTAGATGAAACGCCATTCATATTCTGTTCATTAATTTGTCTTGAAAATGTCTGAATTACAGCTTTTTTATTGTAACCTGGCATTTTGCCAAGGCACCTACTTAATTAATTTTTCAGAAGTGATATTCTAATAAAATAAAAATGATATGAATTTTATAAAACTTTTTTATTAACACAAAATAATAACTGGATAAAAAAGAATTTGAAGAATGTGCTTAGTACCGAGTATTGCCTTCTGTAGGAACTCTCAGAGCTTCTAATCTGCGTGCCATACTTGGACTTAGGTTTCTTATTTTTTCCATTGGTATCCGGTACCATTCTTCTTATAACGCATCTGCCAATTCTGCTAGGTTTTCAAGAGGTCTTTTGCGTGAATGCACCCTTCTTTCGTCCCACAATGTTTTATTGCATACATATCGGGGCTTCTCGCAGACCACTGTAATGTGGCTATACCCGCGGTTTCTAGGAACTCTGCACTATTGCTGCGGTATGCGGTCGGGCATTATCCTGCATCAGAATAAAATTGTTACCATCTAGATCAGCAAGAGGTAACACATACTGCTCTAAAATGTCATTGATGTAAATTTGGACTGTCATTGACTGTCTAATGGGAAAAACATGAAGGGGTGTACGTCTATTCATGGAAATCCCACCCCACTCCAGAACTCAACTACCGTTAAAATTATCGCATTCTGTTATAAAAGATTGATTGAATCTTTCGCCAGTTCTTTTTCCATAACTTTTTCCTCCCATCTATCACATTAAGGCAAAACCTTGATTTATCAGTAAACTGGACATTTGACCATTCACGATTAGTCCATTCTCTATAATGTTGTACGAAGTATCTCCGAGCAGCACGATGTTGAGGTAGCAATTTAGGCAATTTGCAGGCCTCCTAGCCTAGTTCATTTTGGCAAGATGTCTACAAACCGTCTACTTACTCACTATAACATCTCGAATTTGGCGAAGATCTTCTTGAACTTTCACAGCCATATTCGATCGATTTCGTAAAATCCGCAGTCTCAAAAAGCGATAATCTCTAGGGAAGGTTTTTCGAGGGCAACCAGAACCCACCTTCCGAGCGATGCTCCCTGTTTGTTCATATTTCAGGATCGCTCTACCAGATGTAGCTGCAGGGACCCCCACAGCACGACCGGCGTAGCGTTGACTACGCCTATCATTTACTAAAGCAACTAATCTTGCCGTTTGTTCGGGAGTAATTTGGGGTATTTTATCACTAAAACTTTTTTTCGTATAAAAAATAACAATCATGAAGTTAGTGAAATACATAACTGACAAATACGGTAGACTATAACAAATTAATTGCCATGGCAACGGCAATTGTTTTTCCAAAGTCGATTATTATCCGTCATAGTCCATCCGCTAGCTAAGATTTTTAATACATAATTTCCAGTTCTATTAAAAAAGACTCATAGGGTTTTAAGTTCAGTTTTTGTCGCTGATTACGAATTTACCTGAATATCGTTCTGCATATTCTGACTTAGGATAATGTCCAGTTGTATACCCTACCAATAGTGCGAAACTGCAGGTATCGCTACATTATAGCGCCGGCGAGAAGCCTCGATATGAATGCAGTAAAATATTTGTGGAATAAATTAGGAAGGGTACGTTCTCGCGAACGGTCTCTGGAGAGCCTAGCAGAATCGGCAGATCAACATCAAGAATGGGACGGTATACCAATGGAAAGAATAAAAAACTTAATTTTGAGTATGCTACAAGATAAGAAGCTCTCAGAGTAGCTATAGAGAAGCCAATATTCGGTACTAAGCACATTTTTCAAATTCTTGTCCAGTTATTGTTATTTTAAGTTAAAAAAAACATACCCTAGGTTTTTCCATTAACAACTATGCAGCTGGTAAGGTTTCAGCAAAAAAGCGGTAATTCGGTCAATTTTAGAGATAAGTCGATGAATAAAAAACAAAATGCTCACAAAAAAGATCTTTCATATAGGGTGTAAATAGTTTCTATACGAATCGTTAACTAATACACTGGGCAGTCAAAAAATAGCAAAAAATAATAGTTCTAGTTTTTGTATTATTATCCAAGAATCTTTGGATTTTTTTTTCATTTGTTTCATTTTTGCTAAAAGACAAAGGTATTACCTACCTCCGAAAAATAAATTGTTCAAAATCGATCCACTGGTTTAGAAGATATAAGACATTGAACTTGGGTCAAAAATTAAGTGGGTCATTTTTTTTGGAACTGAGTGTAGTTTTTTAAAAATAATTCGTTCACTAGGCCGCCATTTTGTTTCGCCACATTGGATTCGTATCAAAATTTTTTTTATGTAATACTTAATTTTTCGGCAAAATTTGAGGTAAATTAGATAAATAGTTTTTTAGTAATAATTTTTTTAACATTTTACTAGGTAGCCATTTTCATCCGATATTTACCAAAATGTTACCAGGTCATCCTCATATGACCCTTAATTTTTGACTTAACCTGAACCCTTAATTCAACAACATTCGAGGTCAATCGTATAAATAGTTAGACAGACAGACAGACGACGTAATCGACAAAACATGTTTTTTTGGCATCTAGTGACCCTAAAACTTGAAAATCTGTAAAAACTTGGGAGGGTGATTTTTTCACGATTACATTTCTTCCCTTTTACGAGGGAAGTAACTAATTGAATGGTATGCTGACATATCTTGGGATTATGACACAGGTGATTTTTCTACTTCCCACAAGAATTTCTAACAAAAGACAGGGTTGTGCCTACAATTTGTATTAATAACCTACTTCGGATCCCAGTGGCTTTTGTCAATTATGTAAATCGTACAGGGAAGTGTTTTTCATCTGCATGTAATGCTCGTACGTGTAGGAAGAAATAATGACTTTACATATGTCATTTTTTAAAAGTAAATGAATGACTAAGCTTTGTACACTTTAAGGTGTGATTGAAATATTTTATGCAATGCAGAGACTAAAGAAAATTTATAGGTAATGTATATGATCCATAATATTAATTAAATGGGCTCTCTTCTTTAACTCTTATTTGTTGGTAAGTAGGTACATTTTGGTGATTTCCGCTCGGTCAATTGCTTCTCTCAACACGTTTTGCAGCATTTGAGACATAATACTTCTAAATACATGTATAATCCTTTCTTCTAAGATTTCAAGAGTGGCTACAGCTGTTACATAGACTGTTTCTTTAACATATCCTCATTGGGCCATTGGTGGCAATAACTTTATTATTGAAATGTTCAATTAAATAATTAAGAGCTTCTCTGGTATTGTGAGGCGGTGCTCCATCTTGCTGGAAGTAAATTCGGCGTAAAACTTCTAAGGTAGATCATTAAGATGTTCAACTTGAAATAAAATTGGTCCAATTATTCTGTTACCAACGACACCAGCCCAGACATTGACTTCCTTGAAAATTTCCTACTTTCATTTCATGTTGATTTTGTTGAGCCCAGTAACGAGTGTTTTGCTTGTTAAACATACCATTATTCTGGATTGGTCAGAAAATAAGATAAAGTTGATAAAATTTGGGTCAATTCTACAATTTTGGAGCAACCAATCACAAAACAATACCCGTCTATCGCCATCGTCAGGATACAAATGTTGGTGTAACTGGCACTTAAAAGCTCGATATCAGTGTTTCTTTAATATTTTTCTAGCCGATTCATGACTTAAACCCAGTTCGTGATTAATTTTACTTAATTTTACTTAAAGAAGAAAAGAAGAAAAAAATCCTCTTTTCAAAAAGTGCTCGTCTATTGAAAATTCTGTCATCATTTCAGGTCCTTAGATTTATTTGCGTCTGGTCATGGCCACCTAGATGCAATTTTAAAAATGACTATAAAAAATCAAGTAGGCGTCTCAGGAATCCAAAAATGGAAAAATATACAGAGTGTTCAATTTAAAAAAATCCAAACTTGAGTCATTTCCGGTTAATCCGGAAGTGACCGGAAATTGAAAAATATGCGAAAACTCTCCTTATTATGTACCATTTAACCATACAAAATTTCTTTTTGATACTTCAAATACTTTAAAAGTTATGGCCTCTCTAATAGATTCGTTGAAACCCGGTATATATATATATATATATATATATATATATATATATATATATATATATATATATATATATATATATATATATATATATATATATATATATATATATATATATATATATATATATATATATATATATATATATATATATATATATATCTATTATTACCAGGAATGGGCGATAATAGAATTTACCTATCGCTTATACATGTGAAAATTTAGTCGATAAAATTAAGTTATCGATAGATATTGCTGTCTATCGATAGTTCATTGCTACCTATCGATATTTACGACAAAGGCAGTTTGGAATCTAAATCTATTGAAGAGCAAAAAAAGGTCGTCACTTTCATAAACATATGATGCATAATTTATTCTCAAACAAATCAGAGAGCAAAAAAGTTCCTCACCTTTGTATAAATGTTATGGCTCTCTTTCAGCACTTATCGATGTACTAATATTTTTGTATTTACCTCTTATTTGATATGTCGCTTACCTATCGATAACTATCGAAATATCGATAAGGTGCCCATCCCTAGTCCCCAGCTTCATAGAGAACTTCTCTTATCTCTCTATATTATGTATCTACAAAAAAACCCGCCCAAAATTGAAAAAAAAAAATAGGTATCTATTTTTGACAAGAGAATTTTACAATACAGTAAACCTACAGTTCCAAAATGAGTTAAAAAAGTTGTTTAAATAAATCGTTTGCTAAAAAGAAGCAAGATATACTGTTTTACCAACATTAAGAAATAATGCAATTAAAAAAAAACAGAAATAGAAGGGAGTTGAAAACAAACGTTTCATTCACTTTTGTTCGAATACATGCCCTACTTAGCCTTTAAGTAATGGTACTACTGCGCCTTTCTTTGGATTCCAAAAATGATGACAACATTGTTATATTTTTGCTTATTAAGGGAGGAAAATATTGCATACGTTACCTTAAAAAACCAGGAAGCACTATAATTACTTATAACCCGTAATACATTGTCAGTTTTAAAACGTCACATTTACAATTTGTGATATGGCAAACAAACAGTAAACATAGAATTCATGGCACACTTACCTTTAAAAACTAAAATCTGTTCTATGGTCTTTTATAAGAGAACTTTCTTTGTTTTTGACGCTCTTTGCTAGACTATTAAGGATTTTCGCAATAAAGGTTTTTTTGAGGGTTATTAAGAGTTGTCGCAAATAATTTTAACGATGCCTTGTGAAAAATATTTGAGAAGGATTCAATTTCAAAAAAAGGAAAATACGAATATATTCAAAATAATCTTTTAGTTGTAACTTCTAATTTAGGCAAATATTTGCTTTCTCATCCTAAATATATACCGTAGAAATTATCCGCGAATATCAGTGGTGTATATAGAAATTGCTTCTCGGGAGGGGGGGATGGGGGGACGGGGGTTGAGAAGATAAAAATTTGATAATATGAACAACCAAAAAAAAAGGTAATTACTTTATTTCACTTGTAGATAAAATTGGCTCTGGAGGAGGGTTTTGCCTTCCGATTTCGAAAAAAGCCTTACTTTATAGTATTTCTATCATTGCAGCTTAAATAAAAGTGCCCCCCCCCTTATATACACCAATGATCTGAATATATTTCTTTGCTAAACAATTTCGCACGAAGCCTTAAGAAACCTATTCCTTTGTTTTTGTTGTAGTTACGTCCTTCTGTTATTACAGTCAGTTTTCATTTCAGTTGTTTGGACTACTTTGTAATTTTCCACTCTTGTGGAGTTATAGAATACGGCGTGTTAAGATTTGCAAATAGTTGGTGGACATTTTTTAATAAAGATTCTTCAGATTTTCTAAACATAGAGGAACGTTCCTATTACAGTAAATAACTATTAATAATATACCTATTCTTCTTGTTAAACACATATTTTATTACCGCCTCTGCATATGACAAGCAGTGCATATCGTGTAAATGCTAAAATAGATTATGCTAATTGCCAGTTGTAACTAATGCACGTGAACTTTCTAAATGTAGCCTATCTAGCATCTAGACACTCATATATACTGAAGAATTATAGGTACAAGTTACAAGAGATAGTACTCCTACTACTATATCGATAGGTGAACGAACTGGGCACTTGGTCACTGTACCATCTGGGTTTATGCTATTACCATAACCGCGACCTCGAGTTCCGCGATTTTATTAACAGTTAAACTACGCAGGGATGGATTAAACCTTATGTTATATTAATATTTGTATAGTTTCATCTTAGTGATCTTATGGAAAATATAAAATCTAGAGTTTAGGAAAAATATCAAAGAAATTTTCGAAAAATCTTTGTAAATCCCTAATTTTGTTGCACGAGGGGGTAACTAACGATTATTCTAATAGATTGAATGGCTCTTATTTTTGTACACTATATACAAAGTAATTAATTTAACCCTCTCCCAATTAAACAAAGCCGTTTTGGCAAAAAATTAAATTCTGTTTTCTTGCACACTCCCTGTACAATTTTAATGAGAGTGATGCAGGGTCGGACATACAGGAAGGATGAGGGGATGCCCCTACCTCCTGATATTTTATCCTGATGGTAAAATCTCATCTTATTGGTAATTAATATGCAGCTGTTTTAATACATAACGAATATTTTTTAAAAGATTGATCTTTGTTCTACGTATTTTATTACTTCCTTCCTAAATAGGAAGTATTGTAACCGTGAAAAAATCACCCTCCGAAATTTTTGCAGATCTTCACCTTTCAGGGTCCTTAGATGCCGAAACACATGTTTGTCAATTCCGTCGGTCCGGCTGCTTGTTTGTCTGTTGGCGATATGTCTAAAAAACTACTTATCCGATTAACTTCAAATTTTGGTCAAAAATTAAGGGTCATATGGGGATGACCTGGTAAATTTTGGTAAAAATCATGTGTCATGTCTACATAAACTGGTATTTAATCAAAAAATGTTGGTATTTTGGAACCCAAGATGGCGAAACAAAATGGCGAACTAATAAAATATTTAAAAATCAGCCTGAAAAACTACTTATTAGATTGATTTCAAATTTCATGAATTAGATGTGAAAATGGCGGTCTTAAAAAATCAGTGTGGAAACTAATTTTTCGATTTATTTGAAATAATGACCAAAAATCAAATGAGGTGCAACAAAATGGCGCGCAATAAAAATATTTAAAAAGAGAGTATTTAGGTATTGGGTCACACAACATATCACTGCCCCTACTAAAGGAAAGGTTCATAGCGAAGTAAGTTCCGGGTAAAAGAAACTTACCGGTTTTTATTATTTTTAGTGAGAATGTGAACGATGTTGTAGAAAATCTCCAACCATTATGTTAACCAGATCCTTATGCGCTACAGGGAGAACCTGAACTATTTTTTCTCGAATTCTACAAGAAAAAAGTTTCCTGAATGCACGATGTAATAGATGTGGTATAATGATACCAAAATTCCAGTTATGCAAGTTTTACGACGTCAGATGGGAAGCCAATATTTAAATTCAAAATGCAATGTAAAGAAAGATATCTTACATAATATCGACATGTCAAAAATCATATTGGCATAGGCAAAAATTTAAAAACGGTTGTTAAAGGAATTTCAAAAACGTTTTGGCCAGTGTTGTAAAAAATCGGTAAATTTCTTTTACCCGAAACTGCCCTCCTATATGACCCGATTGTCCCGCACATAGTAATTTAGGGACACGTATATAAATTAGGAGAGCATTTCCCGTTAAACTATTTTACAGATTGTTTTGAGTTGTGTATGAAGATATTAAATCTGCGAAATTTGCAACTATCAAAGAGAAGCCCATTTTATGATCAAATAAAATACAGGGTCATCTATTAAAAATATGAACAGTTTTTACACACTCACATCTTAAAACAAGTATGAGCAACCTTTCGGGACTTAGGAAGAAATAAGTAGGTAGTAGTGAATTAAAAAGCGATAAAAATTCACTTTTTTTACTTAATATCCTGAATCTTTCAAGTTAGGAAACAAATAGGTAGTTTGTTTCGAAAAAAACTACCCGTAACTACGCCTCTGGTTGCCTTTATAAAGAGCTAATCCTTGCAAAATATATAGCCTCTATTAAGTTTTGTGTTCATTCACTAATGATTGAACAATTTTTTGTTATCCCAACAGCTATTAAAAGTTACAAATTAAAAAGCACTTGTGGCATCCGAAGAACCGAAATACATATATATGTATAAAAACTATATTATTGATTAAATGGTTCCATCACAGTCAAAATGAAATTGTTAACGGGCCGCGCTGAACTGCTTTTTATAAATTTTCGCCTAATCATCGTTCCAGTGTTGTACTAGCACATAGCACATGCGAGTTATTGCTTAACATACAAAAATGTAGAGCTTATAGCATATTGTTCTTGTGTTTGCTTAGTGGTCCATATAAGTGACACGTGACACGTCTTCATCATCAAACTGCTGTCATCATCGTCATCATCATCATCAAACTGCTGAATATAGGCATCACTTTACATATTTTCCATCACACTCACCTGTTGTTTACTTAGTAGAGACGGTGTGTGTACATTTAGTGCTATTTTCTACGTTTAATTTCGAAAAATATTCACTATAAGATTGAACAACATCGTTTAGAGTTCACCAAATTTTAAGGTATGTACTTATACATTTATAAAAAAATCCTTAAAGATATTCGTAATTTTGCAAGCGCTATAACTTAATATGATTCATAACCTATAAATTGTGACAAGTTCGTTCATTTCGTATTTCCTGGCAGTTTGATACTGAGGTGGGGCGTTTTTCACCAATGTTTGGGAAGTGCGCCCCAGTAAAATAAGTGAAAAACGCCTCACTACGATCGAACTATTTATATTATTAGAATAACATTTTCATTACAGAATATGGGTAAAACATATGTTCGTAAGACCACACGAGTTTCATTTAGTGAAGATGAATTGGCAGATGCTATGTAAAAAGTCTTATCACGAGAAATGGGCGTAAATCAAGCAAGCAGGGCCTATAGAATTGCATCTCGTAATTTAAGACGACATTTGCTATCCAAAAGTACAAAAATACGCTTAGGTCGGTGTCCAGAATTAGGAACTAAATATGAAAGAAGACTTACTTTGCACATAAAAGCCTTGGGAAAAGTTGGTTTTGCTCCGGATTCTTCATCAGCAAATAAAATGGCTTTTTCAGTTGCAGAAAAGCTAGGTTTAAATCATCGTCTCTCTAAAGAAACCCAATCAGCTGGAGACGATTGGTTCCATGGGTTTTTGCTCCGTAAGCATTAGGAAATCTGAGGGGCTGTCACTTGCCAGGGCTAGAGGGATGAACACAACAGATGTCAGTAATTTTTTCACTCTCCTGCTTGAAATAACTTGCTGGAAAAACCTGGGAAAATATTCAATATTGATGAGACGGGCATTCAGATTAATAGTAGACCATGAAAAGTAGTGGCAACGAAAGGGACAAAAGACGTTTATTCGTTGACAACATCAGAGAGGGGACAAAATGTTTCTTTAATCTCATGCTGCAGCGCAGAAGGATTTTTACCTCCGGTTTTGATTTTCAAGGGCAAAAACCAAAAAGATGAATTTATTGATGGTCTTCCCCCAGGTTCAGAAGTACTAATGAATCCCAAGCCATCATATATTAATTGAGAGTTATTCACAAATTGGTTTAAGGATTATTTTTTGCCAAAAAAGAGTAATGGAAAAGCCTTATTAATCTTGGACGGGCACACATCCCACTGTAATGCTATTGAGTTACTTGATTTAGCTGTTGAATATGATGTAGTTCTTTTATGTCTGCCCAGTCACACAACTCAAGCATTACAACCCTTAGATAGGGCATTTTTTAAACCACTTAAAACATATTTCTTTCAAGAAGTAAAGAACTGGATGATCCAAAATAAAAATAGGAAACTATCCAGAACTAACATTTCTAAATTAATTGGTAATGCTTGGGGTAAGGCAGCAACCGTAGCTAATGCCACAGCGGGGTTTAGAGCTTGTGGGATCTATCCATATTATCTACAAGCAATCCCAGAACATTTTTTTTCTATTTCGGATGCAAGTTTGAATTCCCCTGCCGTAAATAAACCTATCCCGTCAACATCAAGCACCTTTACATCTTACCAAAAACCGGACATTTCTGACCCTTCAACTTCAGGTTGTGCTAGAAATAATACAGACTTACGAGTTCTTGCCATAAATGAACCTATTTTGTCAACACCAAGCTGCTCTACATCCTACCCAAGGTCAGGCGCAGCTGAACCTTTAACTTCAGGTTGCGCTATCTTAGGCGTCCATAAAGCCTCTACTAATAATTCAAACTCCTTTAACACTTCGGACAGCGCATCAGTTTCAGATAGCGAAGAAACACCTTCAAAGTTTTTAAGAGAAGATAACCCTGTTCCTTTTATCCCTCATACAACTTCCAAAAGAAAACAACAAGCTTTAGAGCTGACATCCCCTGAAAATCGTGTAAAAAGGCGTGTTTTTGCAGAGAAAAAGAAACAAAGTTTAAACAAAAAAGAAAAGGATATAGAAGGTAAAAGTATTTAAAAAACTAACAAAAAGAGAAACATTAAATTGACAAAAAGGGTATCAACTTCTTCTAGCTCTGCAAGTGAACCACGTTTAGACTCGTCTGATGAGTCATCTGATAAAAGTGGGGACTTCTGCGTTGAATGTCACGAGTATTACTATTCTACTAAGTTAAAAGTGGACTGGATTCAATGTATGAAGTGTAATCGCTGGCTTCACGAGACCTACACCAACGAGAATAACATGTGCAATACTTGCGCTGAGAAAAAAATCAAAAACACAATAAGTTTCTAAGTGGGGCATATTCCACGACTTCAAGAGGAAAACGCCCCATTGTATTTTTTTTTTTTTCAAAAGTATACTTCATCTAGTATTAAAATTACATTTATAATTAAGAAATATCATGTTGTTTTGCTATGTTATAAAAATTAAATTAAATAAATGTTTTTATAAATAAAAATATACTTTTATTTTGGGAATTGTACGTCTTTTTCAAAAAGCTGGACGTATTTGCCTGATTTACCCTATATATATATATATATATATATATATATATATATATATATATATATATATATATATATATATATATATATATATATATATATATATATATATATATATATATATATATATATATATATATATATATATATATATATATATATATATATATATATATATATATATATATATATATATATATATATATATATATATATATATATATATATATATATATATATATATATATATATATATATATATATATATATATATATATATATATATATATATATATATATATATATATATATATATATATATATATATATATATATATATATATATATATATATATATATATATATATATATATATATATATATATATATATATATATATATATATATATATATATATATATATATATATATATATATATATATATATATATATGGTGTTTCCTATCTTGTAGGTAGCACTGAGAATGGTGAAAGCCGATAAAAAATTATAATGTTTTTACTAAAATTCTCTCCGTTGCCAAAAAAAAAAACAGTTTTTGATCATTAACCTTTTCAGGGGGTAAGTCGAATTTTTGTGCTTTCTATTCTATTCCAACCATTTCGTAAAAATTAGTTTTGGAATAGAACAGAATGACCGTTTTAAACTTTGATGGGGAGAGTAAAAGAAAGACAATGCTAAGGAAATTCGAAGCTCTAGAGAGAGCATTAAATTATTTGGGTGTCATCTTCGCAATTTTTTCTTATAACGGCATAGAATTTATACACAGTGGGTTTATCTCTCCTTTGCGGATGGTGGCTAACATATTTATAAACAGGGACGTAACCCACGGATCAGCATTAGCCAAGTCAAAATCCGGTTTTAGGTTGCGATATTACGATAACGCTTTTATCATATTGTGGGTAGATAAAGACGACCCGAGTATTTCGAAGCTTTTTGATATTCTTACAATTCGTGTATTTTCCACTCGAAGCAGTATCAGAATCAGAATTCTTACTATTCTGCAGTAACTAAGAAAGGAATTAAAAAAACAAACTATAATTGAACAGCATCGATATGAAATGACCAATAGTTCCTAGACACGGAAATCAGCAATGTTAAAAAAGATCTTACGCAGAATAGTTGTACCTAAAAGTTGACTTTGTACACAATTTCCGAATGTCAAGTTGCTTTCTTACGGCTTTTCCTTACAATGTCTGAAAATACATATTAGAAGAATTAGAATAAACTAAATCAAGACAGTTTCGAATCCGGGAATATCGTAATGATTTTGTTGATATTAGAACAAAATTAGCGATCAAGAAACTATATTCTTGAAATCTCTTGCCACGTGAATGGGGTGAATTTTATACAGATCGAGACATAGAGTCCTGCTAACGTAAGAATTTTCAATCGTAAATAAATGCCAAAAGGAGACACACCGCAAGATCGGGTACTAACGAGGAAGTGTGGTCTAAGCATCATAGAATACAAAAGCTTTCGTTTGATGTAATAATATCTTTTCCAGGAAAAGCATAGATATATACATTTTTGAATGCCTGATAATCAGGGTTCACTTTTACCGACATATCTTAATCTTTTCAGACTCGACTTATTTAAATTACCATACTCACAGTTGGTTCTCTTTTTTGACGATACAGCCTTTATCTTCTTCTTGTCCCATAATGTGGCCAAAGTATTCAAGTTAGCGATGTTAGATAGTTTTGATTATTTCAGTTTCCTGTCCATGACATCTTGGTTGCTGATTCTATCTACCCAACTAATCCTTAGTAATCTTCTGTAGGACCACATTTCGAACGTATCTAAATGTTTTAGCGTTGCTTCAGAGGGCGTTCATGCTTCTGATCCATACAACAAGACATGGAAGACATAACAACACAGCATTCCATAGGAAGATTTAGGTGTAAGTCACGTCTGCGCAGAATATTTTTTATTTTTAAGAAGGGCGCTCATGCTCGTTGTATTCGAATTTTAATCTCTGTCGAACTCTTTACAGAACTATAGCACCAACCTTGATGTCACTACTTAGGACGACGCTTTCCTTGCTGATTATCATCTATTTAGTTTGACAGCATTAAATTTTAATTCGTATTGTTTGCAAGTCATGTCTATTTTGCTTTACAAAATCTGCATTCTAATTTTTGTTCAAAATTAACTTATTGATGACAATAGCTTTTGCTACTTCCTCAAG
Organism: Kuschelorhynchus macadamiae; assembly: GCA_030620095.1. Taxonomy (NCBI): domain Eukaryota; kingdom Metazoa; phylum Arthropoda; class Insecta; order Coleoptera; family Curculionidae; genus Kuschelorhynchus; species Kuschelorhynchus macadamiae. The sequence goes on along the minus strand of JAUTXW010004472.1, from coordinate 378,210 downwards.
CCCTTCATTAACGATTTTTTTTCTAAGTAAATGTTCAAAAGCCTTGACGCACTCCTCTTTATATATTTACTTCTTCTGACAGTCGATTCTCTATTCGTAGTCATGCTGTTTGATACCAATATAGATTAATGATTGCGCGGGAGTCTTTGTCATTGGTTCCAGATTTTTCAAAGATCAACAACACGCCCATAATCACAACAACACAAAGACAATATTGCAAAATAATTAAATGCAAAATCAAGGTTAACCATTTGAAGACCCTGGCACGTAGTACACCATCACATGGGCCCATTTATTGCTCTAGACATTCATTACGAAAAAGCTTTCACATAGGTAAGATCACATATCTTAAATTGAAAAAGCAACCTATTATTTAAATTAGATTTCTAGATAGTTGTAAGTAATATTTTGAAGCTCAATGACAACACATATTACTTGAGAATGACTAAATATATTATGCTACCCGAAACGCAGTGTAAACAATAAAAGTAAAAAAAAAATAATGCAAGTCTAACAAGTAATTTCTTTTCATAATCAAACATTTTTACCACCTTTAAACTGTTAGAATTAATTTAGATATGGCAAAAACAGCTTAATTCAGTTTTTTGCAGATATTTAATTATAAAAGAAAAGTTTATTGAAATACGTTTAATATTTACTTACATCCAAATCAGCTAATTCACGGTAGTTTATCTTCTCGTCGAAACTCTGGAGCATTTACTTCTAAATAGTGAATCACTTTACGTTTAACAACAAATTGTTTACAGTAACGGATGTTTTGAAGTCTGTTACATTATCAGATTTCCCGCAATAAAATAGAAATTAAACGAAATAACAAATGCAACTAACCAAAAAAATAAGAGCAAAGGTTGTTTACTGGCACCAATAACAAGCACAACGATACAGGAGTGCGAAGTTGATTTTGATAAAAAAATCTTATCAAACTTTAATTGGATGGGTTGTAATCGAAATTAAAGGATTTATCTAACATAAGCACTAACATTTTACCAATACTTGGATTTATTTATTGTAGTACAAATTTTATTTTACCTTTCAAGAAATACCGAAACAATAGTAATAGGGGTGATTTGATTGAACCTTTGAAGAAACCATCCGGCTAACATTCTTCAACTTTTAAAATGATTTTTATCCGTATAACTTATTATTAAATACTTACCATCTTTAGTAGAATGGAAAAGATAAGCTTGAAGACGCAATCGCAAACGTTTTGGTTTCAATAAGTGCATTAGACTTTTTAGGCCAGTGAACATACTTTAAATTTGGAGGGTAGCAATGTAGCATGCACGGTAAGCAATTAAAAATTACTAAAACATTTAATACATGTTTTAATTTACATATCACGAATTATTTTTTTTTGGTCAGTCGTCAACACAGGCCAACAAGAAACCTATAAAGAAAACAACAAAAACATATGACATATACTTACTAAAACTGGACAGCATAAGGGAGACGTATGAAAGATGAGAGCAGAATACATCTGATTGTTGCACCAGAGAAAAGACAAAAGTAAAGCAAAATACTATACAACAGAGGAAATAAAAAATGCAATAGGCGAGAAAAATAGACATTATAAGAAATATTTGGCAAATTAGTTAGAAAGTAGAAAAATATCATATACAAACCAAAAGAGAGAAGTACGGAAAAAGGTTAAAGCAAAAGAAATCTCTTCTGGGAACGTAAATGTGGCGATATAAGTGCATTCATCGGAGGGTCACAATCTACAGAAGTACGTCATATTATTAAAAATATACAAGGAAACAACGATATCTCTCAGCGGCTCTACAAAATAGAAGGAATAGTGGGAACATCTGCTAAGAAAAAGTACAAATGTATTCTTAGGTAACACTGAAGGCGAAAATAAAAATGAAATCATGGAGAAAAATAAACTAGTTGAGATATAACTGTAGAAATCGTGAAGAATGAAGGTATAAAAAATTTGAAGAGAATCAGAAATCTATTCATCCTTTATTTAGAATAACCGAAGACACCGGAGGAATCGAAATTAAGTTACATCTTATCAGTCTTTAAAAAATTTAGAGTAGCTTATAAGAAAAATCGGTAAATTCCCTTTACTCGGAACTTCCATCGTTATGAATCTTTCCCTTTATTAGGAATAGAGAAGTGTGAAAGAGTAACCCAATTTAGTCATTAGTCATTTAACACATTTTTTTATTAGACGTCATTTTGTTCCACCATTTTGGGTTCATACCCAAAATTTATAAGTTTCTACCTATGTCACACTTGATTTTTGGGCATACTTTAAAATAAACTGAATATGTAGTTTTTACAGTAACACATCGCGATTTTCTTCCGTCATGTTGAATTCGTACCAGTTTATATCTGTATCACATTTAATTTTTGTGAAAAAACTTAAAGTCGATCGAATATTTTATTAGGCCGCCATTTTGTTTTGCTATCTCGGATTTATATCAAAATGTTATGATGTTACTCCTATATAACATTTGATTTTCGTGCAAAATTTGAGATAAATTGGAAAACCTATTATTTTTTCAGTAATAATTTTTTAACGTTTTACTAGGCCACCATCTTGTTAAGCCAGATTGGATTTTTACCAACTAGCAGACAGATAGACTGACGAAATTGATAAAACATAATATTTGGCATTTAGGAACTGCTCTGTAATGCAATTAACTATTGCACAAAATTTGAAATCAATCTATTAATTAGTTTTTTCAGGCAGAATTTTTTAATACTTGATTAAGTCGCCATCTTGGATTCGTACCAAAATGTTAGCACTTAATTCCTATACGGCATTTGATTTTTGTGCAAAATTTTAAGGAAATTGGACAAGTAGTTCTTTAGCAACAATTTTGTTAACATTCATAAATTCATTAGGATTGTTGGATTCTTACCAAAATGTTACCTGATTGTCCCTATGTGACCCCTAATTTTGGAACAATAATTTGAAGTTAATCGGGTAAGTAGTTTTTTAGCTATGCCGCGAACAGACAGACATACTTCTCCTTTTACGAGGGAAATAAAAAAGAAAATAACTATAGAGGTCTCTCTGTTACGAATACAGTAAGTAAATTATACCGAAAAATTAAGAGAGATTAAGAGAAGATATAAAGGATGTAATATCGGAAGACCAAAGCGGTTTACATCGGGCCGCTCATGAACAGGTAACTTATTTACGTTGCAACAGTTCACAGATACAAAAAAAAATGAAAGACTACATCCAACCCTTCTAGATTTATCGAATGCCTATACAGGATGTCCAATGACTAAGTTAAGATCTGCTGGCCTAAAGAAGTATACATTGAAAATATTACAAGAAATATAAACCAACAACAATAATATCTATGACAATTTTTGACGAAGAAGTAGAAAATTACAAATATTGGATCATTAAGAACTGAGATACGGACTCGAATACAAAAAGCCCGTAAAGTAAATTCAGTATGGTAGGACACGAACATTACAACTGCAAATACATATGGCTAGGAAGGACAATGGTAAAAACAGTACTATGTTATGATAGATCCTAAAGATAAAGACAAACGAAATATAACCACAGTGGAAATAAATGATTTCTGAAGAAGTCTTAGTGTATCGAAATTGAAACAAATACGCACTGAAGAAAATAGGAACAGAACCAAATTAAGAGAAACAGTTTTGAAAAAATAGAAAAAAATGGTAAAGTTTTTTCAAAAGTACAAGAAAATTATATACTTAAACTATATGAGAGGATTAATACTATAAAAAGATTAATAGAAATACATGCTAACTGCTGCACTATTGTGCGGAGACGTTACTATTGAGTCGCAGAATGCGTTGTTCGGATAAATCTTCAAGAAGGAAAGTATTCGTTTTTATTTTCTATAATTTCAGAGTGAAATATTATCTTAATGTGTCTTGTACATCACAAAGAAACAGAGGTAGATACTTTATTTTATGAAAGACGAAATATTTTAATTGTAACTTGAAAGTACTAACATCCAGTAGCGTTTCAAAAGGGTGAGCTGCTAAAATTTAAAACCATAAACTGAAGTTCTTCACCAGCAGTTTTAGAGCTACTTTCCATCATCTTGGCCCTAAACCAACTTTCTTTGAAACTTTTATTATCCATTTTATTAATTAAAAGCGTTGGCTGTTCATGCTTTTTAATAATAAAGTCCGTTAAAAAATAAATAAAAGTAGGAAAAAATATCTGAACTCCGTCCTAGTTAATCGTTACTGTACGGAAAATCTTTATTGTCACGGTACGCTCCAAATTCCCAGCTTACACCAGGGGTTTAGAAAAATATAATCGAAACACTCTGTTTCATGGGGCTTTATAAGTTAAAAAATTCGTGTGACTGTCAAATGGGCAATATCAGCAGTTGCAACTATTCAACTGTCCATTAAGGAAAAATGTACTTTCATCTGAAAGGAGTATTTTTAAAAATAATTTGGATTTTCAATTATTAATTTACTAGATACTTCAGATAATTTCAAGCGTTTGTAGTTATCTTTATTTACTTCCTTCAACCACCGTATTTGATGGCACTGCTGTATTTCGGACTTACCACGCATACCCTGTTTCTCGAAATTTATCCAGCAAGTCTGTCACGTACAGTCTACTCACATGCTTGTCAAGAGTGTTGTTAATTAAACTCTTTAATGGCTGTGTTAACATATCTCTTGATTTTTGCGAATATTGGAAATAACAACGGAACAAATAATCCATCACAATTTGCCAATACCTACCACGAACTTAGAAAGTAAACGATAAGGCGAGTTTATAAAGGAAATAAAATAAAATAATATAAAATAAGGAGATCAATGCACGCAACTCCCATAAGGCGTTTATACGTTTATAAAATAAGAGATGACCAACTTTCATCTTCTTATTTTATTTTATTCTATTTCGCAAATACGCCTGCGCATTGGGTCTTGCAACACACGATATGGTGTGTGTATTTTTAAATTAAAGTTAATCCAATAGATATAGCAGTACTGAATAACCAGCAAAAAACTGTTGTGTTGCTGGGTTTGGCAGAAATGGTTCATATTTTTTATTTAGTTTTTATATTCTGAATAAACCTTTAAAATGTTTGTCCCTTCTAATAAATAAATTATTTTCATTCGCCGAAAAAAAAAACGCTAAATTATAGTAATGCACAAAAATGTGCATTCATCATAAAACTTACTTGAATATTTTTTGACGATTCCAATTTTTACTGAAGTTAGAGATACAATTTTATTGTAATAAACAAGTCAGAACAGATTCAAACTTTTAAGAATGCTTTATTATTAAGAAACTACTTATAGAAATTTTACAGAAAAATCAAGTTATATATGTATAAAAGAATTTTAGTGCTAATCATATATAGCTAAACAAAATGATGGCCTAATAAAATGTATAAATATTCAATAAAACTCCATTTCCTGGAATAAAGCCTTTTTAGAGTAAAATAATAAATGACATCATTTGTTTTTTATATACTATATAAATAAAGTTAATAATAATAATAATAATAATAATATGAGAGTAAATTAAAAACAAATAAAAAACCAACAAATCGTCTTTACCCAGAACTTATATCGTACAGAATTATACTCCTACGTACAGATAACAGATTTTATATATATGTACATATAACTTCCCTTGTACGGAATTCCACTATGTAGACATAACAGGGTTTTTCTTATACGTATATAATTATTTGGTAATAACTAATAACTTTACACAAGTCTTATAAACTGCATTTTATTTTATTTTTCTTAGTTGTTACCAAACAACTATAATACAAGTTCATAAAATATTTTATCTGTGTGTTCGGAAATTCTTTACGAGGTAACTTCTGGGTAAAAAGTCACCAATTTATTTTTATTTTAATATTATTAGATATTTTTCATAATTGTATTTACAAAGTTTATACAAAAAATTACGTTATTTTTTATTTTCCACAAAGAAAACCAGAGTTTTATTTCAGGAAATTGAATTTTAGCTAATATTTAAACTTTTTATTAGGCCGCCTTTGAGTTTTTCCCATATAGGATTCGCACTAATATTTTACCTGTTTCCCTGTTATTTCTGTCAAATTATTTTTGCTGACATTTACTTTAATAGTAATTATTTAATTATTAAAATCCTACAAGCTGTGAATCTAAAGACATTTTGTTTTGTCTGAAGGTTGTAGACAATGGGGCCTTCTGAATAAAATTCACTTGTCGGTCTTGACTCGTCTTTAATTTAAAGTACTCACAACGTTTCGATCACTGATTAGTTTACACTTGAGAACGATCCTAGAGGTCCTAGATACATAGCTGATCATAACCTTGTGAATAATTTAAATTGAAGACAATGCAAGTCTAAGGTGACCATATTTTTTGTGAGTCACTACGGGACATATCAGGCATCTTTCAAAATTCACAGATAATCAGACAGGTTCGACATGGTTGCTTACCATGCCTTTTCGGAATTCACCTTAATATGAAATAAAAATTTCTGAAACATATAAATATATAAATCTTTTTCTGAGTTATGGGTATTTTTTAATAGCTTAACATTTTTGGAGATTTCTCCATAAAGACTCACAATTTCTTTCTACATTATAAGTTACAATTAACATAGATTGGTTTCCAGAATGCATAGAGAATTTATAAATATTTTTCTGAGCTATGGATATTTTTTAATAGCTTAACAGTTTTGGAGATTTCTCCATATTCTCACAATTTCTTTCTACATTATAAGTTAAAATCAACATCAAAATTCGATAATATACAAAAGATTTTTAAACGGAATGTTTTCAGATTCAAGAAGATTAAACATTTCTACCCACCTTTAATCAATAACTATTGTTTGTTACAACGCCACTGAAATACCTTTTCCTTGGATAAAAATTGCCGAAGGTAACTCACTTCAGAAAAAGCTCATTTTCATAGAAACACTCTTTAAATATTTAAACTCAATAAAAGAAGTCAATCCGTCCTGAATTTTTCTTTATTTAGCATAACGCACTTTAAACCTTTAAATGGCAAAAAATGAACAGACCACTTATCCAGATAGTCAAAGGCATTTCTGTAAAATATTTTGACATGAGTTCTAAAACACCCTCTATTTATTTCTACATTTTATTATAATGTTTTTGTCATTTTTTAAATTTCAAATTATCAACCTCATTAGCACCTTCTAAAACTATAATTTTATCTGCTTCAATCACAGTAATAGAAGAAGAGAAGAAAGAAGTCTGGTTGTGAACAAACTTAAACCAAAACATGGTGTTGCGCATGGTTAGACAAAGAAATGGCGTAGGTGAGTGGGGGTGGATCTATGTTCATTTTATTGTTTATTTTAACATATGCTGTAATCAGACAAATCATTTCGCTTACCTCGCCATTCAAAGCGATAAAATAGCATTACCATCAATATTTTATCATCAAGAACAAAACAGAGAACATTTTACAGGTCGCCCACAATGCAGGAGAGCAGATAAAAAGAAAAGACAATCCTGTAAAATACAGGACGAACGGCCAGCTTATGCAAGAGGATTTTCTTTTGTTTATTATTTATAAAAATCAGGATTTAGAATGATGAGCTAAAATATACTATAAATAGATTAGGAGTAGACACTTAACCACGACTTTAGACTATTATTATCAAGTGTGGATAATATTGCCATTCTATATAGTAATAATACTGTACGGATAATTTTAATAATAAATAATAATAATGTAACAAAGCAGTAAAGCTTGTCTAAAACACCACAACACACTAAACAATTATCTATTTATTTATTTCCAGACCTACACCAAAAATAGTACCGATAATCCGGCACCAGGCATATAACAGCCTCCCCTCGGTATCCCGAACTTCTAATCCAAATATTTACTGACACCAGTTAAAACATCTACGTTAAAACACGTACATCGCATACGAATACTTGCTGCACTAGATTAAATATTCACTTTAGGCAAAAATGTTATTTTTGCTTAATTAACACTAAATTGTGCCAGCCGATGTTAAATTCATCGCAATTAAATGAAAGCACCGGAAATATAACTGTGTGTGTATTAAATAAAATATACTCCGATTCGATATGAATATATGTAAATACACGTGAAAATACACATGGTATGCATAACTGATAAAAATATAATAAAGCTTTATCGCATTCAGTTTGTTGATGTCAGAGTTTAGCGTTTGTTTAATCGATTTTTCGATACAAAAAATATATTAACTAACCTGATTATATGAAATACTTTAACTAAATTACTTTATAACATGAAAGGAACATTTACTTAAAAGTAACTCAAGGTCATATGCATAAAACACTTTGTATTCCTTGTGTCATATTTTTCTACTTACCTATTCCTATTAATAACAAAAATGTATAAAAAATAAAACCGACTTCAAAAAATGCTCTAAAAAGCGAAATGAAATTTTTATGAAAATTTTATTCCGTAATGTCGGCGTAAAACTACGAAAGCCTAGAAGGGCCGGCCATAACAATAAAATTAAAAAAAAAAACAGTTAAATTCCGACTTTGAAATCGAAATTTAGAGCCGATTGAAGTTTGAATTTGAAGTCGGAATTTAAGTAAATTCCGAGTTACTTCTCTTGTTACTTCCCTCGTAAGAGAGAAGTATTGTGATCGTGAAAAATTCACCCTCAGAGATTTTTTCAGATCTTACTACTGAATGGACTGATTTCAAATTGAGTGCCATAACTAAATGTTGTATAAAGATGAACTACTAAAACTGTGGTACTAATTCAAGATGGCGAACCCAAAAGGCGGCCAAATAAAATATTTGTAATCGTGAAAAAAAATCACCCTTACATATTTTACATATTTTCAGGTTTTAGCGTCCCTAGATGCTAAAAAATATATTTTATCATTTCCGTCGGTCCGTCTGTTGGTTTGTCTGTCTGTCCGTCAGTTCACGGCATAGCTTAAAAACTACTCATCAGATCAACTTCAAATTTTAGCTATTTTTATGAGAACAAAAAACATTAGGTACGCAGATATCTTGTTACTTCCCTGGTAAAAGGGAAGTATTTTAATTGTGAAAAATTCACCCTCGGAGACTTTTTTGTCGGTCTGTCTGTTCGTGACATAGCTAAAAAACTACTTTTTGATTGACATTTTGGTATGACCTGACAAAATATTTAAAGAATCGGCCCGAAAAAAACTACTTATTAGATTAATTTCAAATTTTGTGCAAGTATTAAAAACTGTTGTACGAATTCAAGATGGCGGAACCAAATGGCGGTTTAATAGAATATTTAAAAATTTAGCCTGAAAAACAACTAATGGACTGATTTCAAATTGTGTGCCTAACTAATTCTGGTAAAGAGATGAATTAGTAAAACTGTGGTCCTAAGTCCAGATGATGGTAAAAACTGGCGGCCAAATAAAATATTTGTAATCGTGAAAAAAGTCAGCCTCTCAGGTTTTACATGCTTTTAGCTTTTAGCGTCCCTGGCAGTGTCAGTCAGTTCGCGGTAGAGCTTAAAAAGTATTTATCAGAGTCATTTCAATTTTAGTGAAAAATTAGGGTTCATATGGGGATGACCTGGTAATATTTTGGTAAAAGTCAAATATGTCGGAACAAGATGGCGGCCTAGTAAAACGTTAAAAAAATTATTACTGAAAAAACTAATTATCCCATTTCCTCAAATTTTGCACAAAAATCAAGTGGTATTTTGGTATGGATATAAGACAGCAAAACAAAATAACGGCCTAATAAATCGACTTGAGATTAATTTAAAATTTTTAGGATGTGATATAAGATAAACTAATTTACGAATTCAAGATGGCAGAACAAAATAAAAAAAAAAAAAATCCACTTAAAAAAGTATTATTGAATTGACTTCAAATTTTGCAGAAAAATTAAATATGATATAGGGAATAAACTTTTACAAATTCAAAAATGACGTAACAAAATGGCGGTATGGGTCAATGTAAAAACTACTTACAGAATTTATTTCAAATTATGCCCAAAAATCAAGTGTGGCATAGGTAGAAATTGGTAAAATAGTGGTAGGAATCCAACTTCACTGGTCCCAATAAATGGAAGATTTATAACGAGGGAAGTTTCTGATAAAGGAAATTTATCGATTTTTTAAAAAATAAGTTATAATATAGAACATATTACTATTTGAAACAACTAAATAATAAATCATGACTACCTACCTACCTAGGATTTAAATATTTAAATAACTGGACATTTATAAAATCACTGTATTTAATTGACTTATTATGAAATTATATTGTATAATTTAAATCCCTTAATAGACTCACTTCATATTACTTTTATAATATTGTCTTCGGAATATAATAAATATTTTATTATCTCTGGTAGAATCTTTCATATTTTTATTAAGTAAGGTGAGTTGCTGTAAATATTTAGAACCTAAATTTTCCATTATTTACATGGATATGGATATGGGTTTGAGTATACCAATTAACGGCAAAAATACTTTCATTTACTTTAAGAACTATGTTGAGTTTTGAAGTATTTACAACAATTTAAGTAAAAAAAAAAACAGAAAACAGTAGAACTTTCACTTACTCAAGCGCCCTACAGACGAGACGGTCGAAGGATGTACCCGAATACGAGATATATAGGTAAAACCATTGGCTTTATAAAGCCAATGGTAAAACAAAGCAGCTTTTATTTTATTCACAGTTTTACTCGTAGGTTAAAATACGTCTTTGTCTTAATTTCCATGTTTTAAACATTTCTTTTAACTAATAGCCCCGTGGAATAGACAAGCTACTATACATATCGATTTGGATTCAAGGTAAAAAAAAACAAATGAAATGAAAAGTGTCATAAAAAATTTCACTTGAATATCAATTTTGATTATTAGTAGTTAGATGAGGTTGAAACTTTAAGACAAAGTGCAGATATATGTACCTACATGATCTAAAAACGTGATTTAAGTGATTATAAAATATGTTGTTTTTAAAAGATATAGAGTAGAACTGGAACATAAGAAAAAAACAGTGAGGAGAAAGTTACCCTTCGTATACAGATTTTACATTTAATAAGATTTAGCCTTTACCTAATTTTTCGATTATTTTATTCATACAAATAGGTAGACAGATTTTTCTACTGTACGCTGCAGAAAAACATATTAAAGCAAAAAATCTGTAATGGGAAAAACTACACTCCTGGACAAAATTAACGAAACAATATATTAAATCATACAAATCTCTATAAGGAATTATTTTCAATAATTTTTTATGGAAATTGGTTACACTAGAAGACAGAAAAAAACATTTCGGATTCTTTAAAAGTGAATTAGCTACAAAATGTTAAGATTTTAATTAAAATTATTCTTAAGACCTAATAACAAAATCGTTTAAATTGTAACCATGAAAAAAATAAACTGGGACACTATCAGCGAAATGAATGGTGTAACTGGGACATTAGTAGCGTGTGTTGCCTCCTCTTGAAGAATTTGTCTCCATTCTGTGATAATGCATTTTCAAGTTCCCTCAGATTTCGAGGTTATTAAGATGATCCCATACATGTTCTATTGGAATCAGATCCGAGCTTTTTGGTGGCTATTACGTAATTGGCATACCAACTTGATAATCGAGTACCTCCCTAGCCACGTGAGGTCGGGCGAGCGTTGTCTTGCATAAACAAGAAATTGGGTCCCACAAAATAACTGAAAGCACCACATGTTCTATTACAATATTCTTAAGATAGTAATTAGCATTCGTGGATCACGTACGGATAGGAACTAACTCTGTGCGAGCGTCAAAGGAGATGCTACCCCAGAATACAACAGAGCCACCGCCGAATGGAATCCTTGCAGATAAATTGCAAGAGGCAAATCTCTCTTCAGACTATTTGGATGTTTTAGACTAACCCTAGTTTCATCTTCTCAGATTCGAGTTCGTTTCTTATCATAGACAGTCTAAAGCATATAAACAACGATCAGTCCTGTTGCCCCTTGGCCTTCTAGAATAAGTTCCTACTTCATTTAAGCCTCTTACCATACGACTTACTGTGGAACGATGTTTGCCTAACACATTGGCAATATAACTCTGACAATATCTCTCGTCCAATAAAACTGAGGCTCGCATTACCTCATGTTCAGTTAATTTTCTTTGTCGATTCATTTTTCTAGTTCTTCGGGATCAAAAATAAAACAGTCTACCACAAAAACGTATTACTTTTAAAAAAGGAGCAATTTATAAACTTACTTTTAAAGAAAATCTATCACAAGTTGTTACATAAAATTGTTTATCTTCTAAAAAATTCTTTTAAACTGTAAATCTGAACGAAATATTTTGATTGCTGTCATCAATAACGAAACAAAATATGCACAGCCTACTATTCAAAGACTCTATAAACTTAGAACTGATATAAGAGAAAGATAAAGTGATTTTGTTCATATTGTTGCTTTAATTTTGCCAGGAGTTTATTTATTATTGGAGTTGTTTTATAAACTGGCGCTTATGAAATGAAATGAAATGCTCGATTTTCGATAAATGCTTTTTTGCTAAAAAAGTTTTAAAATGCCTATGCAACGAAATTCGGAAATAATATAGCTGTTACAGTAAAACAAAGTATTGTAAAGATTTTAAAAAGAGCATTTTTTTTCTTTTAGGATCCGACCTTACTTCTAGGCTTGCTAAATACGGAATATTTTATTGTTGCATTTTGAAAGCTCGTATATTACGGGAGAGTGTTTCTATTGCATAATCAACCAAGTTTGGAACTTACTTGTTGGTAAAACACTTTTAATAAAACTTACGATATACTTTGTCACTAACAGATAAAAGTGTAGCCGTCTCAGTCAGCTTATAGACAATTGAAATTTTAATTTCTTAAACCTGGGTAAATGAACAGAAACTAAACGGAGTTAACATGCAATATTTGTAGGAAAATTATTATGATTTTGATTTTGTTTTTAAATATTAATAAAAAACCAGTAAAAGCGGAAACTGCTGATAAAACACATAATAGCAAATGTAATAAAACATATATAATTATAGGTTAATAACGTGCCTTGACACCTGCTAGCATAGTAACTATGAAGTTCGTTACAACTGCTCTTGAACTCGTTTTGCCACTTTTGCTGGAGTAACACCTGTTTTTACTTCCCAAAACAAAATGGCGGCCTAGTGAAATGTTAAAAAAATATCAATAAAAATTACTTATCCAATTTACTTGTCTGTCTGAGAAAACTACTTATTAGATAATTTTAATTGTTGTGCAAGCAAGTGTGATATAGAGATAAACTCGTAAAAAATTTCCTTATTCAATTGACTTCAAATTTTGTACAAAAATTACATATAATATAGGGCTAAACTATTAAGTAAAATTACATGTGATTTAGGGCTAAAGTGGTAACATTTTTTTGTACGAATACTACATGACAAATGGAGGTCTAATAAAAGTTTATATAATCAGTATAAAAACTACTTATTCAATATATTTTAAATTATACTCAAAAAACAAGTAGAAACTGGTAAATATTGGTACGAATCAAATATTGGTGGAACAAAATGGCGCCCAGGAAAAATGTTTGAAAAGGCAGTATATGCATATGCATTACTAAATGACTATGAGCTGATCTAAATTGGGTCACACTTCACTATTCTTAATAAAAGCAAAGCAATGAGGGAAGTTCCGGATAAAGGATTTACCGATTTGATTTTCAAATTGTCTCTCCCATTTTTCGAAAAGCATGTATATTCAATTAGTAGTTGGTTGCCCTTTAGGTCAGGACCTATTTTATTTATGGAGGACCTAGATCCTTACCCAAGCCGAGGCCCCCTACAAAGGACATTTTGTAATGTATGGACTTTAAGATTTGTTACTCACATTATTATAAACAATCAACGTACAAGATATAAATACGAAACAAAATAGAATGTATATACAAAATAACAATAACATTCTAAAAATCGTCTTAATCGACAGAAAGCTAAACTAAAGCATCTGTTTTTATCTAACCAGGTAAACAAGCTGGAAGGTATAAATAATATTTTTAATATAATGTTTGCTCATTCGTATGCATTATTGCTTGAAAAATTTTAGTCGGACCGAGCATGGGGCCTGCTAGATGAATCGTTTAATACAGGACGGGCTGCAACTTGTGGCGCCCTCTATGTTAGTCTTTAAAGACAACGGAATATAAACCAGGTTCGTTTACTTCCTGGTGTGAGCTTCCATAGCTCCGTGAACTTTCACAGAGCTTTGCATTGCAAAGGTCTTGGGTCCATTTCTGTCGGACGATGTTTTTTTATCAAAATCTATAATTTTGTATGTAGTCATGTTTTAAATATCGGATTGCTTTTTTGGTTAGGCCTTTTTTAAATTGATGAAAAAAAGCGTATCTGTAATAAAACAATAACAGTGACGTCAAATCAGTTTAACATTTACGCCACCAGAGGCAGTCGCAGACTGTTAATCTGTATTAACTGTTTTAAGTATATTAGGCCCGAGCATGCTTTAGGAATGTGGAAAAAGTATCGGGTGTTTATTTTATATTAACATGCGTTATAGCTTTTAATTGTTTCAGACAGAAAAAAATGGAAATATACAATTTGTGATATGACAAAAGACAAAAGAACATCGAAAAGCTGCAAAAATTATACAACATGCATTTTTTAATGGGGCACATTTTTATGACAGTTAAAATATATTTTCTTACTGATTTCAAAAATATATAGGTATGATGACAATTGATTTAATCGCTTTTGACCCACCACTTGACTCTAAAAATTAATAAAAATGAATATAATAAAAATCGAACTAGCCATGGAAAAAGATGCAAAATGGGTATATTTTACCACATATGGTGCAAAACAGACCCATTTTGTTTCTTTTAACGTTATCCATGCCTACTTCGATTTTCTTTATATCTCGGCCACACGAATCTGAACCCGTAACAAAAAAAGTCTATATCAACCAATTTTTACTCTATAATTTATAAATTTATGTTACAAACCAAATAATTTGATGTCAAATTTAAATTAAAGAATATGCAAGGTTAATATCGTTTTGTCACAAATAATACTCTATGTTAAACGTGTGTTCGTTTAAACATTACCTTTTGTGCTGTCCAGTCAGTCAGTCATAAAAGGGAAGTATTGTAATCGTGAAAAAATCACCCTCCGAGATTTTTTCAGATCTTTACGTTTCGTTTCAGGCTCCCTAGATGAAGAAAAACATGTTTTCTAGATTCCGTAGGTCTGTCTGTCTGTCGGTCTTACTATTTATCCGATTGACTTCAAATTTTAGTCAAAAATTAAGTGTCATATGAGGATTACCTGGTAACATTTTGATAAAAATCCAATATGGCAAAAGAAAATGACGGCCTAGTGAAATGTTAAAAAAATGATTACTTAGAAAGTACTTATCCAATTTATCTCAAATTTTGTGAAAAAATCAAGTATTTTGTAGGAATTAACTGGTAAAATGTTTGCATGAATCCAAGCTGGCGGAACAAAATGGTGGTTAAATAAAATATTTAAACATTCAGCCTGAAAAAACTACTTAATTAACTGATTTCAAATTGTGTGCCATAACTAATTGTAGTATAAAGATGAAATAGTAAATAAACTGTGGCATTAAATAAAGATGGCGAAACAAAATGGCGTCCAAATATTTTTATTATTATTTTAGCGTCCCTAGATGCCAAAAATTATGTTTTATAAATTCTGAAGGTCCGTCTGTCGGTTTGTCTGTCCGTCAGTTCGCGGTATAGCTTAAAAACTACTCATCATATTGACTTCCAATTTTAGTCAAAAATTATGGCTCATATGGGGATGACCTGGTAATATTTTGGTAAAAATCCAATATGCCGGAACAAGATGGCGGCCTAATGTAATGTTAAAAAAATATTACTTAAAAAACTAATTATCCAATTTGCACAAAAATCCAAGTATTATTTATGTAGGAATGAACTGATAAAATTTTGGTTCGAATACAAATTGGCAGACCAAAATGGCGGCTTATTAGAATATTTAGAAATTCAGCCTTGAAAACCTACTTAATGAACTAATTTCAAATTATGTGCCATAACTAATTGTAGTATAGAGAAGAGCTAGTAAAACTGTGGTACTAGTTCCAGATGACGGAACAAAAAGGCGGACAAATAAAAAAAATCACCCTAGCAGTTTTTACATATATTCACGTTTTAGCGTCCCTAGATGCCAAAAAAAAATGTTTTGTCAATCCCGTCGGTCTAACTGTCAGGTTGTCTGTCTGTCTGTCAGTTCGCTGCATAGCTTAAAAACTAACCCGATTGACGAAAAATTATTATGAAAAAACAATCAGATTGACTTGACAAATTTTTACATAAATTAAGACGCATATGGGGATGACCTGGTAATATTTTGGTAAAAATTCAATATGCCGGAACAAGATGGAGGCCTAGTGAAATGCTAAAAAATTATTAGTAAAAAACTAATTATTCAATTTACCTCAAATTTAGCAAAAAAATCAAGTGTTACATGAAAATAACCTGGTAACATTTTGGTATGAATATAAGATAGCAAAACAAAATGGCGGCCTAATAAAATATTCAAAAAATCAGTTTGAAAAAAAACTACTTATTAGATTAATTTAAAATTTTGTGCAAAGTTGTGGTACGAATTGAAGATGGCGTAATAAAATGGCGGCCAAATAATATGTTAAAAAAATTAACGTAAAAAAATCTTTTTATTCAATTCACTGTAAATTTTGGAGAAAAATTAAATATGATATAAGGATAAAGTGATGCGAATTCAACATGACGTAACAAAATCGCGCTGTGTGTCAATATAAAAATTACCTATTGAATTAATTTCAAATTATGCCCAAAATCAAGTGTGGCATAGGTAGAAACAGGGAAAATATTGGTTGGAATCCAATATATTGGAACAAAGTGGAACTATGTACTGAAGTAAATTGATTCACACTTAACTATTCCTAATAAAAGGAAAGATTCATAATGAGGGAACTTCCGCGTAAAGGAAATTTACCGATTTTTTAGTAAATAATTAGAAATTAGATGTATCTAAAATGTCCAGTCCATTATCAGCACTTCTTATTTCATTTTTTAATTTCTTACGTCCGGTCCCTCCTATCCGTAGCGTTTAAATTATTTAATGTATATATTTATTACTTTATTTATAACAAACATTAGTTACAGCGTCCGGTCCGTTACGAAATATTATTCTAATAATAACTGTATTTTATCGTATTAGTTCTTTATAAAGAATAGATAATAGAGAAAAGAGAAGAGAACGTTTTAAAAACATCCCAATTATTGAAGAAAGTTATGAAAAAAATAAGAGAAATATTGCTTGTAAATTCCTTCAAAAAAGAAAGAAGGTATTTAAAAACTTGCAACGTTAGGGTTTAAAAATTGAGCACAAAAGAAACGAAAAATACTCTACGAAACGCTATTATCGAGGAACATATTATTAAGCAATTTTATATGTGGGAAGGCATCAGTCGTAATTTTCGCAGTTTTTCTAAACTCTCTCGGTTCTTGACATATCACTAAAATATATCTCACACTTTTTTGTAACTTAAAAAGTAAAGGGGGAAAATACATGTGAAAATATAAAAATTCCACCCTGTACATATTATGTAAATGAACTAAATTAGTTTTCAATTTTATTATTACCAAAATTTAAACTAGGTACTTACGTAATTACCACGACCGACCTTGGACTTGTACTTGGTTCCGTTAGACCAAAAGAGGTCATTCGCCTACAACACAGTCAGTAAGTAATCAGAGGTTACGTCGTTTATTTGGCATCTTGAGCAAAACCTTTTTTTTTACATTATGCAATCATCTCTTGTAGATATTATACAGTTAAAAATGTAATATTAATTAAAGGTAGAGTAAAGAGAAATAGCACACATACAAAAAAGCAGTGGCGTATTTAAGAGGGGGTTTGGGGATTAAAACCATAAGCAGTTTTTCAGCGGAAGTGGCTCGTAAAATCCCCCCAGAGGTAGTTTTATTTAAAACTAAAAAAATAACTTTTTTTTTGTTGTGTTGCCCATATAATTTACGTTCAAAACGGCTACTTATCTAGAAATTACAAACTGAAGACTTGACTTTTTTTGAAAATGTTTCATCGTCTGAAATCCCCCCCCTCCCCCCCAAAGAACGATGTCTTTATACGCCACTGCAATAAAGCCACTAAAGTCGCGCAAAATTCGGCTTTATTTAAGTTGCGTTCAGCATTTAAAAATCTAACTGTAGATGACCGAGTTGAGTCTCGGTATATAAAATGGCATATGGAGATTAGGTATTTTTACTCGAAATTAACACATTTCAGCAAAAAAATTTGCGGATGAAGCACTTTTTTGTGAAAAAAACATAACAAATACTTATAACTATATGGTTCTAAATCTCTACTGTTACTTTAATTATGTTAAAATTGCATGCACAATAGAGAGTATATTATTATACATATAATATACTGTTTTTTAATTTAAGTTTTTAAAGAATTAATGTTAAAACGGTATCAACAAAATATGTTGATGTTATTCAATTCTTAAACAGAAAATTAACTGACATTTGACATTTCACCATTAATCAGTCATTTCCTCTAATTCAAGAAGCAATGTTTCCAAATTTAATTTCATTTTGCCAGGGAGGAATTCATTCCTTCATACAGTAGGTAAATCGGTATGGGGTTAGCACCAGGTTAGCCGCCATTATGTCATTAAAGCCACTACATAAAAAAAGCTACAGCTCAATCACTGGCAACGTAGAGTTAAGTTTAAAATATTTATATCATAAATCAAGAAATGTAAGTCAATTTGGCAACGCTCTAAGTGTCCTTTTATTTCTAATACCATATTAGGGAATTTTTGTATTGCAATGTTTTGAAAATTGTAGGGAATTTGGTCAGTTTTTATTTTTTTTCTGGGTCAAAAATGCTTTATCCGCAAATTTAATTTTTTTAATCTGTACTATACCGCATAAGCTTTCGTTTAAAATTTGAAAAAATCGTAAAATCCGAAATACTAACTCTCAACAAGACCCATATAATATTTTAACTACTAAAATTTTGACATTATTTGACAAGAAATAAACAATTATAAATCAATTGTTTTTCTATCAAATAATAATGACAGAAATAGATTAAATATGTCAAATTCATAATACAAAAAAGGGGGTTATGTTCAAAAATGTTTGAAAACTAGATAACACGTTATACAGTATAATGAACAATATATTGGAGGTAATTAGAAAAAGAAATATTTATGATTTTTATGGAATTATTCGTCGTTTAAATTTAAAATATAAGAAGTTTTCAATATCGCATTTTTTCTTCATTCTTCATTGGAAACATTTCGTTATGTATTTCGCTCATTTTTAAAAACATCTTTTGCTGGTGTTATATTCGATGTATAATTTTGTTTCGTTAAAATTACATGTGTGTCCCGTATAATAATAAAATAATTCCTTAAAATTCATAAATATTTCTTTTTCTCGTTACCTCCAATATTTTGTTCAATATACTGTATAATGTATTATCTAGTTTTAAAACATTTTTGAACATATCATCCTTTTTTATATTGTACATTTGACATATTTAACCTATTTCTGTCGTTATTATTTGATAGAAAAACAATTGGTTTAAATTTGTTTATTTCTTGTCAAATAATGTCTAAATGTTAGTAGTTAATATCTATCCAATTTTATATTTTCTGAAAATACCCTCAAAATTGTCTCTGTGTTTTAATTACTGAAAGTACTTTTTAATTGTAAAAAAATCCTAAATTTTCTGATAATTATCTTATTATATAGCCCTGAAGAAGAAATAAATTATTTCGAAAGCTTGGCTACAAGAAAAGAAATGTACTATAGTATTGGTAGTAGGTATACGGCGTTACCTACAAGCACTGCATATAGTACGCTTATTGACGTATAGGGTCCAAAAATTATGGACCATTATAGTGACATGCCTTTAAGCGCTTTCCATGATCTTTACCGGCATAATTAATTTTGATTGATTTGATAAAATTGCACCATATTATATCACACATGGTATCCCACCTATTTATTCAAATAACCATCCATTGTGTATAAAGTGGTATCAGTTGGAAAATAATGATATTAAGAAATATAAAGACACTAGTCCGGATTCTGATGGTATTACCTAGAGCATCTTACAAAATCATGTATTGTACAATTGTGTTTACCAATGGTATCCTAAGGGGTGACATTCCGTAAAAAATAAACATTCCATTACTGTCTCTATCATAAATCGGGTAATGAGCTTAGAGCTCATATTATTGTCTTCAGGTAAACTAAAAGCTTTTGAAAAATACATAAATAGTGTTTATTATGGTGGTGTGAATTGCAGAAACTGATCCCAGTTTGGCTTTAGAAAAGGGAAATGTGTTAACGAGTGCTTGACTCATTTAGTTTCTGATATACAACATAATTATTCCAAAAACGACTACTTTTCTGCTTTATTTTTGGACATTTCCTGTGCATTTGAAAATACTGAATGTACTATTAAAAATGTACTTGTATATTTCAAGATATTTATAACATCTCTTCAAATGTACGGCAAATATCAAAGTTACGTAATTTTAATACTAATATTCTCCAAAACTATTCAATTCCATGTCACTTACCATACACATATTTTTTTTATTGTTGTTTCACCAAATGGGATAAAAAACACTCCTTACACTTCACTTCTAAAAAGATAATGTATGATAAGAAAAAGGAGAAAAATGAGTGAAATATAGTTTTGTTATTATCCACCTATACAAAATTAAAAAAAAAAAACACCATTTTAAAATATTGGGCTTCAGAGATGCTTCGCTCAGGGTGGCATTTAGTTGTGAGCGACATTTCAAAAAATTAATCGTATATACAATTAAAAAATAAATCCTCTTTGTATACACGCTTTTATTTATGTTATTCTTATGGTTTTCCAGATAACAATATAAGAGATAATTTTAGAGTTAACCTATACAATTTCAATCTCAAGTATTCTACACTAACTGAAACTTTAGTCTATATTTTATAAAAGTTTGCCCAAATTTACAATTACGAAATTTTTATATTCAATGCGATCAAAAGATACATTTAGTTGTTTTGTAACATCGGTATTATATTTGCACCAGGTCTCGAAATGACATTATACATATTTATGTTTTAATGAAGATAATTTCTTTGATAAGAGAATTGGTACTACCACATGGCGATGAATTATTTTTTTATTTATGTGGTTAAAACAATATTTTCTAATGCTACAAACAATCAAAATTAATCATCAAATATATTACACTTTTACATACAATAACATTAAATACTAAAATTTTCACTTAAGTCAATTGTCGTAGTCCAGCTAATGTACATTTTTTTTTACCTCGTTCAATTCACGCCGTTGTGCGTGGCTATTATCGCCGCACTCGCTACGAACGGGACCCCTAGTTGTGGGTATACGGAGAATATTAATATTTTAGTATCTGATGGTTAATCTGTGGTAATATTTTGCGTATTTTAGTATAGTATGTTTTATGCTCTCTCTTCCTGTCTTCGGGTTTTTTAAATGATTTCTTTTCCTGAAGTTATTTTCCGGGTGTTTTACATGTAAAATCAAAGAGGAATACATGATCTCGCCGTCCTTTATACTGATTATTACCTCTTGTATACGTGGAAAATAGGAAACATCTTCTAAATCGAATAAAAATGGATCACGCGAAAAACACTTCAGCAGCCATATGCCCAGCTTTCAGTCAAGAACTAATTATCACTCAGTGGCCTATTTAGGGGGGGGGGGGTTAAAGCCAGTTTCACCTTAACTTAAATGAAAGTAAGAACCTAGTCGTCCATTTACGTTTATACGTTCGATTACGTATATAACAAAAAGTGGACTCTTTTTTTTTAGTTATTTTAACTCAAATCTAATAATTTCAAGTACATTTTTCAAGGGAAAGTTATCCCCCACAAATAATTTCTATATACGCCACTGTTATTACATATTGTAAACACGGACTTTCCAAATAACTTTTACACATCAAAAAAATCGGTAAATGTCCTTTACCCGGACCTTCTGTTATGAATCTTTCCTTTTATTAGGAATAGTGAAGTGCGACCCAGTTTAGTTCCGCACGTAGAGTAAAGTAATACATATATATTGTCTTTTCAAACTTTCTTATTGGGCGTCATTTTGCTTCGTTCCAATATTATATCAGTTTTTACCTATGCCTCATTTGATTTTTAGGCGCAATTTAAAATAAATTGAATAAGTAGTTAGTTTAATAAGTTTCATTAGGTCACCTTTTTCCGTCTTGTTTATCCTTATATCAACCACAATTTTATCAGTTTATCTCTATATTACAAAATGTTACCACTTTATTCGTACGTACACTTGATTTTTTTGCAAAATTTAAGGTAAATTGGATAATTCGTTATTTAGATAGAAATATTTTTTTAACATTTCACTAGGTCGCCATTTTGTTCCGTTATATTGGATTTTTACCAAAATATTACCAACCCTTCCCCATATTATAACCCTTGACTAAAATTTGAAGTCAACCGCTTAGTTTGTAGTTTTTTTAGACATTCTGCGAACAGACAGCAGACAGACAGGCCAAAGGAATTAAGAAAACATGCTTTTTGGCATCTAGAGATCCTAAAATGCGAAGATTTGTAAAAATCTGGAGGGATGATTTTTTCAGGATTACAAACATTTTGATGGACCGCCATTTTTTTCCCGCCATCTTGAATTTTTACCATAATCTTACCAGTTCATCCCTATATCACACTTAATTCTTGCACAAAATTTGAAAACAATCTAATAAGTAATTTTTTCAGGTTGATTGTTTTAATACTTTATTAAGCCGCCATTGTACTTCGTCATCTTAGATTCGTACCAAAATTTTACCAATTCATTCCTACGTAATATTTGATTTTTATACAAAATTAATAATACAAGTAAATTGAATAAATAGTTTTTTAATAATAATTTTTTTAACTCGTCGTCGCCATTTTTTTCCGCCGTATTGGATAGTGGTAGATCAGCAGTTTTTGAGTTATGCCGCGCAGAGCCCATACTGACGGAAATGAGAGAACATACTTTTCGGCATCTGAGGGGCATCAAACGCAAAGATCTGCGAAAATCTCGGGCGGCGATTTTTTCACGATTACAATACTTGATTGATTTATCTCAGAAACTCTCAAATTTAGGGAGAAAATCGTCAGAACAGGATATACATACACTGACCTTATTTTTTACATTTACGCAATATCTACAATATTTTGACATAAACTACTAACTAAGAAAGAACTTTACATATTTTTTACAGTTTTTTTTGTACGTTTATAAACTTTGGCTAGTTTAAAAGACCTCACAAAGAACTACTGCAAAAATTAAAAAAAAAAACACCTGCTTTCCAACTCTCCTGAACTTGGCCTAAAAAATGGCCATAAAACTGGAATTTATTCTTGGGATGTAAGTCTAATTTGTAGACAAATTATTTAAACATCTTTATTGGCAGTGAATTAATTAAAAAAAGTTACGCCCCCGGGTGGGCTCGAACCACCAACCTTTCGGTTAACAGCCGAACGCGCTAGCCAATTGCGCCACGGAGGCTACGTTTTTTGTTTGCCTTTCAGTGAATTCAACGATGCATAAGTTCTAAATAGAATCTGTAAATTGATTTTTGCTTAGAACTTTCCTCGTAACGAATTCCTATACAAACAGATTTTTGTGTAATCTATATAGCTATTTAGTAATAACTATTTGCATAATATAAAAGGTGAAAAAGAAATGACTGCAAATACTTTAACAGGTAAAAATACAAATATTTTAAAGCAAACATTTGTTAAATAAAACGGAGTCAACACTCAACGGCTACTTTAGCGTTATACACATTAGTTACAGTTTTTTTGAAAGACGGAAGCATTGCAATTTTAGTCTGTGAATGCTGTACAAATAGTCATTTTAAACGCTAGTTAGATTAAGCTAATTTATTAGATTTTTTTAATTAGAAAATAATTTAATTAAAAACAGTTACAGTTTTTTAAATTTTGTACAACTAAAACTACATGAGCGGCAACAACAAATCAAGGTTTTTTACAAACCACACGTTACACTAATGTCTTTCATGACGGCAAAATGAAAAACATCGGAATATCACTACAGCATAAATCTCAGCATCCGAATAATTAATTTGTGTGGTAAGTAAAATATTTATTCCATGTTGCCGTATTGTACGGCATGTCAACATAAAAAATTCTTATTTCAGTGAATAATTATCTTATCTAAAAGTGATTTTTGTATACCCACCACGTATAAGATTAAAATTGCTAGAGACTAACCCCCGGTTGCACAAAACTTAAAGCTGCTTACAGAAATCTAGAAACCCGCTGTCAGATTTGACATTCCGTTAAACATTCTAAACTTTAAACTTTACATGAGCTTTCTGCAACCGGCCATAAGATTTTGTAAAACCAGGGCCGGCGCGAGGCATGGGCCTCGCGTTTTAACCCGCACCAGCTCCGCATTGCAACTCGCGTTACTGAGTTATGTATAAAAGCTGTAATATATAATTTCAAATCCATGGACTTTTTTGTTTAGTCATGGTTGTTGCTATAGAAGTATAACAAAAAGGATATTTTTACTTCCGTCGTAAAAAACTACTTACCTGATTGACTTCAAATTTTGGTCAAAAATGAAGGGTCATATGGTATGACCTGGTAAAAATCCAGTATGGCAAAACAAAATGGCGGCCTAGTGAAATGTTAAAAAAATATATTACTAAAAAACTGCTTATCCAATTTACCTCAAAATTTGCACAAAAATCAAGTATTATGTAGAAATCGACTGGTAACATTTTCGTACGAATCCAAGATAGCGGATTAAAATGGCGGCTTAATGAAATATTTAAAAATTTAGCCCGAAAAAACTATTTAATGAACTGATTTCAAATTGTGTGCCATAGCTACTTGTGGTATAGAGATAAACTAGTAAAACTATGGTACTAATTCAAGATGGCGGAACAAAATGATGGCCAAATAAAATATTTCTAATCCTGCAAAAAATCACGCTCTTAGGTTTTACATATTTTCAGGTTTTAGGACCCCTAGATGCAAAAAAATATGTTTTATCAATTCCGTCGGTCCTATGTCGGTTTGTCTGGGAAAAATTTTGGTACGAATCCAAGATGATGGAACAAAATGGTGACTTTTAAAATATTTAAAAATTCTGTTAGTTCGAGGCGTAGCGTAATAACTACTCAATAAAGTGACTTCCAATTTGAATAAAAAATTAAGGTTCGTATGGTGATGACCTGGAATCTTTTGGTAAAAATCCAATATGCTGAAACAAGATGGCGGCCTAGTGAAACGTTAAAAAAAATGATTACTAAAATCCTTGTTATCCAATTACCTCAAATTTTTCAAAAAAACTTAAGTGTTACGTAGAAATGAACTGGTAACATTTTGTTATGAATATAATCTAGCAAAATGGCGGTCTAATAAAATATTTAAAAAATCGGCCTGAAAAACAATATTCATTAGATTAATTTTAAATTTTGTGCAAGCAACAAGTGTGATATCAGATATAGAGATAAACTGGTAACGTTGTGGTACGAAATTATTATGACAAAACAAAATGTAGGCCAAATAATTATTTTAAAAAATCAAGGTAAAATAAATCTTATATTCAATTGATTTTAAATTTTGCAGAAAAATTAAATGTGATATAAGGAGAAAATGGTATGAATTCAACATGACGTAACAAAATGGCGGTGTGTGTCAACTTAAAAACTACTTATTGAATTTATTTTAAAGTATTTCCAAAAATCATGTGATGTCAATCCAAAGATGGAATTTTGACGTGGGTAAAATAATATACTCATCTACTCATGTACATGAGTACATGATCGAGATTAAAGGTTTAAACTTTCGGAAAAATTTTCTTATAACATAGAAAAAATTAGCCTAAACCGAGGTCTAACCAGTTTGCCAATATTTAATCATATATAAATTGTTTAAAAAAAAAATTAATAAAATATATATGCTATGACACTGTCTACTGCGTTAGCCTCACCGGCACTACACAATACACAGGATGTTACAAATTCGAAGGGATAGCATTGGCATTTCAAATCTATAAGAGATCTGAGGCTGGCAAATTAGGGCAAAGTTGTGTAATTTAATGTCAAATAATATGCCGGTGATAAAGTTGGAAAATTCAGACTACTTCCGAAGATATCCATGAAAAACCAAAAATCGTTATTTCCTTTTTAATTTTTTTCGGGCTGCATTTGAAGAGATATTAGAAAATAAATTTTACATTTTCATTTTCCACCTCTACAAAATCGTGTACTTAGATATAAAATCCTACGTTTTGGAGGTCTCATCATCAACTACATTTTTTTAAAATACGGACCTGGATTTTTTATTTCATGTTTTCCCAAAACCAATGATGTATTCATACATTTCGAGTATTTAAAGTGTATTAGAAGACCTTTAATCTTCTATTCAAAGATTAAGTGTGATACGTGGTTGGTTTTGGGAGACTCAACTCTTGTTAAAAATGAAATAAAAAATCCAGGTCCGAATTTAAAACAAATAAGTTTATGATGAGACCTCGAAGATGAAACGTCTAATTTTAAATCTAAGCGTACAGGAGGAAATGTGACTATAATGATGTAAAATTTATTTTATAATATCTTTTCAATTGCAGTCTCAAAAAAACAAAAATAAAAATTACTAGTTTCCGCTTTTTTTTACGGATATCTTCGGAAGTAGACGGAATTTTCCAAATTTGTCAATGGCATATTATTCGACATTAAATGACGGAACTTTGGTCTATTTTAACCAACTTCGTATCTCTTACGGTTTTTGAGATGCCAATGGCATCACTTGGAATTTGTAACACCCTGTATAGAGTATCGTGCCCGCCCAAAATAATGCTGTGTACTTGATTTGTTTAAATTCGTGTTTAGTTTTAAATTTCGTTAAAAATACTTCAAATGTTTCTTAATTATAGAATACAGAATATTCAATTTTTTATTTCGTTTTGGTTTATATTGAAGCCAGGGTTTTAGTATTTAAAACATATTTACTTGTTTATTAAAAGCGTCAAAAAAACTGTCTAAATTGAAATCTTAAATAAACGAGCATTAATCTAATAAAGAAACAACATAGTTATACAGAGATTACACCAAGGTAATAATAATAAATAGAGCAGCATCAGCGTACATAGGTTAAAGATTGAACTATAAAAACAGAGTTTAAAACACTAACAGCCAGTTGCACAAAACTGGATTGCTGTTTAGAACATTTAACCGAGCTTCAGGATTTGACAAGCTGTTTATAGAAATCTAAGAACTGGCTGTCAAATTTGACACTCCGTTAAACATTCTAAACTTTAATTGAGCTTTCTGCAACCGACCGCTAGTATTTTAAGCATCACTTAGAAAATGTACACATGTTAAAAACTGTTTTAAACAAAAAAAAAACAGACCCTGATAGGATTTAAAATTTTGTCTCCTTCCTGAGCCTTTATTTTTTATTCTAGATTTATTCTGAGAATAAATTTCGTATCTTCATAGCTATTAGTATTTTATTTTTAAAATATGTTATATATATTTATTTCAATTTTTCACTTTTTATTCAATTTAACTTATGTGCGAAAAAAAAAACATGTTTATTTTTCAATTTTTCCTCTTTTTTTGCGAGCTGTTAAACCTCTAATCGGGGTATACAATTTAGTTTTTGACAGATATCTTTGCGCTAAAATAAAAATAAAATTAAAAATTGGACAAAAAATATTATTAATATTAATTTGTGTTTTAATATTTAGTTACATCTACGCACTAACTAAATGTATAACTGTTAATTATATAACAGAGAATAAATGATTTATTAGTTGGCACTAACATTCAAGTTTAGCAGTTCAACCAGATTGATTTTAGGAACTAATAGTCTTTTAAATATTTAATGTGTCTACTGACTTCAGTTTACGTTAGACGTAATTAATAATAAACTGACAAAAATGATATCGTCTCTAATTAAATTAGCTTTAGAGGAAAAGTTACTTACTGCTGGTGTATTCCATTTTATTTCTCAAATAATTCCAGGATGCAGCTGTTGCATTAATTAACACATTTAAACCATACATTTTCGGACTGTTATAAAAGCTACTTATTTTTAAACAAATATCACTTTGGTTGTTATTTTATAAATAAATATACTTATGTATCTATTCCTTTCACATTAAAAACTATTGCCTACTAAAACATTAGCTTATTTCGCGTTGGTTGTAGGAAATTAAATTAACGTAGCATAATACGAAGGCTTAGCACAAAACTGCGGATTTTAAAATGTCAACTATTGCCGATCGACCGGCTTACGACCACCTTCAACCCCCGCGGACGTCTGACGAACCCCCGTGACTGTGAGGCAGATGTTGCCAGATCATATAATTTGCGAAGGACACCCCTGAACATTTTTGCTGATATTTTGTAAACGACCACTAACTGAAAGTTGTTGAGAATTTGTATTTTCAGTTGCCATGGAAGGGAATTTTTATTTTGTAAAGCTCGTATAATGGTCAGACCCGGATTATGACTAATATGGAGGGGTAAGTTAGACATGATGATCAAGTGTTTTAATTCCTTGACCCTCTAAACAACACAAAACAGAGACAATTGATTATGTTGATGAAATAGTACTTTGGGCGGTAGTTAGTTTTGAATGGAAAACATTAAATAGTACCTATATTTTTTTCAATAGGTAGATTTGGGAGTCAAAAAAAGATATTAAAAAGTCTACCACCGCCGATGAACACGTAACCCCCTAAATATTCAAATTTGGTAGAAGTTGGTGTTTGCTCTCTTTTGTTGTATGCTAAATATAACGGCATATAAAATAAAAGCTTATAAAATTCTCTACAAAAAAACGTTCTATACATATTTTAGGTAACATCAGTTGCGGTAGCCACGTCAAGCTGACAAATGAGTGTCAAATACAATAAACCCATGCATGTAAGTTTGTTATGGGCGCAGTTGACAATACGTGAGTTGGTGCTATATGATTCGGCCTTTTCGGGCATTATGAGCTTTTTATAAAATTTAAAAATGCTTTAAGTAAATTTTGTAATTCTAAACGTTTTTTAAGCACTTTTTTCAAAATAGATTAACTGAAGCAAATTAGCGGAGATGAAAAGCTAACCGACTATGGTCTAATTTTATTTAATTTGCAAGAAAAAGGTTTTAAACAAAAAAGCTTTATTTCATCGAGTTTTTATTTTAATTTTTAGCAATTAGCGTTAAAAGTTATTTTACAGCGGATTTAGATGTCTAAAAATTAGCCAAATTGACTAGAGATAAAAAACTTTATATTTAAGTTTTATAACATTCGCACGAAGCATTTTAGATCAATCATATCAGTCATAACAAATGCTTTGATAAAAAAAATATGTTCTATCTGCCCTTCTAAAAACATTATGATCTAAAAATGAGTAAAATAGTTTAGAAGGCTAATTAAAAAGCCGTTTTAAAACTAAAAATCCCTCCTCCATGTAGGTCAATATGTTTTAACAAGCCAGTTACTTTTATGCTACTCCTGAGTAAAACCCTTTTGAATAGGTGTTTTACATATTGAAGTGATATCGACTAGGTTACCGAAAATGGGCTCTAACGATATTAATTGATTAAAAAGCGGAGAATAACACCACTAAAGGGGTTTAAATTTAGTCCAGGTCTAACTTGACAGTTGAAGGTTTAAGATGACATTTTTAACAATTGAACCAATAATTTTTCTAAAAGCGAAACACAACTGGCGGACTAAGAGTTTTAAGTACCATTGCAACTAGACCTGGTCTAACTCTTAAACCTTTTTAGTAAATACAGGGGTAAACGCCTAGTTAGTAAGCTAGATTCTCATCTTCATTATCGGAATTAACCAGACAAATCGCTTCATCAACAAAAAACGGCCATGTACCACCACTCACCGATTCTATTATTAAATTTGGAACTTGAGGTTTTATCATGTTGGGTCAGAGTAAATAAATTAAAACGTTGCAAAACAAAAATGTATGGCTTTGGTGAACAAATAAATTATGACAAAATAGAAATAGTCAATTCCATTAAATATTTAATTGAAAATAAATTTAATTTACATTTCGAAAATTTCGGAAAAAATTGAATATTTAAAAAGAATAAGTAGAAATTCAAGTTTTTATTCTAAAAAATGTATCCACAAGTTCTACGCTATAGAATGCTGCGAATTTTATTAAATGCATTTTAATAAGGTTTTAAAAATTAAAAATAATTAAAATTAATAATTACTTTAATAATATTACCTAAAGCTCTTTATTCAGTATAGTAAGTTAGTTCAATATGGGTCAAAGAACTAAGGTTTAGGATGCGTTTACATGTCACACTTAAGGCGTTAGTAAGTTTTGTTTTTTTTTTTGATCTGAAAAAATTAGTGGTATCATTTTTTCTTATAATACCAAAAACAGTTTACTCAAGGTTTTTCTGGTTAATATTTTTATATCCGCAATGATTTCTGCAGAATTTGTACATCCGGCAACCTCTATTGCGCCTGTAAAGTAATCAGCTGTAGCAAGTATTTGTCGACACATTTTTTCATTCGATATTTTTAATAAAAATAGTTAAGACGTTAAGGCTTTTAGTATTGTCTTTAGCATGTAATCTAATGTTTGTTAAATATTTCCAAAACACTAGTAACTGAACTAATGATAATAATACAGGTTATACTAAAATCGAGCATTTCATTTTAAAAGGTGAACAAAAATCCGGATTTTTGATCGGGACGCTGGCTTTCTTAGGTGAATAGTATGTTAAACTAAAAAGATTTCATATATATGAAGAATTTTTGGTTATAAACGCGCTACCACCTTAACTTCTTTCATATTACCTTAAAAAAACACTTTATATTAAAATAGCTGAATATAAAACTAAAAATCCTTTATTTAAAAGAGTCAACCTCTAATAAAATATAAAAACGATAAATGCATCAGTATTGCTATAAAACTCAAAAAATGCAACATTAAAGTAAATTAAAATAGGGGGTAGTGCAAGTATTTTTAACTACACTGGTTTTTAATAAATTATGGGTTTAAATCAACACAACTTCATTATTTATTATCGTGAGAGCATTTATATATTAGGTAGAAATTTTCCTTCGCTTTTCCGCATATTTTCAATTACTGGGCATGCCTTTTACGACTTAGCGAGCTGTTTCCACAGTTAAACCATCCTGTAATGTTGTTTTACAACATTGTGAAAACAAAGCCCAAAGTCATATACATCTTATAGAACATTACCTCTCTCAAAAAACAGATATTAGAGTAGAAAAATAAATAGTTTATACATGCATATAATTATTTGGTAATACATTTATACAAATCATATAAACTGTAATTTAGTTCAATTTTTTTCAAGTTCAAGTTTTTATTTTATTTATTATTATTTATTTTTTTATAACACTATTTACGTAGTTTACGAAAAATAAATGATGTTCTTTATTATTTTCCTCCACAAAAAGAAAGTTTTATTACTCCAATAAATGGAAGTTTACTGAATATTTAAACATTTTATTAGGCCGCAATTTTGTTCTGCCATAATGGATATTCATAAAAATCTATCTACCAGTTTATCCCTATATCACACTTTGTCTTAGCTGAAATTTTGAAGTCAATTCGATAAGTAGTTTCTTAATTATGATTTTTTTTATATTTCGTGAGCCCGTCATATTGTTTGGCCATATTAAATTTATACCAAAATCCCCTTGAATTTTTACCAAAATTTAAGTTGCTATGCCGTGTACAAACAAATCAACAGACTGACGGAAATGGCAGAACTTGTTATTTGAAATTTTTATTGGCTGTCTACAAACTCTATTAGTTAATTAACAGCGAAATATAACACAGCTGTAGCAAATTAGTTTTTATTTCTGAAGAACTCAAAACATGATGTCTGCCATTATACAAGGCATTTTGTTACTCTAGAAATATATATATATATATTGTTTAAAAATTTTGTACTTTAAAGACTGGATGGTGTAAACAATAACCAACTTGCCTTTAAACGTTTCTTCAGGAAAAGAGAGCTTTATTATTTCCATTTTTAAATCAGAGGATAGAGAGTGTGTAATTCTATCTATTCTGACTTCTCAAAAGCATTTGACAGAGTAAACCATGACTTATTTATAGCCAAATTACAGGCTGATTTGATGACCTTTCCCTTAAGTGGTTGAGAGGATGTTGATGGATAACAAGCAGAGAGTCAGAATGGGCAGTTTTGTGTCGAATGGACAAACGTAACATCGGGAGTTCAACATGGGGGACATTGTGTCCCTTTTCTATTTAATTTACTTCTTTTAAATCTTGATTCTTGTTTAGCAGGTTGCCATTTCTTATTTTATGCTGATGAAGTTGTTTCGAGTGGTTGAAAATAGCAATGACTATGAAATTTTACAACATAACTTGACAAGATTTTTTAAATAATCATTCAAAAATTGTCGTTAAATGCGAGTAAATGCTACTCTATTATTTTTTTTAAGTACAAGCGTCATATAGTGTTCGAGTATTGATACAGTCGATTTTATTAAAGGTTTGGGGGATTTATTGACTCACGGATAACCTTTAGTGATCTTTATAAATACACCATAGGTAAAACTCTACTCTACTCTCTACGTTAAGGTTTTATTATAAGAACTTGTGCTGATTTCTCGGTTGATACTTTGAAGCTTATGTAGTGTTCACTTGTCAAGACCCATCTAGAATAGGCTTCCATAGTTTGGTCTCCTTTCTACAATACCTATAAAGAAAATTACAAAGTATACAGCGGAAATTTGTCAGATTCTGTTCCTATAAACTAATGTTAGACCAAATTTATCAAGTTTTTTTAATTCTTCTCATCTGATCCTTAGAAATAAGGAGACAATTTTGTGACATGCGTTTTGTACATAGACTAATCAACGGATACATAGATTGACTCTATCTTTTTAGTCAAATTCAAATTAAAATACATGCAAGAGAGCTTAGGATAAATGAAATTTTTAATATCCAATTTCACCGGACAGACTATGGCACTAATTTTTCATTAACTCGGTCATTAGAATATCTAAATAGCCACCCTGATATTGATTCTTTCGGAAGCTCACACAATGTCTTTCGAAACCAACTATTCTGTATTATGATATGTTGTGAATATTAATAGATGTGAAGTTATTAAGAGGTTGTTATTATTTATATATGGATAGGAATTGTAAATTGGGATATCCCGTATATTGTTAAAATAAAAAAAGTAAATAAATAAATAATTATAAAATCTTTCATCTACATCCACATTCCAAAACGACCATGTCCTTATATGCATATCTGTAAGTTAATACACCTTTATCATCTACATATAAAATAGAGATTGAATCAAGAAGTGTCGGAACACAACAAGATCTGGATGCCCTGGAAGGGTAAACGCTATGGACAAGAGCTTGCATAATGGCATGTTTTGTAGGACTCAGATGTTCAGCTACTGGATAAAAACATCTTCCTTGGCATTGATAAGCCTAAAAAATAATTTTTAAATTTAAGGTTTATATAAAACACCGGTCTAATCTCAAAGTGAGAGACCAGTTTTTTTTACGAAAGTGTAACTTGTAACTTTGTTAATTTTATTTCGATATGTAAAAACCTTGTTTTCGTTGATAGGATAGGAAAACTTTATCTAGTTTTTAAATTTTTGTACATTTTAGCTTAGATGCTTTTTGCCTTACCATTTTTTTGCCACATTAAAGTCGTTATTAAAAGCAAACCCAAGTTAGAGCACCTTCACAATGGTATTATTCTATTCACTAAGACACTTTTGTAAAAACAATTTCAGATTTTTATTTTATCAAATTCGAAAAATATGACTTTTTACCTATTTTTTTAATACAAGAAAGCTAAATAACGCAATATACCAGTAATTACTGAATAAACGAAATTTACTAAAAGTCACGCATTTCTCAATGTGTATACAGCTTTCATTCGAAATAAGGGTGCCTGGATTTTATTGTTCTCAGTTATTTGTAAGTCGGGGTTCTTCTTTAACTTTATATAACTTAGAAAATCTAAAACAGCAAAATCCGGTCATCCTTTCTTCGCGGGGAATTTGTAACACCCTGTATACATATCTGAAGTACGTTTATCTAATTTCCATTTTTAGGTTTTTGATATTAAAAAATCGGTCATAATTTTTGAAAACAAGTGATAACTGCAACATTTTATTTAAATGAAAAACTGAAATTGTTTCCGTACATGATATGTATTCATAATGTTTGAAAACAAGTCATAACTGCAACATTTTCTAACATGTAAATGAAAAACTGAAATTGTTTTCATACATAATATGTATGCAAAATGATTCTAAAATAATTTTTCAGATTTTGGGGGAACTCTATTTTTTTTATTTGGTTATCACTTTAGTTGTCACTCTGCATATAGTTTGGTATATTTTCGAGGGAGATTACCTTTACCACATAATATTTTCCATCCCTGATTATCAACTCCCCCAGTTGGCGAGAATAGAAGGATTTAGATACTGACAAATCGTACTGGAAACTTAAAAGAAGCAGTTGTTAGTCTTTGCACACAAAACTTTTCGTATTAATAAAATTGTATTCTTAGAACTTTAATAAAATCAAACCGAAATTGACAAAACAATTTTAAATAGATTTTCTGCTGATTACAGATTAGGGCCAGAATTAAGGGTGGGGCGAGAGTGTCACAGAGGTGGCGCGGGTTTTGCGGGAATTTACTATTGAATTGTCCTAGGCCCACATGCGGCAGTCGTGCGAAGCTCAGGAGCCTCTAATTATTTAACGCCCCTGGCCCTATAAGTCCTTTTTCTAAATTTACGAAAAATGTGTATTTTTTTGTTATTTCAAGCGTTTTAACTTTTTGATTTAATTTAAAAAGATGGTTTATTTACATACTGAGACAAACGATGATCAAATTATTTTATAAAAACAACACACCTTGACAAAAATGTAAATTGAATGTATGCATTATAGTTAGTGGCCAGATTTGCAGAATGAAACGACTAAAATAGCAGTTTTAAGTCATCTTAACGTTTATCTAACACTGAATATTAGTAAGTGTGCACCATTATCAGGGATAAGTCGTAATAGCCATTCACAGAATAATAAAGTCTTATAAGTCTATCACGTAGTTTTGTAAATTCGCCACATTTAGTCGCTTGTGTCGCCGTTTAATAGTAACAGTAGAATGCACGCAATAATATTTGGCTCAGTGTTACCAATAGCATGATTTAAGTATACTTGTTAAATTGTTTTAAAAAGACAAATAGTGAAAAACCGACGTATAAATGAATTTAAACAGCAGAGCAGGTCCGAAAGCTGTGTGTCGCGGACTGGCAACTCTGCACGTTAAGCTACGAGGAAATCTCTCGATGGAGCCCAACACTATTGAGTACTAGACAAAGTTAGGATCTATTTAGGGGCTCTTTGATTGTAATCGGTGTTTGGTTTCATCTTTATAAAATCGACCTTGCAATCGAAATAAAAGGATGAAAATTGAAATCTTTAACCCATGCTTTTCGGACAAATGTATATTTTTCTTTAATCGAAAGGAAAATAGGTACAACAGCCAATGCTGGTCAGATGAAATCAATCAAAAGCTTTCAATAACAATTGAGACACATTCGTCGTTGGATTGGCAGAAGGAAGCCCCTTCAGTAGCCTGTACGATCAACGGATTTGTCCCCACTGGACTGATTCTGTGAGGACATTCAAACTTAAAATTTATAGTACTCGATCCGATTAACTGGACGTGTTGTAACAATGAATTTTAAATAAGTGCTACAACTAACAACATAATCTTAATTATTTTATAGAAGTTAGTGAAGGTCAATTTTAATTTTTAATAAATGAAATACATACAGTAGGTTTAACATTTTATTTATTACATTTAAAATGCGATCTCTTAGTAAATAATATACCAAATATAAAATAAACGGTCGTTGAGAAAACAATTTAATACGCTCTAATTAAAAATTGTAGGGGTAAACATTATTCCCGCGTGGGGATTGATGTGGCGGAGTGGAAAATATGTGATCATTTTTTCCTTCTTACAAAATATTAATTATAGAGCGGGCAGATAGAATGGTAGAAATTTGTGATTTTTTTTCAATATGAAATTTTCAAAAGAGGTTCAGCTATTATTTGAATCAAAATCTATTTTGAATGTATGAAAGATGCTGAACAAAAGTGCGTATTCGATTTTCCGCCCATTTTGTTAACAGATATTTTCTTTTTCTTGTGCATACGGCAAAATCAAAATATCTAAGCCAAATACATTTTTCTATCAGCGAAAACAAATTTTTTAAAATCGGATCAAAAACAGTGTGTGTCACTTCTAGTGTGGGCCGGTTTTTTTTATACACTTATGGGCTGCAAAGCTGCTTTTAACAAAACGCTTTTCTAGTACTAAAAATAATTAAGGCCTAAAAAAATATGAATATTTATACAGGGTGCCTAAAAAATCCAAATTTATATGTGGTGTTTATTTTATTTGTAATTCAATGTAAGGCTATAAATCCCTGGTTATTTCATTTCATTAGTCATTTTTTTCTGCTTTGATTTCAGAAATTAGAACAACTAAAATTACATGAAGAATATGTTTTGAATTTCTTTGATTGGACTAGATTCAGAGATTTTATTTTTAAGTTACGTCACTACTGAATCCATCCTCACCCCAGTTAGCCGATCGCGTTCTGTCAAAAGTTATGACTAAGGGTGTTACATAATACATGCCGGTCTTCCAAGTTTAAATCCTGGGTTCGGGCTTTAGCTGAAATAATGAACCTTTCAAGATGGTTATATAATATACCAATTAAAATATAATTTGCTTGCTTGATTGTATCTAAAACAATGATGCTGTTATAGTACGTTTTCCTACGATCAGTTGTGTTAAAAAATACTTTTTAACACGACAGTCTTGTGCCAGTGTCGCAGCTGACGTAACGGGTGACAATTTTTTGAACACTAGTGTTGAAACAATTTTTCCAACAGTAGGGTTCAAACATACAAAATATAATAATTCTACTGAAAATTTTGAGTTGTCGTAGGAAAAATAGTATACAGTGTCAAATTTATCAATTTCAAGCTCGAAGGATTTGCACACTCAGCTAACGCCTCATGTTAAATACCTCCTCGTTTAAAAACTACCACTGTCAACCCTTGTTATGTAATATACTATTTACAATTCTAACTTACGTCATAGCCGGTAGGTTGAACAATCCACAAATCATATTTGATTTCTGAAAAGTCGACATATAATGGTTTTCTCCTACAGTTATTCCTTTTGTATTTTTTCATATTTTTCTTTACAATATCACCGTTCCATATATTGTTGGTTTCCTCTTCGTAATCTTCCTCAATATTTCGTCGATTTCTCCTGTGTGTTATTTGCGTCTCTCTAGTAACTTTACCTCGCATCTTAAACTGTTCGCTTTCCGTTGAATATGACAGAAGCAAGACAGGGTAATCATGTTCATGGGCAAATTTTTCGATTACAGGAACAATAGATAACTTCAGTTTATTTAGCGACTGATGATAAAACGACGAAACGGTTATGATAATTTTAAGAACTTTTTTATTCGAAGTCATTTGTAATATTTTATCAACTTCTGTTGTTAAATTAAACGTTATCCAAGTGTCATCGAAATGATGAATTTCTAGTTTTTCGTGGTCGGAATATGCTTTGGTGTATTCGTTGTAAACCGATATTTTTAAGATCTTCTTAACACCTGGAATACGCAGAAAAGGATATCAGAAAGTATTAATTTGACTAAAACTGATACAAAACCTTACATAATGATACAGTAACAAAAACATCAACAATATCGAAAAATGTCTAGTAAAAGTATATTTGTAGAAGTTATTTGAGAAACCCTGTATGTTCAAAATACAATTATAAAAAGGAGGGTTAGAATATCTTGAACTGTATTATGAGGGCGAGGTAGCAAGATTGTTTAACCTTTTAACTTTTTCTGTCGTGCTTAAAAATACTAAAGGATACAGCTTTATCCTCAATCCAAATGTAATTAAAAAAACTAAATAATTGAAATTATGGCTAACAATTTGTCTAAAATGTTCTTCTTCTGTAGCTAATTCTGAAAATGTCTAAGTTTCTCTGGCTTTAAATATGCACGTCTTTTACCACAGTCCATACAAACATTAATTATTTTAGACGTCAAAAATTATTATATCTAGTAGGAAATGATTATATAAACATTAGAACTTAAATTGTATGCTTTGAAACAAACAAACAAAAGTATGCTTTATTACCGCGGGAAAATTGTTACAATTGTTATGGAGAAAGCGAAATTTACCTTAAAAGAAAAAAAAAACAAAACAACGAAAAATTAATCGAAAAAAAATCATATTTTTCGATAGGTCAACGCAAATTCATATTTTGTAAATATACATAATAATAGATATAAAACCATCACGAAAAAAGAAACATTCGTTAGGACATAACATTGCCGTAACCTTAATAATAAGGAAATAAACATAACATATGCGAGGTGAATAATTTCGAAGACATTGAAATTAAAATTACGCGACCTTAAACTCTATTTTGTTCTCGTTATACAAGCAAAGTAAGTGAAGTTAAACAAAAAGGGTACTGAACTAATATGGTTATTAGAGTGTATTAAAGAAAAAGAAAACGTGTGACTTTAATTTAATACGTAACAAAATAATTTATTTTAATTGACTATCAGTTCATTCCCCTATAAAATGATTTTCAAATACTTGCAGCTGGAACATGAAACCCAAAAAGATATAAGTAAACAAACAAATATAAAACATTTTAATGAGACTTATTCATTAGAAAAATTATTAACGCAGAAAAGAGGTCTTTCAATGAGGAATGCTTTGGTTTTTGTTGCAAAATAGTGTGAGTGAGTGCTAACATAGGGATAGCTTTTAAATGTACTGGAAAATGATTGTAAAGTTTTATTGCGTTGTAAATAATTGATTTTTTATTAATTCTGTGAAAGGAATGGGAAGGTATATGTCACGCCTAGAGTTTCTGGTAGGATATGCGTGTTGTGGCCTTTCCGTGAAAGTGTTTTCTTATCAAACAGACGGTTTCTAAAATAAATAACAATGCAGGAAGTGTTAATATTTCATGTTTTTTTATATAGTATTGGCAGTAAACTCTATTATTTTGAAGCCCAAAAATACTAAGCAATTGCTCGGTGATAGAGCAGCTCCAAAAGGGAAGACCATAACGGGGATGGGATTCGAATAGAGAGAAATAAGTAAGTCTAGCAGAAGACACGTCCAGTTCTTTTGAAACTGATCGAATGACAAAGCAGGCGGTAGAAAGTTTTTTAGGTAAGGTGTCAATATTCTTAGATCATTTTAGGTTGTTATTTATATTCAAATCCAGGAATTTAACCGACTCAACGTATTTAATATTGCTGTTAAGTAGCTGAAGTGGTTGTTAAGCCCCCTTATAAGATAAGGCCACCGTTTTATCCACATTGAAGCAAAGTATTGGATTCGGACCAAACATTAATCATAACAAGGTCGTTGGAAATATTAGAATGTAAAACCATTGTATCAAAATCACTCTATGTGATGCTTGTGTCGTCAGCAAAGAGGGAAATTTTTCCATTAATTTTTAGGTTTATGATATCATTAATGTATAATAAAAAAGAATAGGTCCCAAGACCGAACCTTGAGGGACTCCACCTGTAATCAATTTACATTTAGAATTAGAACCATTTGCCCTTACAAATTGTTGCCTATTCTGCTTGCTTATCAAAATTTCATGACTAACACCGTCAAAGGCCTTTGCATAGTCACTAAAAACTGAGGCGGTGAGGTGGATTGTTATTGAGGGACAAGTAGACGACGCTAAGCTACGAGAACATGGCGTTACTGGTGCACTTGTTAGGTAAAAATCCGAACTGATCTGGGATATTATGTGATGTTTAAGGAGAAATGGCATAAGATGATTCTTCAGTAACCTTTCAATGATCTTTAATAGCCCTGGTAGTAGAGCAATTGAGCGATAGTTGCAAGAGTTAGTTTTTTCTCCCCCTTTATGAGGAGGAACAATTAGCTATTTTAAGGCATTCAGGAATATGCCTTTTATAAAGGATTAATTTATTAGTGTTGTAAGGGCCTCTATGACTGGGAGCGGCGGGTTCAGGAAGTAATTCTAATTGATAGGCCATTAGTGTTACATGAAGATTTGCTTGTGATATTATTCATTTCTTTCAATAGTTCCATGCTGCTAACAGGGCTTAAGAAAAAGCTATCAGCGACATTTTTCGATGGAGGAAACGAATACCAGAGGGCTTACATTATTAAAATAATCATTTAGGTCATTTGGCCTTGGCAAGATCTGATACCAGTGTTAAGAACGTTTTTGATTTATTTTTTTGCTGAAGAATTTTAGAAATATAATTCTTTTTTTATAAAAGAGAGAGAACTGCATCAACTAATATATAATCAATATGTTTTTCTTAGGTTCAAGAATGATTATCTCTTTTGTGGAACGGTTTAGAAGAATTTTTAATTCTTTTTTCTGCATCAACTAATATATAATCAATATGTTTTTGGTCTAGTAAAAGTACCTATTACTTTTATCAGTGACTTACTATTCAGGCTCACGTTACTCTAAAGTCATTACTCATTATATTTTTTTGTTAATACAAAATATATACTAAAAGAAATTTCATCTAAACCTGTTTCATTCTCGATAGTCTCTAACACAGAAGCCGCATTGCCTCTTTGAATAGCGAGGCTAATCATTTGGGTAATGAAGCTTTTTGCTTCCTTACACGATATTTTTGTGCTTATTTTATTAAGAAGCTTTTTTGTCTCATTACCTCAAGGACCTCAGCTCAGCTCGTCATATTTATGATGTTTTTATAATTCTCCGCTACGTGCAGCATCACCTGCTCTTTCAGATGTTTGTTTGACGTAAGATTCAGCAAGGGTATGTATGGTTACTTTCTTTCTAGGGAACCAATGTCATACCATCCACTGGCTTTCCATCGCTTCGAGAAGATTCCAGGCGGTTTTGAAATTGGGGGAAATTGTGTGTCTAGACATACGTCCCGCACTTTTTGTGCAGATTGGCCTATGTAAGTCATAGATACAAGTGCAGATATGTTGTTCACACACAGGCAAACCAACTTTCAAAGCAATGGAAGTACGAAAAGATGAATCATCAAAAAGATTCCTCATTATTTATTATTTTCCTCCAATAAAAAAAGGGAAACCGGATTTTACAGAATATTTAAACCTTTTATTAGGATTCGCACTACAATTTTACCAGTCTATCCCTGTTGCACACTTGATTTGCGTGCAAATTTTCAAGTCAGTTGTATAAGTAGTTTTTTGGAATTTAATTTTTAAATATTTCATTAGGCCGTCATTTTGATCCACCATAATGGATTTATACAAAAATTTTACCAGTTTATCCCTACATCACACTATATCGTTGTGCTTATTTGCAGGTCATTTCAAGGTCCATTCGATAAATAGTTTCTTAATAAGGATTTTTTTACATTTGTCAGGCCGCCATTTTGTTACGTCATTAGAATATCATCATTCCATTCTCTTATAACCCCTGATTTGTAATCAAAATTTGAAGTCAATCGGATAAGTAGTTTTTGAGCTATGTAGACACACCGACAATCCGACGGGAATTGGAAAACATGTTTTTCGGGGCTCAGGTATCCTAAAACGTAAAGATCTGCAAAAATCTCGGATTTTTCACGACTACAATCTTTACTCTCACGAGGGAAGTAAAAAATCCGTAACAGTTTGAAACTCGCACATAAAAAAATTTAAAGTTGTTAACAAATTAAGATTTTAAAAAAGCAGTTTAGTTTTTTCAAATAACTCAAAAACTGCTAAAATTTAAAGAATTTTTAAAAAGCGTTCTTAAAGTTGTTAATAATTTTAATTTAATTTTGAAAATAATAGAGGTCCGAGCGGCGGCGAACGCTAAGCCGTTACGATACCACAAAACCGGCCAGAAATTTTACTTTAAAATTTAAATACTAACTTAAAATTTTTTTAAAATATAGTATTATCTAGACACTTAAAGGAACAACATTCTGGTGGAAAACATTTTTTTCCATGATTTTTCATAAAATAAGTTCATTATTTATTAAGAACATTTTTTAGAGTTTTTATTTAGATTTCAAGTCGGATAATTGTTAAACAAAAGCCACTAAAATTATATCGCTTCACGAAGACTTTGTCTCAACTAGACTGTATGAGATTGTGACATGACTATTAGATATTGATTGTGGTTAAGTGGAAGAACAGCCCCTAGCTAAACTTCTCTACATTTAATTATTTTTGTTTATTTATTTTATAATGTACAATTTGCTAATAAATGCGTTATTTATTTATTATTGAAGCTAAGAAAGACCTAACGAATTAAAGTATTTTGTTAGCTTTAATATTTAATAACCAATAGATTATAACAATTAAAAAGTTGTAATAAAGTCTCCACGAAGCGAAACATTTTAGTTGGTTTTCTTTAACAATTATCCAACTTGAAATATGAACGAAAACTCTAGAACAATTTGTTAATTAACAATAAAAACAGCGGGATATTATTCATCAATTCAATCATTTTAAATTAACATTTAATAGTGTAAAAAAATTACTTGTTAGGGCCGGCTTTGGGACATCGCAAGGGCTTAGCGCTTGCCGCGCTGAGCTCTATTTCATATAATAATCCTTTTTTAGAATTATTTAAATGTTAACAGTTTCCGAGTTATTTGAAAAAACTAGACTCCTATTATTCGTTAATAACTTTGTTTATGCATGATTTTCAAACTTTTGTACAATTTTCTAAATGTCATTCCGAGTCCAATGAGTCCCTCATATTACTTTCCACGTAAAGGGAAGTATTTAAATCGTGGTCAGATCTTTACGTTTTAGGGTCCCTAGATGCCGAAAAACATGTTTTCTCAATTCCGTCGGTTTGCCTGTTCGCGGCACAGCTAAAAAACTACTTATCCGATTGACTTTAAATTTTGGTCAAAAATTAAGGGTCATAAGGGGATAAACTGGTAGCATTTTGGTAAAAATCCAATATGGCGGCCTAGTTAAATCTTAAAAAAATTATTATCTACTAAAAATTATTGAACCAATTTACCTCAAATTGTGCAATAATTAATTATGGTATAGAGATGAACTGGTAAAATGGTGGTAGGAAT
This sequence comes from Kuschelorhynchus macadamiae, assembly GCA_030620095.1. Lineage (NCBI taxonomy): Eukaryota > Metazoa > Arthropoda > Insecta > Coleoptera > Curculionidae > Kuschelorhynchus > Kuschelorhynchus macadamiae. Next base: position 334,986 of record JAUTXW010004472.1, on the reverse strand, counting down.
TCAAAATGGAGAAACTAAATGGCGGCTAAGTAAAATATTTGTAATCGTGAAAGAAGTCACCACCATGTCTTCAGATTTTAGCGTCCCTAGATTATATTTCGTCAATTCCGTTGGCTTGTCTGTCTGTCTGTCAATTCGCAGCATAGCTTAAAAACTACTTACCCGATTGACTGCAAATTTTGGTCAAACATTAAGGATCATATGGGGATAACCTGGTAATATTTTGGTAAAAGTCTAGTATGGCAGAACAAGATGAGGGCCTAGTGAAAGGTGAAAAATTTATTACTAAAAAACTAATTATCCAATTTACCTCAAATTTCAAGTGTTACATAGGAATGAACTGGTAAGATTGTGGTATGAATCCAAGGTAGCAAAAAAATGTCGGCCCAAAAATATATTTTTAAAAAACAGCCTGAAAAGAATTACTTATTAGGTGCACAAAATAAATGTTTGAAAAAATAATATACAAAACGCACCATTTTATCGAAAACAGTTAAATTTTGGTAAAGGAAACATAACACACAAAGTGTTTAGAATGTTCCGGATAATACAAAAATGCAGTAATATACAGGACATTCCATTTAGAAAACGGATGTTGTCACCGATTCAAGGTAGAAGCGACAACACCGCACAATTTAAAATATTAAAAAAAAGAATTTATATTCATGGCCTGAGTCAAATTTTCAAAGTAATATATTCATTGGTTCTATAGATACTTCTAATGGGCCACTGAGCCTGAATAGCCCTGTATACATACTAAATGACTATCTTCCGACTTAAATTGGGTCACATTTTGCTATTTCTAATAAAAAGAAAGATTCATAACGAGGAAAGTTCCGGGTAAACGATATTTACCGGTTTTTTTTCTAGCAGTAGCAAAAATTAACACCATTTTAAGTTTGTGAAGTAGGCTAGGTAATCCTCACATTTTCGGGAAATACAAAGGGTGGTAGGGTGCTTACCTTGGAATATCCAGGGGCTCCGGACCCCTGTGAACTATTGATGTATTAAGGAAAGGCATAATTAACATGGACATATGATGATATCCTTTTAGATTTTTCATTGTTATGGTGGGAGGGGAGGGGGGTCGAGAGAAAATTGAAATAATTAATGTTGTGTCAAAAAATCATATTCATTAATTTTTACCATACTCGTTCCTTTTTACAGTACATACATCTGAAAGCACACAAATTTTTAAGTTGTTTTTAGCGGTATCTGTATGTTGTTGATCGGAAATAATTTCATGCAACGGGTATCTAGATGCATGCATTAAGGTTTTATGATGTAAAAACATATTTACTGGTATAAATTAAAAATACTTACTTTTACTCAAACTTGTAACCTAAAACTAATAATGAGACCCCTAGTATCAAAAAATCACAATCAGCACTTTTTGCAAAAAGAGGGTTTGTCGCTTAACTCTTAATATCCGACCAGTAGTTACTGGCAAAACTAAAAATCCCCTTTCAAGATGAATATCTGCCGACTGTAATTTATTGCTGTTATAAGTGCCAAATCTTTCGGGTTGGTATAGACCAAGCAAAACCTAATCAATCCTAACCTAAACCTAACCAATCCTAACCTAATCTAATTCGAATTTTTGTTAATTATAAGTTTATTAAAAAAACTATCCTTCTGAACGGGGATTCGAATATGGGCTGCATCCAAAGCCGCATATGCTGAACATTCAACAAAACTTATTTATACTACACCCAAATAAACGACGAACCAACAAAAACTCAAAACATAACGTCAGCAGCAATAAATTATTGTCTACAGATATTGATCTTCCTTAAATTTGTTTATGCGTGGTTATATTAATGTGAAATTAATTTTTTTTTATTAGTACCTAACTACAATTAGCAAGATGGAAGTTTTAACCACACCAGAAGAATATACCTATTTCTTGGACAATAAGGCATTTGTAAAGTAAAGTATATGGACCTAATTATTAACAGTTAAAAAAGTTGGTCATGAATCAGGACTGCCAAATTTGCAACTGGAAAAATACCAAAAGGCAGACGTTTCATAACTAAAATAACATCCAGTAATGTCGTGGTTCAAGGGGAAACTACCTACAGGAATGCACTTGGATTCTGAAAAAGTGTACTGAAAAAAGAAATAAATCATAGATATACATCAACTAGTTCCTGATGTAATCGAAATTAACTATAACCAGAAAAAACAGACAAAGCAACAGATTGTAAATAAAACACGATGAAGATCAATAAAAGGAATTCGGTCAGTTGTTTAAATTTAAAATACACTTTTATAGTAATGGTATAATGAAAATAGAGTTTAAAATCATAACTGAATAACAAAATTCACAAGATCCCCCAGTATAATTATAAAAACTCACAACGTCCATGAAAAAGTTGCAAAACTGCCAATCTCCAAAACATTTTTAGTTACTGATTTTTTGTTTTAAGGGTATATGAAAGTGTTCTTCAATATCGTATAAAATAATATGTTTCAACGTGCTTATGCCAATTTTACGTCAAACGTTTTTGACTTTAGGGGCCTCATATAATACGCACCTATTTCCTTTTTCGAGTGTATCTCGATTTGAGTAAATATTTTCAGTTCAGCCCCGATAAATTTTTCTTCCTCAGCTGAGTTTGGAATGTCAAAAATAAGCAGATGGTGTTCAGATAATTCTTCAAGGGTATCATTGTCTTTGAGCTTTTCTAGAAAGAAAAGGACATATACAGAATAGAGGACTTAAGAATATCTCTTTCACAAGTGATTAGTTTTGTATTTTGCCCTTGTTTTAGGAAATATTGATAAACTTTCTATAAATCGGTGCCTTTACCTTTTTGTTATATACAGTGAAGAACAAAAGTTAGCCTAGCATGGGAGATCGTCCGAAAATGAAAAGAAAACAACTTACCAACCAAATACTACTTAAAATTTTTTTTTAAAAAAAACGTTTTTAACTTTCAAGATATCTGTTCCATTTATATAAAAGAACTTTTATGATTTGTAAGAGATTTTTTCACCTCATATCCTAAATCTGGGGTGAATACAACTAAACAGCGGTCATTTGGAAATGTGTTAAACATGTGGGGAATAAAAAAATAGCTCTAGTGTTTTAATCCTCGATAAATGAAAAAACTGGAATTCACTTCTTTTTGTATTATCTTGGCACTTCAATATAACTTCTTATATAATGAGGGTGAAGCAAACAAATTGCAGCTAGTTTGATACAGAAGAAGAAAGTTCTTTTTCATTCTAAGGGTTTGTCTTTTATAACAGGCTTTTGCTACTTTCCTAGTTTTATAATAAGCAAGAAGAGGAGTTCTGTTTAATTGCCCTATAATACACAGGGTGCTCCATTGTACACAAAAATATGAATTCATTAAAAACTGACTGTTTTCAATTTTTTTAGCCAGATTATCAAAAAAAAATTTTTAGTAATTTCTAAAATAGTGTTTTTTCTTTCTTTATATAAGGTGGTATTTCTTTGCATTTTGGTCGACTGCTAAATATGTTTTGTGAACCCTATCTATGAAAGTTTAAACATGGGGATAGATTAGTTTTTTCCGAGAATGTTTCTTTTTAAGAAAGTTAATAGCCCATAATTATTCTTTGAATGTATTTTACTTTTGCGATAGACAGGGGATATTTTATTGTCTTTTTTTTAGTTTTTCTGATAAACTCTGAGTATATTTGTTCCGGTTGTATTACCCTGTTGTTTTTTTGGAGCAGTTTAATTAACTAAAGATTAAATTTGTTCCTAAAATTAGATTTTTTTCAGTATTTATTGTGACTAATATGATAAATAATTTAGTCATGACCAAAAAAACTTTATATGATTTACCTGTCTGTGTAGGAATTAAACTTCGCACTAAGTCTGCTTCAAGATCACTTTTACGAACACTCTTATTTTTTTCGTATAGCTCCAGCATAATTTTGGATATATGATAATGTATCTTCCTTTTCAGCTTTTTATATTCTGCGGTACTCTCACTAACATTTTCTCCACTATGAACTGAATTGAAACTCTGCTTGCTATTATGATCGATTATTTTCAGTTCGATTGACGTGTTTGTGACTAAATTATTTTTCAAAAATAAGATAATGGATATCCACAAAATTAAGAGTAATGGCACCAGGATGAAATATCCTAAATACATTCTAAAAGAAATTATTTATGTAATGTAGACTTCGAGAGTCCCGGTGCATATGTTTAAGGCATCTTCGTTGAAAACACTTGAAATTCATTTTAGAGTTTATCTCAATAGTCGCCCTTATCGAGTAAGTTCGTGAATTAGAAGCAAAAATACTTTTGGAAATAAAAGCTCTATTTTTAGCACCCTACGGTTAAATAGCATATCAATTCTTGAACAAAATTAACACATCTGCCTCAAGTCTATAAGTCAGCCAAGAGTTCGATATAACTTGGGCATACGCATAGTCCATTTTATTTACAGCCAAGCAAGCAAATAAGTTAGTTTCGTCGGTGTAGAAAATGCCAAACTGCTAGTTAACAAGACAGAATCAAAAAGGCACATAGACACAAACAAAATTCATATTTGTGGTAATTTTTTATTTATTGAAATAGTGTTAATTAAGAATGCTGATTTCATGGATATCCGTTACTCGTTTCACGAAATACGTACTTCACTTTAATAAACATTTTCATGTAATGTTCTCTTTGCTCCAGCGGGGTCTGCCCTGCCCTCAAAACATTTTATACTTACTTATTCTTAAACTCAGACTCTGGAGGGGGGTTTAACCGCAAAACTCTCTTCGCGGCGTCACTGCAATCCTCAAAAGGGGTTCGTTGCGGTCGTATATCCTCTTGTGGGGTTAATTCCTATTGCCGCCACTGTTTGAAATATATCTAGTTAGAATTTTTTATCGGTGTATTAATTGTCCGCGTAACTTAACTTCGGGTTTTCTATGTACTACACACATATATATATATATATATATCAATCTTATATTCAAATTTTTGATATTATGCAAAGCATGTATCATTAACAGGCGCACAAAACACTATGCACTATACGAAGAAACCAGTTTCAGAGGTGAAGCAGCACCTAAGAACCTTAATGTAAAGATTTGAAAAACTCTCTGAGGGTGATTTTTGTCCTTAGAGGAAGAATCAAAATAGAGTTCATTATTTACATATTTAGCCACTGCCAAGATTACCTCACAGTATAAGGTCGATCGTACGACGATGCCAAGCCTAACCAGTAACACCAATGTTTATACCAATTTATATTACGGTGAATATGTTTAAACACGATGCAATAAAATTTTCATACAAAGAATAGTAATGTATTTCCAGTATTAGTTTCTAAGCAGTATAAAGAAATTACTTTTATTGCAAAATAGTAAAATACAAACTAAAATACCCAAAGTCTCAGATCAGATTTCACCAGTAACAAGAGTTTTAGTTAGCTATGGCAAACCCAATCGACAACTCCACGTATTAGACCATCCCACTTTCATTGCTAAGGGATCCTTATAGTAAAAAAGTATAATAGTCTACAGTAAACATTGTTACAGGGTCACGTGACCGGCGTGGCTTAAAGACCAATAGCGGGTCGTGGAACTACAATAAATTTTAACATTAAAGAAATTAATTTGCTGAAAAATATTTTATTAGATACCAAGCTTTTCTTAGCGTCACTACTGCATGTGTTTTAATATATTATTGTGTATTTGTTGATATGGCTCAAATCTTCTAATTATGTGTTGTCTTACTTCAAGAAGCAGCGTTCTAAAGGTGCGGTGACATTAGAAGAACATTAATTTTTTTAAATATTTATAAATAAGTTTTATTTACTTTATCTTGGACATTGCGAAACTAGGAGTTTTAATTGACCTAACTATGGTGCGGCAATGTGAGTTTGTTAGAAAATAGCCGTTTAAGTTTGGAATTTTCTTTTAATCACTAAGTAAACAGCAGGATTTCTTTTTCCAGGAGACATGTCTAATGGAAGATACGTTATTCACTTATTTTGAGTCACATGACGTATTGACCAATCGGGTTCAATATAATAGAACGTTTATTTCGTCGGGGGTCACGTGAGAATCTTCAGAAGCAAAATTATACAAAAAAGACTCTGAGGTGATTTTTTTTGCCGATTACAATAGTTTTTCCTATCAGAGAATTAAAATAATTATAAAATATACCTTTACTATATTAAAATAGTCAAAGGGCGTCTCACGCTCAAAAGAAACGTACTGCGATTTCGAAAATCACTAAATTTTGGATGAAAACTGGGGAAATAATAAAGTTTCGGATGATTTCGCGTCTTTTTTTAATTTTCATTTGAGTTGGGCCAATTTTTTATATAAGTGTTGTCAAGTAAAGGAATTTAAATGGTGACTTTTTGGATATTAAAAGAAAAATGTGTTCGTAAACATGTTCTAAACTGGTTAGAATTTAAGATTTTGGTTATTGAAAATTGAAAAAAATCTTTTATTTTTTAAATTTTAGCTATTAACATGGAAAAACAATATGACAATTGGCTATTCTATTCATATCTAATAGCGCTCATTTTTTTTACTTTCCTCGCAAGAGGAAAGTACTCTAGTTACAAAAAAACATGTTTTCTCAGTTCCGTCGGTTAGTCTGTATGTCTGTCCGCCACAAAGCTCAAGAACTGCTTGTCCTATTTACTTCAAGTTTTGGTTAAAAATTAAAGGTTATATGATGATGACGTGGCAACATTTTGGAAAAAATCCAATATGGCTGAACAAAATGGCGGTTTATTGAAATGTTAAACAAATCTTACTAAGAAACTGCTTATCCATTTTATCCAAATTTTGCAGAAAAATTAGGTTTAACATGACCATCAACTGATAAGTTTTACTACAAATCCAAAATGGCAGCCTAATAAAATATTATGTGTCATTGCATAAAACTACTACATCGATTATGTTCAAGTTTTGCTCAAAACTCAAATATTATATAGAGATGAACTGGTAAAAATGTTGAGACAAATTCAAAATGGGGGAACAAAACGGTGGCCTAATTAAATGTTTAAAAATATCTGAAAAAAGTACTTATCGGATTGATTGATTGATTGATGACATCCCCATTTTAAATATTTATTACTAAAAATGTATGAATTGCTCACTTAATATCGATTTTTAATCAAATCTGTATAAATATTAAAATTCGCTCGCATTCTAGGCATTTCTACTCTCATTTTTTAAATATTTACTAAAAGTGTATGATATGTATTTTCAAATACCCCCTACTTTCTTTCAGCCAGATCTACACAAATGTTAAAATTCCGCCGTCATGACAGTTACAGGTTTAAGAAGACATTTTCAACAAGCGAACAAATAATTTTTCTAAATGTCACAATTACAAAATGATAGTGACATAAAACTAAAGTTTAATAATATATAAATAACTAATTTCTTTTTAAATTTACCTAACTTAATGGTTTGATTTTAGATAGTAAAGTAGAGAACGATTATTCCTTTGAAGTTTGTAAAAATACCTATTTGCCTCATTAAGGAATAGGTAAGAATCCTTTTTGTCAACGATAATGAAGCATGGCCCATTTCTTTATTTTCGTACATCAAATATTTTAACAGGTCGTCATTTTGTTTTGCCATATTGAATTCATACCAATATTTTACCGGTTTTTTTTTTATATATCAGACGTAATTTTTGTGGAAAATTAAATAAAATTAAAGTTAATCGAGTGAGTAAGACCGATCGACCGACAGTAATGGAAAAATACGAGGATCTGTAAAAATCCGGAACGAAAATTTTTTCACGGTTAATGATATTTCCTTATGCGGGAAGTGAAAACTCACGCCGTCACTTGCATTCGTCAACAAATGGCCACGGCTTGGGCATGGGCCATCCCCACTTCTTGTTTTATCGTAAATATTGGTCGATAGAATGTGAAAAATAGGGGAACCATGTTGGTGCATACCCCTAACGTGATTTATGAGTATAATAATAATACTTTCCTTTCTTAAACGAAAAGTTGGTAATTTTTTTCCAAACTCTTTTTTACCAATTTTCTGACCTCAAACAAAAAAATATAAATCTATGTCTTGTAGCAAAACTCTAAAGCTTGACCTGCTCACTCGTTTTTGTTTTAGGAGTTACTGATATGTTGATATCTCCTCAAATCGAATCAAAAAAGTTCACGTACGCTACATTTCAAAAATTTTACAAAAATCTGCCTTAACACCAATCGAGCTGAATTTTATACCAGTCTCTTAGAGTGAACAAAAATATTTCTTTGGTGGGTTTACTTATTTCGCTCAAGATAGAACGTTTCGGTGATACAGGGCTAAACGCGAAATAATTTCTTATATTTGGCATGTACCTTGTGACAATGAAACTACTACCCAGGGCGCCATTTGACAACGGCTAGAGATAAAAATATGAAATTTGGTGTATTGATAGGATTGAATATTGTAAACACTTGTAACATAAAAACAATTGAATATCATTTCCGGTTTACCCGGAAATGACCGCGACTTCGTTATTTTAAATAGAACACCCCATATATTTTATGTTTTTTGAAGTTTCTTAATAATTCCAAACAACTTTTGTTTAACATAATATATGTCTAAAATGTATAGTTTTCCAAATAAAACCACTTAAAAATGTGCCATAATTCCCACTTATTTGTATTTTATGGAAAAACGGAGTAAGCGAGGATAAAAACAATTACGGTTATTTACTCCTTATTTAAGCCTTCATCCAACATTGGATGACGGCTTGAATAAATAGTAAATAACCCTGATTATTTTTATCCTGGCCTACACCGTTTTTCCATAAAATACAATTATGTGGGAATTATGGCACATTTTTAAGAGGCTTTATTTGGAAAACTATACATTTTAGACATAGGTTATGTTATACAAACGTTATTCAGAATTGTTAAGAGAGTTAACATAGAATATACAGGGTGTTCCGTTTAAAATAACGAGCTCGCAGACATCAACACACCAAATTCCATATTTTTATCTCTAGCCGTTTTCAAATGGCACCCTGGGTAGTAGTTTCATTGTCACCCGGTATATATATTTACAATCACCTGAGTGAACTCTTTATTTTGATACCTGTCATCATGAGTTATAAAAATATTTATGTTGGCAATCAGTTGCGAAACACGATATCGGGATGCAATTTTTAGTGCTCCTTTGGCCGATCTGTTGGGTGTGTGTTCATAGAAGATGAAATAAAACTCCTGCATTTTTGCAACAGTTTGTTAACGGCTAAAAATTTCAAAGCATTTTTTGCTTCTTACGTAAACCATCTTTCACAGAAATTAAAAAATCAGTTTCTAGCGATTTTTGATATTTTCGTTTCGCATTTCTATAAAAATTTTGATATATTAATACAAGTGGAGCGGTAACTTAACAACCTCTACCCAGAGCGAATTTTTGTCACCTAGTTTATTATTAATAGTTACATCCTTGGTATTAAGAAGTATGGACAAGAGCTAGAATTTTCCCCAAAAACTAACTTAATATATTCTATAGATTTTTCTATAAATCGCTTTCTGCAGTTTGGGACCTAAGATAATTACGATATACCTGCTGTGATGAAACTTTTTGCAGAAACGGCTTTCTCATTTTTACACTAGCCTTTTTATTGTTCTTGATATAGGGTATTCGTTTTTAATTCCAAAATAGTTACATAGGATGTTTTTTAATTAACGGCTGAAAATGCAGTAATTTTGTAGCTCATTTTAAGGGTAAAAGTTCATGTAAACATGTGTCCGCAAAGCCTTTGTTTTTGAGATAAATACATAATTTTTTAAAAATGTTTTCAAAACCCTCGTACATTTCTCGAGGTAAATCATTAAAGTTTGATACACTATATATTGTTAGCAATGCCTACAAAATGGCTATACAACATTTTACATTTACCCCTTTTACCCCCTCTCCGGAATTTTTACTGCGACGCCACTGGCCATTTTTACAAGAAATTTAAATTCCATATTCTGTTCTGTAATTTTTTGGTCTCTTAGATTTTGTCTAAAATGTATTATAGCCATTTCGAAAGTAGTACTCAGTACTCACAGTATATAGTGTATCAAATTTGAATGATTTATCTCGAGAAATTAATTAAAACTTTAACACCCTGTATCTCAAAACCGAAGGCTTTGCGGACCTATCTTTATAGGAACTTTTAACCCAAAAATGAGCTAAAAAATTACTCTACGCCCTGCATTTTTAGTCCTCAATTAAATAACTCCTTTGGAATTAAAAACGAAAACGCAATATCAAGAATAATAAAACGGCTAGAGAAAAGTGCAAAAATCGTTTTGGTAAAAAAGTTCATAGTTCCATCACAGCTGGTATATCGTAATTCTTTTACATCTGATATAATTCCGAAACAGAATTATAATAAAATCTATAGAAGACATTAAGTAAGTGTTTGGTAAATTCTAACTTTTGTCACACTCTGTATCTATACTTCCTACTACTATTGATAACGGTATAACTACCTATCATAAATTAGGTGATAAAGATTTGTTTTGTATACAGGTTGTTAAGTTAAGGCTCCACTTGTATGAAGATGTCAAAATTTTCGTAAAAACGTATATTGCATGCAAACGAAAATATCACAAATAGAAAGTATTTTTGTGTATTTTGTCAAAGATCATTTAAGTGAGAAGAAAAAAAATTAAAAAATATTTTCAAAATTTTAGGCGTTAACAAACATTTGCAAAAATGCAAGGGTATTATTTTACGCCCTATAGTTATGAAAGTAGAATCACATACCCAACAGATTGACCAAACAAACAACAATAAACTTTGATACAAAAAATCAAGGACTATTTATGGCCAGAAGTTTTTTCTTTCGTTTTCTCTTTTTTTAGACATCCGTCGCAGGATATAGACGAATTTTTAATGCTCATGAAAACTGATCCAGAGTTAATTTCCTATCACTTTGGTTCTAAACTTATTGCCATATCACCCTCAGTGAAGGTGGGGGAACTGTTGCCTTACGAAAGATTTAAATCGCTTTATCCGCTTATCCAAATTGAACGAGCTTAGGCTTATTTAAAAGGGAATTTCAAGCTATTACAAACGATGGATAAATACATACACGCATACATGACTGTTATACTCTCGTATGCATGCGCAGTCGCAGGACCGGCTCTACCATAAGTGCAACCGGTGTGACCAGAGAGGGCGGTCTGCATAAGGAGCGGCAATCTGCCTCCATTTCAAAAAAAATCACGACATTTTGTCACATTAAGTATTTTAGTAATCAAAGAGTCGAGAAATACTTTTGCACAAAAGTTATGGTTATAAATTCTAGCTGGACGGACCGAATATGATATCAGTTCTCATGAAACAAAAGAACAAAACAGAAAATCGTGTCAAATAATAAAAGATTTCGACATATTTGAGTATTCAGTCGGTTTAAGGGAAACCGTTGCGTTTTTCAGTTTAAACGCAACTACTGTGTGCAAACAAATGGGAATTTCAGAAAAAATTCCTATAAAAAATTTAGAAGATTGCTACAATTTCAAAATACCAAGTGACAGCGATGGTTACAATACAAAAGAGAAATGTGACTTCAAAACATTTGAAACATTTATGCGGACGACTTTTAGAGACTAAATTTATATGTGCTCTAGGGGATGAATTATATTAAAAAGGCTATACCAAACGCTGCGGCAAATACAAGAAAGATAAGGATCATGGCAATTTTTATTTCAGAAGTACTTCTTGTCTTCGAAACTCTCAAAACTGGGGCGCTAAAGTCACCAAGAATACTTAGATATTAACCTCATAACCAAGAAATTGAATTCATCCGAATTTTACTACTTAGGAATTGCATTCAAATCCCTGGTGAAAGACACTGGGCATCGTGTTACTCTTTGGTAACGAAGGTCCAGAGTGCAAGAACCATAAATATCAAACTATTTTGCCAAAATTTCCCAAATTCTGTAAGGCAAACCTAACAGAGTAGTGTCGGTGGCCATTTTGAGGTTATAAAGACCCTTAAAAAAGTTTGTGAAAGGTTTTTCTGGTTGGAAAGGCGTTCAGATATAAACAATTTTGCTTGCTTCCAGTAGGAACAAAAAGCTCGCACTCATGCTAAAATAAACTAGAATGTTGATTAATTCGGTATTTTAATTAAAAATATTTGTTTAAAAAAAAGATAAGATCAAATAATTGTCATGTGATTTATTTTTATAAAATAAATTAAGTGGAAATTTTAAACAAGGATCGTCATCGTTAACTTAGTTAAAATGGATTTTCATCAAGTAACAGCTAGTTCTGTTCAATAATTAAAATTGTTTTTAATAATGGACTTTGCGCCCTCGCATTCGGGTAAGAAGCTATTAAATTAAGTATATGATAAACCTAATACCTACAAATGGATTTATATTAATCTCACATTAAATGAAATCAGATTTTTTAAAAATAAACTGATATGTACGAAATTAACTTTATAAGACGCGATCTTGTTTTTTTTTAGGAATCAAGGGTAGTGGGCCCCTACGTGAATTTTACAATACCGGCTCTATGAATATGAAATAAAACTAATAGCAATTTAAGTTGTAATGTGATATTATTTTGTATAAACCTTAACTACATAAATTTTGATTGTTTGAAGGTGGAGTTCTTTGATCCATATTGCCTGACGGCTTTTCAGTCTTTATTGTTTTCGAATGTTCGTCCGTCGAGCAAATTGAGGAATCGTCTTTTATTATGTCTCGTGTTTGGTACCTGATCCTACGTCTTCGTCTTTCTTTCCTACGTTCGTTCCTATTGCGTCTATAAGAACGCCGGCGATGATTTCTTTTTATTGACATAAGGGATGCTACCCTAATAGGTGCTTCCTTTGCTTGAACAAAATAGGCAGCTTTTTCTTGATCCCCCATCTTCCGCCAAACTTCCGCTCCCTTTTGAATAATTCCTGTGACAGTAGAATCTCTATTTGAAGATCTAAAGTCACGCATGAAGTTTAAAAAAGGATTTCTAGTTACTCTTCCTGGTTTGTAAGATTTTAAATGATCCAAATTGTTTTTACTTTGGCTTTTTGATACACGAGTTGGAGACATATTTATAATTTTTCTTAACAAAAATACTTCCAAATCAATATCACATTACTGACAACGACATAAGGTCGTTTGTCATTTGTATTGTTATACGGTTTTAACAAAAAGGACATGGTGACAAATTAAGGTAGGTCATAGTACAGTTAAAAACCATAGGTAAATAGGTATTCCACTATTTAATGTATGTAAACTCCAAAGACTACATGGGGGTGGGATAAAAGGCTAGTAAAAAATAAGACGGGGGGGGGGGGGATATTTAAAAGTAAAGGTGAAAGGAAAAATGATTTAAATTTGGAAGTATTCAATATAGCACTCGACCAATTTATTGATTTAAAAGCAATATTACCTTTATTGTTTCAGTTCTTTTTTATTTTATTTTCAAATACTTCGTTAACTATGACTAACGTAATATAAAGTCATAATAATTAAGTACTATCGGTGCCGCAGTAGAGTTTCTATAAACACATTTTTTAACAAAAATTCGACAAAATTAAACTAACTATTCGAAAGGGCTGAGACCCACAAGCACTCTTATTAAGGGGGCTTAATCCCACGAGCCATATTACTAACAGTGCTTTATTGAAAACTCTCAAAATTCAATGACTTTTCCTTTTATGTCTGGAAAATTGTTAATAAGAAATTAAATAGAGGCAAAAATAACACACATCTTATAAAATTAAACCTATATAACAACTTTATTTTTGAACCTAACTGAATTTGTAAATTATTTTAGTTCTCTTTCGGCTAATAAATTAAAAAATAAGTATGGTGGTGTAAAGATGGACAAATTTAAATCACCAACTTCTCTTGCTAACTCTATTGTAATTCAACCTGTCTCTGTAAGTCAAGTAATTAAAGTGATTGCGAATTTAAAAAACACAAACGCTGCTAGTTCTGATGATATACATGTAGAACTTGTTAAGGCCGCTAAGGATTATATTCGTTATCCACTTACATGCTTAATAAATGAGGGTTTAAAAAAAGATTTTTTCCAACAATTCTAAGCTGCACATACGATACCACTTCACAAAAGAAACGAACATGATAGCATAGAAAATTATCGTCAATATAAGAGAATACTTAATTTTATTAAAAAATATAATATTTTATGTGTATCTTAGCATAGTTATTTACCAAATACGTCAATTGAAAAAGCTTCCTACCGTTTCTTAAACTACTATTGGGGTTCACCAAGGCTCGGTACTGGACCCATTACTTTTTTTACTTTATGCTAATGATCTGCCAGAAAATATTAGTACTGGATATGTTGTGTATTCTCATTTTTCTAGAAAACAACTTTCAGATTATGTAGATACCGTTTATTTAAATGTATTATCAATTTATATTTAGATTTATAGTTTTTGATAATCCTTGGTACGAATTTATTTTATGGTAATATAAACCATTAACAAATTAGAGAGGCGCTAATAAACCAACCTTAAGCAAAATGTGAGTGACACGTTTTGAAATGACATTTATAATACATATTTTACCTAAAAATATATGTTGCCCACCGAGAAAAGCCGGAAAATGCAAAAAAAATGTTTATTTTTTTTTACTTATACCTTTTTTAAATTTAAAGATACAGGTTTTGCATTGCGCGAAAAAGTAGCTATAAACATAAAAAATATTTCGGCAAAAACCTGGACTGTCGGATGTATAGTATTGCTGCAATTCCCAATTTATTTTTTTTTGGTCTTTTATACAGGTGCTTGCTCTTTCTCGTATTTTTAACGACGGTTTTACAAACTTTAAAACTTTAGCTAGAAATCGTGCATACAAACTTGTATGCTAAAATGCTGTTAAGCGTGTTTAAAAGGCATCAGAATGTTGAGAGAATTCGTTCTAGTGCCGGCACGCAGTAGTATAGTGGGGGGGAGGAGGGGCTGCAGCAAAACTTTACATTTGACATTCAGGTTTTTCCCGAAATATTTTCCATGTTTAAAGCTACTTTTTCACGAAATGCGAAATCTGTATTTTTAAATTTAAAATAATTACTTTAAAAAAATTACTTTAAAAAAAACACGTGTTTTTCATGTTTTTTTTGGCTTTTCTTGGCGAGATTTCCTTTGTAGTTTTTGCTATAAAGTCAAAAGACAATTTTTTGAGCTCTAATACTTGGCAAACCAGTCGGCTTAGGTGGTGGGGTAATCGGACCACCACCCTCAACGCCTGCACTAAATATCACTAATAGCAGTTGGGTTATCTTTCACTTTCCTAAAGAAACAGCAAGTCTCACTAATTTTGGGGGTATCTGCGTAAAATTATTTTATAGTCTTTTCTACTATTTAAAAAACTGTTAATTGATAAAAAAGTTTAAAGCTAAAATTTGTTTTACATATAGCTTATATCTAGGGGTTCGCGAGACCACGAGACTATTGTCGGTCTCGGTCTCGGTCTCGTTTCGAGACTGAGACCGAGACTTGAAAAAGTATTTCGAGACCGAGACCGAGACTTGCTGTTCGAGACCGAGACCGATACCGAGACTTACTTATCGAGACTATCGGTCTCGATCTCAAAGTGAAGTAGCAAAATAACTAATGTTCGTAAATTATTTATTTTGACAAAATAATTCAAAAAATATATGTTTGGGGGCAAATTCATTGATGCAAAAAATAATTTTTCTCTTATAACAATGATACTAGTGAAATAGTCATTTAAAAAACGATATAAATAACCATAAAAAGAGAATTTCCCAAATTTAGAAATTCTAGTAGCGAAATTCCTCTTCAAATGTCGAAAACCGTAAATTGCTACCCTGTTCTCAAAGAGAGACACTTTATCACAATTATACTATATAGGATTTTGATATTGTGATCTTTATAAATTTATAGTCGGTTTGTATGTTTAATTATTGAAAGTTATTAAAATCCAAAAATTTTCAGTTTTTTGGTTCAATAATTAATAACTAATAGACTGTAACAACTAAAAACATCGCAATATCATATTCTTATATAGTATAGATACGGTAAAGTCTCCAACAGACGAAGTAATTGTGGTGATTCTTGTTTAAAAATTTTCCGGCTTAAACAAAAAATTGTTAAAAAAAATCAGTGAAAATTTTTCTTAACATTTTCTTTTTTAATCGCTTCGATGGCTTGCTAATTAAAGAAGGTACGTGTTTTATAGAACAACATTTTTGTATCGATTTTATTTGTATTTGAAAATATTGGACGAAATAAAATGTTTAACTATATGTGTATAATAAAA
Source organism: Kuschelorhynchus macadamiae (assembly GCA_030620095.1). Lineage (NCBI taxonomy): Eukaryota > Metazoa > Arthropoda > Insecta > Coleoptera > Curculionidae > Kuschelorhynchus > Kuschelorhynchus macadamiae. The sequence goes on along the minus strand of JAUTXW010004472.1, from coordinate 318,751 downwards.
ATAATACATATACATACGGACAAGATTTTCAACAAACAAAATACAAAGTAGAATTTGGCTTAGGATTTCAAATAGATGATCAATAAAGCTAATTCAACTATTACGCTAAAAAATAACGAACTGTTCTAATAACAAAATAAAAATTTAAATTTCTAAACATACATTATAAGCATATTTTTAGATTTTATTTCAACCTATATATATATATATATATATATATATATATATATATATATTACAGAAAATTTAAACTAATATTTTATAATTTCATTTTTCAAGTTACTTTTATACCATGAATGAATGCATAATAAGCATTTGTTTGAAGTTTCATTTAACATGCTTCTTAGTTTTGTATTAATTAACCCTGTTTGTGAAAATAAACGCTCTACTGCTACAGAGGTCGCCTGTATAGTTAAAAGATCTTTTGCTATTTTCGCTAAATTTGGAAATTTTTTTTCGTGTGCTTTCCACCATTCTAAAATATCTGTACCCTTTGGAGCGCGCTTTAATTGCAAATATTCTATTATTTCTTTTCTCCAATTTTCGGAATCACTTTTTTTTTCAAATAGTGATGTATAATCGATGTCATAGTTATCATCGATTGAGGAACTTGATATTATTGGTGATTCAGCAGGCACAATATAATATTTATCCCTGTACATTTTCTCAAAAAAGGCTATAGATTGATCATTCAGGCGAAAAATTGAACAACTAGATATTTGTTTAATAAATAAATTTACTTTTAAATTCTACTCCACTTTTAAAATTTATAGTTAATTTACCAAAGAACAAAAATAGTTGATTCACAAGTAATATTATGAACCATATCCGCCTTTGTGCAAGCACAACGTGCAGACCCCTAAGAACGGTCCTGGTTAAGAAAGTAAATACGTATCAAAGTAATAAAAGTTTGGTTCAAAGTAGCAAAGTTTACAGAATACCTAAGGGTGGTTTACTTGGCCATTGATTGTTTTCTATCTATTGAATTAAACGTCTGTCCCTAGAATGCCCAGCACGTTGCTTGCATGAGTTCGGCAGCATTATACAATGTGTCCTTATTTTGTGTTTAATATATATTATTCAATTTGTATATCTTTCGAAAGGTCAAATAATTATTGTTCTGTGGATGGTTGTTTAAGTAACTCTAGTGATGTGTGTCCTTTCTGTTGAAGTCCAAAGGACAAGGGATATGTGATATTTATTTTGATACACCTACTATTGTCCGTATATCTTCATTTACTGATTCCATCTGTTGGAAAAATCATTTCGAATTATAGATTTTTGGAATAATTTTTTATATAAATATACCTACATTTTTTCTACTTTACTGAAATATTCAAACATTGGGTTTTTTATATTAAATTTTTAAGATTGGAAAAACTCTGGGTTTCGAAGGTAGGCTTCCATGTACTTTTGTCTAAATAACATCTCGGCGAACAATTATTATTTTTAAAATTTTGTTTTCGAGACCACCGAGACTTTCGAGACCGATACCGAGACTAAGTAGGTCTCGGTCTCGGTCTCAAAGCATCGAGACCGATGCCGAGACCGTAAACATTTTCCGAGACCGAGACTGATTCAGTCTCGTTCTCGGGAACCCCTACTTATGTCGTTAGAAGTTACAAATTCCTTTAGTTCGTCCTATTGTGTGGAGCCTAGCCCCAGCAGGAGTAATCAAAACTGCAGTGTCGTGAAGCGTTTCATCAAGTTTAGGGCTTTTTGATATTCCTTCCTGAACATGTTTAAAGCTGATTTTTTTGCGAATAGTCAGTATCATTCTAAATGTAAAAAAACAAACCTTGCTAGTCCTACCATGGGTCTAGTCTTCGACAGGAGCAGATAAAGGTATAACTTGGCGACTTGCTTGCTTTTTTTTGTAATTCACTCTTATTTAGAAACCATATAAAACGACGCGGCAGCTTTGATCGCTTCTGTCTCCCAATGCGTGGCGTTGATTTGAGTAACATATGGACAAAGTTACTCCTCAAAAAAGTTTTCTTTTTCTGAAAAATAATATTGATTAAAAGAAATATTATTTTATATTTAGTATAGGCAATAAATATAAAAATAGAAGTCTGCAGAATAAAAAAAAAAGAAATTTAAATTTTTGAGACGGCTAAATTTAAGAGCCTAAAGTGTTTTGGTTTTTTTGATAATAGACTTAGTTTTTGAGAAAATTAATTATGCTTATATGTAAAAAAATGCATCATTAGAAATTTTCACTTATTGAATATATATACGACATTCTTTATTTTATTATATTTTTGAATTCATTGCAAAATTATAGCCCAGCTGGATATAATATACCCTATGCCTATCTTTAACTGTTTTGAGGTATTCGAATTTGAAAATGGACCATTTTTAATTTTGAGAGGCTAGTAAAATATAAACGGTCTGACCTCAGTGGCGGCTCGCCAGGGGACGCGGGTCTCTTCACCTACATTTTCCAATCAATTTACTTAAAAATAAAAATATTTTTAAAATATCAAGCTTTTTATAATCTACGTTTCTATTACAAAAATGTAGTATGTTTTATATAAATTCACATTATTTACTTAATTATACCATTATTTAATATCAAAACTAGTGCGTTATATACTCAAAAAATAATAAAGACTTAAAAACGTAGCGGCTAAACACCTTTTCATAAGAGCGACCCGTTGAGGAATCACAATGAGCAGTTCACAAATTCCGCTTCAGACGGCAGTTGTTATGGGAAAGCAATGGTGAATATCCGTACGCCAAATAGAGATAGGAGCGGCATAAAACTGCTGCAGCAGGCTGCATGCACTTGATCGCTTTTTATAGAATTAATGTAAATTAGTGCGTATCGTGGTATATAACTGTTTTCTAAGAACAAAAAATATATTTAAAATCTTATAAATTCATATTTCCTCTATGTATTAAAAAACGGTCCAAAGCTATGGATAATTAACATCATAAAAAGGTAAAAAAATAGCCATTTTGGGCGTGGCACCCCGAAAATTTTTCGTCTGCGGCGCTATTTTTGCCTGCGGGGCTTTGCACCTAGCTACGCTGCGCTTCACCCGTTCTTAAATCCACAAGCCGCCACTGTCTGACCTGGGTCACAACAATTTGCACATTCGTATATTAGTTTTTATGTTCTTTCTTACGGCGTCACTTTTAAAAACCACATGACACTAAATTTGTTTCCAATTTTATTTTCGTTCTTCTGCTTAGACCAGAGGTGAATGTCATAAGAGAGGCAATAAAAAACTAAAGGTAAAAACGTGTAATTCGTTTTACCCTAGGCCGAACCGTTTAGAAAAGCTATGGCCAACTTTTGCTTAGCTGAGGGCATAATTTCCGGATTTAATCAGGTCGCGGGCCGTAGGTAAGAAATAAGTAGGTAGTAGTGAATAAAAATACAATAAAAATTCACAGATTTTTTTATTTCTTAATTATAATACCATAATCAAACAAATTAAAAAAAAAACATATAGAAAAATGAAATGAAAATTAATGAGAGTCTTGAGTTTGAAACAAGATGATGTATATTGGGGTCAATATCACAAGTACAAAGCAAAGTGTTTTCTAAATTAACATCTGTTAGCCGAGTACGATGCTTATTTTTATTAATTTTCATGATTGAAAAAAGTTGATCACATTTATGCTATACTTTTCTTCGGAAAGGTATGTTCTGTAAAATTCGCTTAGATCCACATCATCAAATTTAGACTTCAAATATGAGTCTTCTTGAAGCTCGATCAATTCCATTTGTAGGCGAAACGGAGCATCTTCCACATTTGTAGAAAAATTGGCAAAAATATTGAACATATATTAGAAAATGAAAACAATTTTTACTTCTCATTTGTGTTTCCCCGAAGCGAATTTTGTTTTAAAAAGCTATAAGTATCCTGCGATGTCTATCAGGAATGCTAAGTCACAAAACCATATTGGATCACCAATTTGCGACAATGATGTCTCTTTCATTTCCATAAAATCAGCCATTTCTTTTCTGAGGTCATGAAATCTTTTTAGCTTTTTACCTTTGCTTATCCACCTTTAAATGCTTTAAACTGGCGGTAGTTAAGACAGCGGGATCTAATTAAATTGATGGTACTTACTACCACATCCATAATGTTCTTCAGTCGAATGGACTTAGAGCACAAGGTGAATAATGCAATGCAGAATTATTAAATCACATTCATCGTTGCTCTTTCCTTCAGAATTCCGATAAAACCTTTTCGCGAACCGACCATTGAAGGCTGTGCACACTCCAACTAATTTACACCACTGCAAACCGTATTGCTGAAAAGTACTTTGCACCTCGGCAAAAATATCTTTTCCAGTAATGGTCCCTTGTAGTGGCCATAAAGCCAGTAATTCTTCTGTCACTACAAATTCTTCATCAACACCTCGTATAAAAATAACTAACTGGGCTGCATCAGATAAATCGGTACTCTCATCCAAAGCAATCGAAAATACTTGAAAACCTGCCAATCTATGAGTCAATGTTTTTTTGATATCACTAGCCATCATATCTGTACGTCGAACAACGGTACGTCGCGGTAAGCTCACTTTATTAAACTCTTTCTTTTTTTCACAAAAGTTCTGCAACATCTACTAGACACTCTTTAACAAACTCTCCCTCAGAAAATGACTTCGATGTTTTCGCTATTTTGGTAATAACAATAACACTAGTTTTAACAACACTGTCTAGATTTGATCTTTGTGAATGGAACATTTGTTGCTGTTTCCCTAAATCGGTAATGAGTTTTTTAATTTTATCCTTTCTTAACTGGCCCGTAAGTAAATTATATTGAGCGAAATGCTGCTTCATATTGTATTCTTTTAAAACAGAAAATATTTCATTGCACACAATTGACGACATTCTGTGTCCACTTTCCATTTTTTTAAACCAGACACCTTGATAGATTTTTTTTCTTGTGAGCTGAATTTGCTTCAATATTTCCCGCGTCTTTTCTTATCAATTATTAAAAAGTAATCAGTTAAAACGCACGGTGAGGGGTTTATATATTATCCGCAGTAAGCAACTAGAATAATCTCGAATCGAGAGTCTGGATCGTACGCTAATATGCGATGCGAGCGCGCAGAGCCGACTGTTTTTCGAATAGTATCGCTCGGAGCACTCCAAGAAGAAAAAAACAGTTTTCCTCAGGTAAGGTCAGATCAGGTGATCAAATATCGAACGGGTGTTTTTGGATTCAATTAAAAACTACCAGTGGCGTATTTAGGGAGGGCAAATGTCCCCACTCAGAGCTCTTAACCCAAGCAAAATGTTTGAAATTAAAAATTATGGTATAAGGCATTACCATGATTATGTTAGTGTGAACCTTTTTTTTAGTCATCGTCGCTAATTTTCATGAGATTATTAAAAGCTTATGTTATGTTAAGAAACACAAAATGCGATGTCCTTTTATTTTTTTAGTTGCCAAATGTAAATCCAACTACTTGTATTATTTTAGTTTTTTTATGAAATCTTGAAATGGGAAAACACTTTTATAATAAAAAAAATTAAAATACATTAAGTTTTTTTTAACATTACTTGTATTTTTGTCGTAATTATGCCATTCTAAAGAATATTTACAAAAATTTTGAACTTGTATGTATTTTCGTCCGCACATTTGAGAATTTTTATTGGGCTACTGACAAAAGTAGTGGATTTGATAAAGTAAAAATACTGGGGACGATATAGATAATTTACTGAACTAAAACTATTGTAAAATTCTGAAAACTAATAAAATATTAAGATGTTCTTTTGCATTCCCGGTTACTGATTCTGCTGCTGATTCCACGAAAATTGAGTGCACAAACCACCTTTCCTGGATGTTTCTGCAATCAGCTTATTCTTTTAGCCCGGATAATACAGTAAGTGGAGTTGTAGCTAATTTTCATGAGATTATTAAAAGCTTATGTTATGTTAAGAAAAACAAAATGCGATGTCCTTTTATTTTTTTAGTTGCCAAATGTAAATCCAACTACTAAGTGGAGTTGTAGTGCGATATTTTTATAACTTTTACCTTGCTAGTTCTAATTGTCATCATGAATGGGCAAGAGAGCACCAATTTTTCATTATTGAGACGTATATCAAAAGATACGAATGTTTCATTGAGACTCAAAGGGCTTTTCGGTTTGCATTAGGCTTGTTTCACATGTTGCTGTCGGGCCGGTGAGAGTAAATACTCTCCAGATACCTCAAGATCAAAGTTTTTAAACACTGACTAAGGATCATATCTGAATTAGAAGCTATATTTTAAAAAAATACAGTAATACCACAGAAAATACCCCACTCAGTGTTACAAACATCTAGAAATCAGCTGCTAATGTTTTTCAAAAATCATTTTCAAGGCATTGCAAGGGCAATCCGTATTATTTGTTGTTTAAAATAAAAAAATTAATTTTTTTTATTAAATTAGCAAGCTGTTTTTATTAACGTTTAAAATGTGGAAGAGTTTTCTTCCGCACCCTGTACATCTAGAATATCGAATTTAGGTTTTTTTTGGGCTTAAGCGAAAGAGCTTCGGTTTTGGAATTTCATCCCATATCTAACTTAAATATGCCAAAAAATGGACTTAGGCTGTTTCTGAAATCAGCGATTCGAATGAAGATGGGCACAAAATATGTCATATCAAGTTGGCCTAAATTTTTGAATACAATTCAAAATTGTAATAATATACTGGGTGTTGTGTTTAATTTAAATTAACGATTTTTTATTAATTGTGTTCAATTTTTTTTTAAATTTGATAGTTGGTTTTTAATAAATCTTTAAAAATATCATATATATTCCCACAAACTTCGTACTAAGTGTTTCCTTATCTCGACGTATACTGAAAATATAAATCTTGTTGAAAGGTATCTGGATCACCCTGGAAATACTTCGAGCCTGATTGACCACCCCACATCCTAACCTACAACTGACCGACCTATAATTCTTCTTTATATGCATATATAACCTGCATAATAAGTTTCAGCCTTTGTAAATTCATTGCATTACCTGGGTGTTCTCGACATATTTGTCAGAAAACCAATAACCCCTGTCCTAATAGGCTGAATTTTTAATTATTTCATTTTTCATCAAGCCGTCATTTTGTTTCGCTATCTTGAATTCGTACCAAAGATTTACCAGTTGATTTCTACGTAATACTAGATTTTTGTGCAAAATTTGAGATAAATTATTTAGTAATAGTAATAATTTTTTTAACATTTCAGATTTTTACCAAAATGTTACCATGTGTAATGTGGTCATCTCAATATGTCCCTTCATTTTTGACAAAAATGCAATTGAGCGAGTAGATTTTTACCTATGCCGCGAACAGATAGGTAGAGCGAGCGATAGACAGAACGACGGAACTGAGGAAACGTGTTTTTCTCCATCTAGGGACCCCGAAATGTAACGATCTAAAAAATCTTGGAGGGTGATTTTTTCATTACTATAATACTTCCCTTTTACTAAGAAAGCAAAATTGACTTTTTTATGTTGAAGCTTTCATAAAAAATTGAAATAATGAATACATTTATCAAATTATTTTTTCCCTAACTTTTAGCGATAATTTAAGGAATTTAGATGGTTCATGGTACTCTAGATTTAAGAATAACATTTACTTTTTTTGGTCACGATATGTCAAAAAGCTATTAAAATACTAGCCTTTGTCATATTTGATTATCTTCTCGCTCTGACATCTCGGACTAATGGTTCGAAAGCTTTCACTGCACCAATTCAAAACACTGAATCAATAAGCTTGTAATTTGAGGATCCCTGAAGATCCCTAGTGCAATCACAGGTGAAACGTCAGAAAGTGATTCCAATTCGACACTCAAGAACCATGATTTCTTAGTTAAACGAAATATTTCTATAGAGACATTTAATTGGAAATAAGGGATTTGTTAGGTGGTTACCGAAAAGTCCAAATCTTAACTCTTTTGACTACTACCTTTGGAGGTTTCTTCAAAATCATTTGTACCAAAGTTTCCTCATTAAAGCATTTCGAAAGTTAAGTCAAATACATACCTACTGAAGCAGAACAAATGCAACTGAACGGCATTTATTCACTACTGTATTCTGTCAATCTGGTTTTTCGAGAATAATATCTAGTAGTTGCCTCCAACGGCACTCAATGAATCGTGTAAAGATTTTTAAATCTGATTGTTTGAGCTTTGGAAAACCACGAGAACACTGAGGTAGATTGTTTTGTAAATATTTTAATGTAGTTTTAATTTTGTTATAAGTTTGTCATTATAATTTTTTCAAAGATCTTATTTAATTCTAATCTGTTTTTTTTGCTACTGAAGAATCTTGGATTTTAGAGTACTACTTTTCTTTTAAACTGTGTTAATATTCGAAATAACTTACCTAATTAACGTTATAAAAAAAAAGTGATTAAAATTAAAAATAATTTTGTGTTTTTTCTACTTCCTGGTATCCTATTTCTACTTCCTGGTATTCCTTCAAAATGTATAAAGCAAACAACAAAAACAATTAATCTGAAAACATCTCCAACAATCAAAGGGTATCCCAAGAGTCGAAAATTCTCATCTCGATTCATCTCCATAAATAAAGGACAGTGATAATATTTAATTTATTTACGGTGACCGTATGTATTTATTTTAGAAGAAGAGTACTTGTTTTTAGGTTTACTTAAGTTTGTCCTATTGTCCTTAGAAAGTTTACGAAGTAAGCTCAAATGTACTTCTTTTTGACACAAAGAAATAAAAAATTAACATCTTAAATAAACAGAAAACATCCAAAAGGATCCTCTAAACAACATCTAAAAAACACTTTTATCCATTGATAATAATTGTCCCACAACTGATGTAATAAAACTTATGGCAGAATATTGGATGTGATCTCACAAAAAGAGGTTTAACAAAAATGTTTATAATTACTTACATATTAGAAAGCTAATTTAAAGAAATGACCTTGTTGGTTAGGTTAAGAAAATGCCTTGCCAAGCTTTCGTTTCTTAATAAAGTAAGAATGGGGGTAAACTCAAAAAATATAGGAAAACTGTATATTAATGCTATTTTCTTAGACGACACAACCCATATATGCATGTACGTCAATGCGTTACAATAAATATAATAAATTGACCGTCTTGCAGTTTTTTTTAAATATTAATATAGTGTATTTACTAAAATTTAGCGTTTTACCCCATTAAAGAAAACTTACAATTTTAGTTCTGTTTTTAGAGAATTATTTTACTCCCTTAGATTAACCCCATATAAAACAAAATATTGCTAAAAATATACCATTTTATTCTGTTTTAAAAAAGCTAAGCATTATGGAAATAAAAAATTATTTGCCTTTGTAAAATATCCTTGCATTCCCTAGGGTTACCATGTATAGTGGAAAAAAGGTTTCATACACAAAGAGATAAAATAAATTTGACATATTTATCCGTTTGTTTTTTTTAATAACCGTATCTCTAGTCTACTAGTCTACTCTATAAAAAATAAAAGGAACTAGACGCTCTTAAAATATTTTTTTTACTCTATATAAATAAAAAAAATGTTTTTATAGACAACATAATAAAATACATGTGATGTATTATACTGCTTGCTAAGGAAATGATGTTGCATTTTTTCTGAAATTTAGCACTTAAAATACGCAAAGAACTCCATAGAATCCCGATAGCAATAACATTTGTTGTGAGCCAATATTTCATTCTCTTACAAGGTTTGATAAGAATGTATTCATAGCATGTGTTCATAATTTCCAATATTTTCAAGTTTTGATAACTATCACTATCGAAATAGGTACCATAATATTCATAATCAATTATCATTTATTTTCTTGGACAAAAAATTAGGTATACTCTAAACCTACTTTTTCACATGTCATATTATTTGAAACCACTAGCATATTACCTGCAATTAAAAATCGCATTACCAGCATTTATAAGACATTTGTCAAAAATTGAAGTAATGTAATTTCCTAAAAAAACAGCAATTTATTTTTCTCAAAATTGTTAGTAATATTCGTCATGTCTAAATCAAAATCTATATTTAACATGATGCGTGACAGGCGCTCCAGGTGTCGAAGTGTTTCAAAATTTAAAGCCGGTAAAATAACCAGAAATCCTTTTCTGAACTTTTTGAGAGACTTCAGAACATCAAGATGTGGCATGCAATTAATAGAACTGACGAAAATGGGGGCAAATATTTGGAACAACATGAACGCACAAGAAAAATCACCATACTACATCATGGCGAAGAATGCAAGAAAAAGGTCAACTAGAAGAAAATGGACTGCACCAAAAAGAATTAAAAAGAATATCGCAAAAACCAATTCAATAATACTCTTCAGAAATAACAGAAATAAACGGCCATATTCCGTCAGTAGGATTGACATACAAGTTATGGAACCACCTGAGCCAAAGATCGTAGAACTTCCGTCTAATTTTCACTTCACCAGGAGTAAGAGTATTGTTAAAACCGGCGAAGTAATATGCTGATAATGCATATTGTTTACATAGTTAGTCATTGTGTTGTCTGTGTCAAAAATAAACATGTGTACTGTCTTGTATTTTGAATTAGCATTTTTATTTAATTTAGATGTAAATATTTAAAATAGAGGTAGATTCTGGTGCGCTGATTACGAATCTAGAAATAAGATTTTTTCGGAGCCGTTTCATTTTCAAAGCCTATAATTTTTTCCGTTATTTCTCCCTTCTTTTCACAATATTATAGTTTTTTTGTGTAAAATACCGTAATAAATTAATAAAATGTATATAATTTCTGTAGTGTTTTTGTCTCTTTTACGGATTCTGCAGATAATTTTCCAAAATATTTGTGAAAAGAAGGGAGAAGTAATAACAATATATTATAGAACTTGATGGTGAGCACATAGGAATATACTAGTGTGCGAAAAATCGGGAAATTAAGTCATGGTAAGCTTAACCGAAATATTACCAATTTAGATATATTTTCTCAATTTACTTTTAAATTTAATAACTATCTGAAATTAACAAGTAAAATTTAATTTTATCAAAGACATATTATGCTCTGAATAAGCAATCCAACTAATGGAAAATAGAAGGCCCTTAAATAGATCCTAACTTTCTCGTCTTTCATTAGTGGCTTTGGGATTCATCGAGAGTTTTCCTCCGCAACTCAACTCATATGACGGCTATCCTTTCCAGTATGTGTGGTTTCCGTTCTGATGGTTACAGGAAGTCTAGCGCTAGCTAGAGACATTTCGGGATATTATTCAAACAAAAACACATAATTCATAAAATAATTCTGACATAACGCAGCGTTGAGTAAACGTTATCAAAAACGCAATTAAAACTTTTCCTGTAAATTTTCTACCAAATATTTTTTTTATTCCTCGTTCAAGTGGGGCCTTACCCTGTTATAGAATAAATATAATTCTATCTGTAATAGTATCTGACCTAGATTCTAGTATTTCTCTGCAAGTGGCACGGCCACATATTTTTTATATTAGAGTTTAATGTTACTTGTTTGAATGCCACTTATAATGTTATGAGCCAGAACATTCTTCCGATGTTGTTAATTTTTTTCTCTGCCTTATAAAGATGGACATAGCGGCGCCTCGAGACGAGACAAAATTTGTACTCTCGTCTCGACCTTATCTCGTCTCGTCTCGGTACTACTCAACCTCGGCACTCCAGATGAGACCAGATTCTAGCCTCACCTGGCAACTAAACGGCTTCTATTAGAGCAAAATAGATTTGCACTTTCATGTCTTAGTTTTGAAAGATTTGTCACTTGATAACTTCGAATATTGTGATAACATCTTATGGTTTAACAGAAAGTTCGACACTTCCTGTTAAACCGAAAGTTGATGTCAGGTGAACAGGTGATAGATTTTTTATAAATAAAGTAAGAAAGTGTATATCGGATTGCTCTCAGCAATTAAAACCGTCTGCCTTTTACAGAGTGCCAACGTTGCTATGAATTTTGACATATATTCATATATAGGGTGTTTGATTTAAAATACGAAAGTTGGTGCCTAGTGAATATTCTTTCGTACCACGAGACGAGGGAGTGGTTTTCTCTCGCCGAGAATATTTCGTTTCTCTCGGGCATAAAAATATGTTTTTTTTTTATATTTTATCAAAAAATTATTAAAAAACCAATAACCGGCTTGCTTTATTAAATTTTTTACAAAAAAATCAGTATATTTTTAACATACCCGAAACTTCAATCTCTTCTGCCTTCTTTAAATTTATTTTAATCTGTAATACGAGAATAAAATTGTGTTTCTTTATCTTTTATAGTAACCGTTTACAAGGTCTTTAGATTGACCAATCAATATATAGAGTATGTGAAAATGTATTTACACATATAACAAACTTGAATTATATTTTCGTGAAAATCAGAAAACAATAAAATTCTTGTTTTATTATTTGGTACAACAAGGTATTACCTTTGAGTACCTAGTTTAGAGGAACAAACTCTGTTTTGCTCTTTAACTTTTTTGCAAATTTTGTTAAAGATCTATTTAGAGATACTTTCGAAATCAAGTTCAATTTTAGATCTGATATTTAACAGGTTGAATGTTACTTTTATTAAATTATTATACAGGATGTATATAATAATAAATACAAAAATCTATAAATTATTTTTTATGAAACACTTTTAAATATTTTTATTCTGATGTGATTTTTAAAATTAAAAGTATAGAAAAACTTAGAACCTTGTATTTCTTAAAAAAAAATAGTTAAAATAATTACTAAAAATAAAAAGCTAAACGAACTAATAATGCGTTATTCCTCCTTTGTTTTCTATAGCATCCCGTATTCGACGCGGTATGCTTGGGATTAAATTGTCAAATTTATCTTGATCTAAAGCATCTCAAACGTCTGAAAAAATACGCTGTGAATCGGAACCATTCAGAACTGGAGGATAACTCTCAATAACTGATCTCCCCAGCATATCCCAGATAAGCTCAATACAATTCTAATCAGGAGGCAGCGACGGTAACAAAAATCATTCTATGTCGGCGTTCTCTAGATGTTCAAGAAATTTTCCCTCTATGTGAAACATGACCAGCCTTGTTAACCAGAAATCTAATTGCTGGTTCTAAATTTCAGTCAATGATGTCGAGATGAACAAAACAATTTTCTAGTTCTGACAGTTTATAACTCAGCTGTTTTTTAGTACGGGTTCGCCAAGTCAGAGTTGGTTAACAATTTTTTAAATTTCTACCTCCACCCTACATACAGGTTGATCTATATAACTCTTTAAATGGAAATATCTTAGTTATTATTGAAATTAAAAAATGTTGAATTTTATATTAAATGTTGCATATTTTTTGTGTAATATACCACTTACCAAAAATTAACGGTTTTGCTTATCTATTTAGATACCTGGAAATAAAGCTTTATTTCTTGAATATCATGATATTGATGTTTGAAGTCTGATTTACTGCTTGACTCATTCTTATTTTGCGCTGATATTCTTCAAAATATTTACGAAATGCGATGAAATAGTTTATATCGTTTTTAAGTCCTGTTTACTAAATTTGGAAATAATATAGTACTAATTCAGACTTATAATCAACCATAAACAAGAAAATAAATAAAACCTATAATTTCTAGCCTAAAGAAATTCTCTGCATGCCCCCATTAAGCTCGCCGCGTTCCAATGCGTTTATAATTGCTTCGTACTCAATTTTGTTTAAATTTCTTATTTCTTCAATAATGTTTCTTTGAATTCCTTCAATATTATTATTTCTATCTCTCTAAAACTGTATCTTTCAAATAACCCCAGAGGAAGATATCCATGGGCGTTAGATCTAGGCTGTCCGCAACCCATTTAAGTTGCTACGGATAAAAGCCGGACCTAACACCTTATGACCCAAAATGCCTAACCAAACTTGTATTGAGGATCGTCCTTGAAAAGCAATTGGCTCGACGGCTTGTGGATTTTCATAGAACCAAATAAGGCAGTTTTTCCAATTATAAATACCGGCAGCGGCAAATATCGCCCCATCAATCATCAATCTATAAAATTTTAATGAAATAATCAATCAATTTCTCTTATAATTTGAATAAATGTCTCCTTTGTACATTTAATTGTTAAACTTGCCTAATTTTAAAATCAAGGTATCCATTTTGCTTTGAAGTTCTCTAATCTGTTCCATAACTAATTCTCTTGTTTCGCAGTCCATATTATATCTCTGACATAGTCTTTGATATATTTTCTTGGATTTTCTTGAAAAGAAAGTAACATATTAAGAACCCTTTCGTCGTTTCGTTCTTTTCTTATTTCTTAGATTATTTGTAGTTGGTACAGATGGTATTCTCTGACTATTCTGAACATTTTGCCTATACTGTTCTCGTGTTCTTGTAGCGTATTAGCATAAAATAAAAATAAGTCAAGCAGTAAATCAGGCTTCAAACAAACATCATGTAATGACTGATGCCATTCTAAAAATAAACCTTTATCTCAAGATTGCTGCAGTTGTCTAAATGGATAAACAATTATATCCGAAACATCGAAGTATTTCGTAATTCGGAAACTTGGATATTTATAAAACCGTTAATTATTGATACATGGAATATTATACAAAAAATATGCAGAATTTAATATAAATTTAAAAAACATTAAGAAATTTGGTGTATCATATTAAAAAAACAAAGTTGGTGCTTACATTGCTTTTTTGAAACACCCTGTTTACATTAAAATATAAGCATATGAAAAACCAGAAACTTTTTTTTTTAATTTCAAAAATAACCGAGATAGTTTCATTTAATTATCTGGATCACCCTGTATATGTTTAAAAAGAGGAATAAGAAAAATACGTTATCTGAATGTAAACAATTAGTACGTTAGTGTAATTTGTAACTTTTGACAGTTATTTTCTTATGTACAAACCGATTATACATAATAACAAAAGTCCTTAAAAATAGCACAGCACTTGGGATATCATAATTATTGCTAGTAAAATAATTTAATATAAAATTGGCTAACTAAATATAATACTACAAATATCATTGTTTTTTCTGTTGAGAGCGTATGTTCTTCCCGCTATATCCGCTTTCCTTTTATCAGCTATTTTCGTCTCATATTTGCTTCCTGAAATTGTCACTTTTTTTGTCATTGTGTTCCTAGAAATAATACAAAATTGGAATGAATATTCTATTCAGTTGTGGCAACCATACCTGACCATATTGAATGAATGATATTTTCAGTTATACAAGTTTATAATCTAGTTAGAATAATTAACTATGATCATTTTGTTTCCCTAATTAATTATACTTCAAGGAATAAATAATAATAATAACAATAGTAAACAAAAAAAATATATTACGTGTAAAATAAATATACAATATAAAGCTACCAACCTTATTTAACTTTTGCTAATATGGTTCAAATTATTTAAATAGAGCATCTCATTTCTCTAAATTTTTGTTTTTTTTTTGCTAAAACTTTATGATTTTGATTGTTATGCTTTACAAAAAAAATAACTGTTTTTAAAAGAAGGGCTTTAAATCAACAGTCACAATTTCGGGCACAAGGAATTGCGTTTTAGTTAGTTTTATTGTGGTTTCAGAAATTTTTTTTTGGATTTTAGGCTCTCTAGACATCTAAAATTTTTGATTGTCTGTATTTCAAAACAGGTTTACCAACGTAAAGTACGCAGAATTATCAACTTAAACTATATCCTCTCTAGAATTGGAAAGTCGTAAAAGGAATAATGAAAAACAAAGTTATTTTATTAATTTCTTGCTGAACCCTTAATCAAGAAATAATGGATTGAATGGAGGTGGATTCTATACGATTACAGAAAAACAGTACTACCATTTTTTTCTGCTGAACCTCTCTAATGAAAAACTTGTTAAAAATTCAAGGATTGTATGGGAATGAACTAGTAATATATTGATAAAAATTCATTATTACTGAATAATATTGTTCAAAAAATCCGTTTTTAAAACTACTAATTCTAATGGCCTTTAAGTTTTTAAGGAAAGTGAAGGATGAACTGCTACCATAAAATTATGGTACGAATCAATGCTATAAAATGAGCTAATAAATTATTTAAAAAATAAGTAGTAAAAACTGCCTATCCAATTTTATTGACGGGCGGCCCAATAAATTGTTTGAAAATCAGAATCAAAAACCTATTTATCCAGCTGACTACAAAATTTGCACAAAAAGTAAATGTGAGACAGGGATGATAAAACCGACCGGAACTTCTCTCGTAATGAACTCTTCATTTTATCTAGGAAAGTGCAAGATAAAACAATTTATATATGAACATTTTATTAAATTTTACAAAAGCAGAGGAATTGATTCTCTTTCATAACTTTTGCAATTACTCCAAGATCATTCCATTAAAGAACATAACAGCAATTGTCGAGGGTAGCATTCGAAAACTACCTCAAGAACAGGCAGATTCAGTTCGATATGAAACTCTAAAAATACTTCGCAGCTTGTCAGCCGCAGAAATAACAGCTATAAAGAGCCTCAACGACAAAGAAGATGTTATAATTCTACCTGCAGATAAAGGAAATGCAACAATGGTCATGAACAAGAACAAATACGTAGAGAAAATAGAGGTATTACTTCTGGATGGCATCTATACAAGGACAATATGAACAGACTCAACAAGGAAAATTGAAAGAATATGTAGCCTTATCGAATACAGATGTCGAGACTTCTCGACACCTGTATTCTCGCCTTGTCTGGAGTGTCGAGAATGAATGGTGCGGAGACGGGACGAGGTGAAATATATATGTTCATAGGGCAATAGGGCACGAACATGAGTCAGACAACGCTTGACTTGACACTTGACAGAATTAATATATATAAAATAACTATCATACATTTTAAAAACGTATACAGGTAACTTTTTTCGGATCACGACCCCTTTAAACTTTCCAAAAAATATGCAATTTGCTGTAGCACATTTACCTAGTTTCATATTTCATATTTTGGAAAATGTGTTTAAAATCGTGTAGCCTTTGTTACCGAAACATTACAAACTAAAAAATCAAAATGGTTCATTTTATAAACATATTTTACTAAATTATTTCAACATAGCGCAAGATACAAAAAAGTTTAAGAGACATAAAATTGTAATTAGCAGGAAGCTTGCTAGAAGGTCAAATGAGTCGTGACACCCTGTAAAATTATCTTGAATGTATTATTAAATAAAATATGTCTAGAAATGTAGGAAGCTCATCAAGAAAACTAGAAATATTTAAAATTTATTTCCAATCTAATTCTGATCTGAACTGTGTTTTTAATTCTTTCACTGAATCAGCATGGTTGATTAATCATTTTTTATTTTCACCTCAACTATAAGTAATTTGATTTGGTTTGATCAAACAAAAAGGAGTTAGAATAATATTACGTGTGAAAGGGAAAAGTCAGCCTTTTAGTGTAATTTATAAATTGTTAACACTTCAATTTGCTTAAGGTAAAAACGGTTCGAAATAATAACAAAAGTCCTTAAAAATACAGCACAGCACTTGAGATTTCATATTTGTTCGTGAAAAAATAATAATTTAAAATAAGATTGGCTAACTAAATATAATACTACACATTTCATTGTTTTTCGTGTTGAGAGCGTACGTTGTTCCTGCCATTTCCATTTTTCTCTTAACAGCAGTTTTCGACTCATATTTGCTTCCAGAAATTGCCACTTTTTTTGTTACTGTGTGCCTAAAAATAATAAAAAATTGGAATAAGTATTAGCAATAAATATATCAGTTCACATGCCAGTTCTCAGAGACAAGAAATGAATATGACATTAAACAATTAATAATAGACTTTTAAATTAATGAATAAGAAAAGCCCGTTAAATAAGCAAAGGAGCACGATTTTTCACATTAAATGGAACACCCTGTATAATATTATTTTATTCAATGGGTATCTATATAAATATACCAGGTCTGATATATTTAAAGTTAGACAACTGAGAAAATTGACACAAACCTTGCCATAAGAAGCAGTGTTGTCGCATTTATCTATTAGAAGTTTCCGAGGAACATTCTCACTTTTTCTATCACATCGCTATTTATGGCAGGGTTTTACTCATATTTCTCAATTGTCTTTAGAGCTAAGGGTATACAAATTGGTACATTTAAAATCGGTATCTAAATTTCCAATAGTAATTTGTTAATTTTGTTCTAAAAATTAATCTGATATTCCTAAATTCTACTATATTACCAGAAAAAATATTTAATTTACCTGAATGTTGAATCGGGCTGAGACAATATCATACATAGCTTTACATCGTTTGAAAAATCAGCATCTATTTCAAGATTTAGTTTAGGCTCTATGCTTCCCTCGAATTCAACTTGGTTTTTTATAAAGGATGTATCCAGTGTAATTAAGCCTTTCATAATGTATCCAACCCTAAAATAGTAATTATTTAACTATATTGTGGTCATCAAAAAGCAAGAGACATATATCTCAAATACTATTTAATCTAGTTTAGAGTGTGGAGATAATAGACAACTGCCATAAATGTGTATAATTAAACAATCAAATCTGGCAACATTGCATTATAAAAATGGTATATTAATTTCTAGTTGAAGGCATTATGGAAATCCAGTAAAGTGTTTGTTTAAATAATTGGAAATGGGATAAAAATTACCATAAATTACATAAAAATAGAATATAGTTATTTGACATGAGTAAATCTGGTTCTTGATTATCTTTTATCCTTTTTCTTCCTTAACATAGTTTACTTTAAAGTTAGAATAATATGATTTGCTATTGCAGCAGCTGCAGCGTTAAAAATGTAGGTTAACATTAGAAATTTCACGCTTAAATTTAAATTAATAATACTTTACCAGTTTTGTCTAGAGTTATATGCAATGCAATTTTTTTCGTAATTTCCTTTAACATTGATTTTTTTCCCTACAGCTAAAACATTAGGATGTGAGTCAAATATAAAACCAATAGTCATGTGTTTCAGAAAAAAAAATCTGACATAAAAAGACTTATCAATATTTTGTTACTAATTAATAATAATAAACTTAATTACCATTGCAGTATTTAAAAATCGGCTTAAATAATTTAAGTTTCTAAATGTACTTTTAATACTTAAGTACCAACTTCAGTATTATAGATCTACTTCAAGTAAATAATGAATACCTAGAAATATTTTAAGTAATTAGATATGTGTTAAGTACTTATTAGAAGTACTTAATACTATTGTAAAGCATGTACTCAAATATTCGTTTGTAAGTGAACTGCTGAATATCTTAAGTAATTTTGCCCAATACTGGTGTTTAATATTAGTGCTGTCAACGATTTTCGTGTTAAACCGGTTAAACGGGGGTCCATGCTCATAATTTGATGTTGACTAAAAAAAAAGTTCCTCACTTTCATATAAAAATGTCTTTATAAAAGAGTTTTGTTAGTCTATGGGGCTCGCAGACCGGTTAATCGAACTTTCGTTAACTGGTCGGACTGGTTAACTGAACATCTGGTTAATTAAAATGCTGTTTTCGCGGTTCAACGCTTAACCGGTAAACCATAACCTTGGACAGCTCTACTTAATACTGCAAGTAGAGTTATAAAATAGAATATTTCAACACTGGTTACTTTAAATGCTTTGCTGAGTACTTATCACAGCTCTAATTTCAAATCGATATGATATAATCTAATTTTCAACTTACGATTTTTTAATCAAAGATTGCGCGTTTCGATTCCACAATGATATTTCAATTTTCCCTGACAGATCAAATGATACTGATCCTTTTAAATTTATCTGAATCACAAACCCGTTACCAAGTTTCAGATACTCCTCATCGTCTTGGGTCAATATCAGTGCCTAAAATTCAGAACAATGACAATAGAGACAATTTCCTAATGATAAGGTCTTGGATCAGACAGTACAAAAAATTATATATTTTTTCACACTAACTTTTGCAGAAAACAATTGAAAAGATTTATTTATTATAATTTACAAATCGTTTTTGTAAAACCATATAAATAAAAATGTTTCAGAGATATAGACAAACGACATTATAAACCCAGAAGAAAATACAATACAAAAAATAATGTATATTAATACTCAAATGTACTTTGCAAATAGTAGAATGTTTATTATTATTCGAACTAGGTTAAGTTCAGAAGCAAAGCGGTAATAAAACATTAGAGCATAAACGTCGGAATTGTTGGTACTCCTGACTGGTGTGTCCCCAAAAAAAGATTTGTTCCATATAAATCTCTATAAAACAACGATTAAAGTGTGATATTATATTAAGAATATTTAGTAAGTTTCCCCCATAAACTGTAAAAATAAAGAGTAAAAGTTAACCTAAGGAAAATAGAATAGGTCAATAAAAATGATATAATTTAAATGATCGGTCTCAAAGATTTCTGAGGTTTGGTTCACACAAATCATCTGAGTTCATAATTTTGGTTTTGTCGAAATTTCTTAATTTAAATAGCATTGTCTTTAGTTCACATATATCAACAAAGCTCAGATAACCTAACTCGATCCATAGATCCTCACGACTGTTTCGTCTCAAATAATCCTGTTGAAATCATCTTACAGTGCAATTCTGTTGGATATATCGTGACCCCCTGTATACCCCTCTTTATGTCCTTTTTTTCAATCTTCATCGGTTGCCCGAGATTGTCTTATATTATTGCATTCCGGTGGAACATGACTCATCCCACCAGTAGCTAAACACAGGCACAACTCAAAAAAGTTAGAAACAAGAGTTAAATGCTTGGTTAAATGTTAGTTTGTATTTGATAGTCTATTTAAAAAAATTTCGGAGTAATTTAGAGTTGTTAAAATTGACTGTTTTCATGTTAAGGAACCCAAGAGACAATATCGGCAAGACAGAACAAAATCAGTATTGTTAACCAACTGACTAGTACAGCCCCTTTTTAGCGTCATATAAAAAAAAATTAACCAATACATTAAAAGAGTTGCACTTGAAGGAAAATATAAAGAATGCACCTACCTGAAACGCAGGAGTCATTTCTGATGCAGTACCAGACCAAACATGTCCCATAAGTTCTCCTTGACCTTCAAAAAATACAAATGGTCGGATTTGAGTCTCCAGAACGGAAAGCTCTAAACCAGCAGTTGCAGTTTCATCTTCTTCTTCATCAGAACCGCTTGAAGTGAACCCGGATAGACCACCAGCGAAAATGCCTAGCTACAAAATTAATGTATAATTTTATTTAACACACTAATTGTTTTTTACTACTGAAAAGAAACATGTCTATTGAATTACATTACTTACCAAATATTTACTTTATATATATTTACTCACCGTAAACACATTTTTTGATATTCCATCTTTATCTAATATAACATCGACGGCACCTCTTTTAACAACACCTCCCTTGATTTCTTGAATAGAGACTAAACTAGCATTGGCAGAACTTCCACTGAATATTGTTCTTTTTAAGGCTGTGGATAACCCTCTAGGTGACAGACTGGAGTAGTTGTTTAACTGTTTGTTACTTCTAATAACATTTTCAAGTCTCTCCCTAAATTTGTCACAGGAATCTGATAACATTTTAATGCTTTGGAAAACATATTGCTTAATCTCAAAATTTTCATCGTTGCTAGCAACAAATTCTAAAAGATTTTTTAGAGTTTCATCTGTTGGTTGGGCTTGAAGTAATATATCGGCCGCCATGGTACGAGAACTAGTATCATGTCGTTTGTCTAATTCGAACAATGTCTTTTCTGCTTGTTTTAAAATATCTTTTGTCCAAAACTGACGGTCAAATGATTTAAGAGTTCGCCAGGCAAGAATCTCCTCCTTAAGAGTTCCATTTTGGCAAATTGTCATTAATTTGGGAATAGTTGATGGTGACTGTAAGTTTTTAAGAGCATTAATGAACACATAACGATCGCCATTCTTGGCATAGTCAAATCCGTTAACTATAGTCTCTTTTACAGCTCTGAGTATCTAAAAATGAAATTCAAAACAATATAATATTTGTCTTGTTTAAAGTTAAAGATACGATTTGGATATTTAGGTTAACAAATATATAAGGCGAAAAATTGCCACAAAAATACATGTATAGTATTATGTTCTAACTGCCAGGCTAGCTAATAGCCCAGCATTAGTTTCGCATTTAATACCAACCTTGTTCGTTTCATAATCATGTTTTAAAGAACGAGTTAATGTTCGGGCCATCGAAGCAAGGGATAGAATTAGAGTATTCCTTATATTAACAGGTATATTTGTATATTTTTTATATTTATTTAACAAGTCTTCTAAAATTTCAATATTCGGATGAGTAGAGAATGATAGAGCCCAAAGATATCTTTCAATCAAATCAGTATGTTCTTCATTATCCAGGTGAATATGTTTCATCACTGCTTCATGGGAACCTTGAGTCTGAGTGTAACCGAGAATATTATAGAGTTGAGGTCTGAAAGAAAAGCTAGTTATTGTAAACAGATTTACTAATAAATCTAAAAGTGGGTACTTAAAGTACTAAAGACCTAAAAAGATATAGTGCCTTCCCTTGAGGTGGTGTAGGTATGTTTAGGTAATGGAAATTCCCTTTTGTAAGAAGTTTTTTTAAAGAAAAACTAAGACTTTTACGAATTCTATAGGATTTAACTATTGCTAATTAGTAATATCAGTATCCACTGATCACCACCAGACTTTAATACAGTCAGATTAAATAAATTATTGATGCAAAATATTACCTAAACGTTTGAAATAACATGTATTTATAAGTATAGAACTTACAAAATATTATGGTTTTTCTTAGACTTTAGAACTTTAGAAATTTCCTCACTGTTACTATGGCTTGCACTATGCAAAAGTTGCAAAAAGGCTCCAGCGGATTTTAACGTTCCTAGATATTTCGTCTCTAAATCTTCTCGTAACAACGCAACTTCTTTATTAAATTGCTTTTGTCCATTATCTTCTACATAATTTTCCATATCTAGTAATAAAGATTCCTCTACTAAATTTCTGTTATATTTACTAGTAAGTTCAACAATAGCTTCTTCTAAATAATTTATTTTAAGTATATCACAACGTCCTAACTCTTCATAGGTTAAAACTTGTTCTGATTCAACAATGCTGCCTAATTTTTGTTTAGCATAAACAAATATTTCGTGAGTCTCTTTGGATACTATTGAATTTATTAGGATATCAGAACTCTCCCCTCTATATTCAGTAACCCTAGTAGATAAAACATTAGCGCCTAAAATTTGATCTATATGTTTGAGATTCTGCACGTCATCGTATATGCAGTTTGATTTCAGTTTTTTAATGTTCGAGGTAGAGACGTACGAGACATTGCAATGCCCAGAAGCATCTGTTTCTAAATTTTCTTCTCGTTCTAGTTGTATCTAAAAATATGCAAAAAAATTTTAATGGTAATCAATTGTCAAAAAAACTATATCAACTTCTTAGTATGTACGAATAATTTTGAGAGTTTAAACAAAGGAAACAATAAATTCAAAGGTAGCCACATCCTAATACAACTATGTACTGTCTTTTTTACAGACGGCTGCCGAATAGACGCACAGGATTGGTCAGTGCTTAATATTTACAGCAGACAAAAATATTGTAGACATATTCCCGCCAGGAAATTGCCCATTAGGTTTTCAGTTGCAAATGTATACTGTTCTATAAGTAGAAGCTGCATACGGTTAAAAATGTTTATATACTCGTATAGCAGGCTGGCTTAAAGGCAATTTTAAAACTCAGAAAGGGCTCTAAAGGCGCTAAATTATTTTAAATGTCAGGACACAGTGGAATCGGATGAGATACATTGCGGATCAATACTTGGCTTTTATGCGACCATAACTTTTTAACTGGGAACAAAACAAAAACAAATTAAAAAATATATACACAAAGTCTAGGAAACACACAAAAACAGAAGCAAACAAACCAAGGAGGTACTTTTCGATCCAAGCTGCCTTAGAAGGTATCGGTTGCTGTTAGAGAACAGTCTATGTTTAGATCTAACAAAACATTTACATCTTGTAGAACCGAAAGTTCTTATTCCAGTCAAGCTGCGAGGCCTTCGAAAAATATTTTAAGTATAGCAACTCCCCACCTATAGGAACTGTGGATTGGGGTTGGTAAATAGGCCTTTTAAACCGAGTTTCGGGAGCCAGCTTTCCTATTATAATTAATGTTAGTACTACTACCATCACTGCTATACTACAGTGTAATATGTCAAACTTATGTTATTTTTTTTATTTAGTTATTTATAGAAAACATTAAAAACAATGACCACTAACGTATAGTAAAATTAGTTTAATCGTTACCTGTTTTGGCGTAATTTCTATTTATTACACAGTCAGATTAAAATACTATTATCAAAATAATATGGATACTAATATTCTACACGATTACGAAATCATAGTTGCTGGGTTTAGAGTTTAGACCAAGTCAAAATAGAATTTCTATCCTACTTCGAATGAAAAGTAATTCCAATTTGACAAAATTGAAAATTAATTCCATTTGACACGGTCTAAACCCAAGAACCATAATTTCATAAGTGACTGCAGCCGTGAGAGATTTCGTACTGTACAGGGTTTTTCCGTAAATTTAGTCCGCGTTTAACGCATTTATTATAAGGGACAGAAAAGACCTTAAATATAAAAGTTGTAGGGATGGTTCTGAACCACCAGGATTTGTTACCAGAAAAAAATCAACCTCGGGAAATAACCAAATAAACATCAACTTTGTAATGTTAAATGGAACACCGTGTATATGTCCGTCAAATAGGTCTCTACTTGCTGATTATAAATATACTAGATTTGATACATACAACGGAAGGTTTCACGGCTTGGGTCAAAAAAAAATCATGGTTCTTGGGATTAGACCGTGTCAACTTGGAATTACTATCCGATATACCGCCATCGACTGCACGAGGCATCTTCAGGAATCTTTACTCGAGAACTGAACCCTGAATGAGCTAGAAAAGGCGGGCTTTTACACCCGAGTTGTGCTCGCCCAACCGTGACCCTGTCTTAAGACCGTATTCCACGTGTGATGTAGACCATAACCTGTATTTTTTCGTTTATAAAATCCTGGAACCGATTCTAGAAACTTCGTTTCCTTTACATTTATAATATGCTGGTGTTCAGCAACAGGAGAATAAACAATTTGTTTCTTGTTAATACATTGTTCATGTTCCTTAAGTCTAGTTGATATTGAGCGTCTTGTTTCTCCCACATACACTTCTCCATAGGAGCAAGGAATTTTATATACTCCTTCTGTTTGAAAAGGTACAATATCTTTCGGGGTTCACAAGCATTGTCCAATCTTCTTATGAATATTGAAGATTGTACGTATGTTGGGCCGTTGAAGTAATCGTCTTATTTTATCTGTAGTGCCATGTATGTAGGGAAGAACAACACTACCTAGCGGGGGTCCTTATCGTTCTCCTTTGGCGGAGTTGGATTACTATATCTTTTAATTGAACGCGCAATATCTTCAATGAAGTAGCCATTTCCCTCTGAGAGCTTCGGTCAGTTTCGATGTTTCCGATATTAGAGAATCTTGATCAGAAATCGAAATAGCTCTAAATACTAGTGAGTTAATAACCGATTTCTTTTGTGTGGGATGGGGGTGCGAATTTGCGCATTTAAGTGCATATTTGTATGCGTTGCTTTTCTATAAACAGAGTGTCCTAATGCACCATTTTTCTTCCTTTTTCTTCCGTGGAGTGGATGTTCGAGCAATATGCTCGATAGCTTCCATAAAGATATTCACTACCACAGTTGATAGAGGAGAACCCAAAGCTGCCCATGAAGTTTGTTCATAAAAAGTTCCTTGAAAAATCAAATAAATAGATGTAACACAAGCTTCCACTAGGTCTATTAAGTTCTTATTATGATTATTATGATCCAGTATGTCTGATATAATGGAAATTGAGTCGTTGACAGGAACATTTGTGTATAGTGATTCTACATCAAAACTGACCAAAATAGCTTCGGGATCCAACTGGATTGCCTTAAGTTTTTCCACAAAATGTGCAGAGTTTTTTATAAAAGAATCTGTTTTTCCAGTAAATGGATTATGAAAGATATTTACCTAGTTTGTATGTGGGCGAGTATCTTACGAAGATCGTAGAACCTGGGAAACTTGAAGCTGCTTGGTTTTAGTGATTTCTTCTCCGCTGGTGGTAGTCTGGTTGCGTTAATCATATTGGTGATCAGTCTTTCTATTCTACTTGTAGGTGTTGTTATCCAAAAGTTGAGTTGCCATTTCCACGTATTCCGTTCTGTCCATGACTCTGTGCTGTAAGGACCAGAATATTTGCATCTTGATTTAAGGTCTTTATGTGACATAGTCCGTAACCCGCATCTCTTTTGAAATTTTTGGAATGTTTAAAAACTTCCATAGATTTTCTAATTTTTCGTTTATAAAATCCTGGAACCGCTGTTAGAATCTTGGTTTCCTTTACATATATAATATGGCCAGTGGTATGCTGGTGTTCAGCTACAACAGAATTTGTTTCTTTTTAATACAGCGTTCATGTTTCTTAAGTCTAGTTGATATATAGAAAAAATACAAACGGTTCCAGGATTTTATAAACGACAAATTAGAGATTTTATTTCAATTTTTAAACATACAAAAAATTTCAACAAGTTACGTGTTACGGTCTACATCACACGTGGAAACCGAACTTAACACAGGTTCACGGTTCGGCGAGCGAGCACAAGTCGGGTATCGAAGGCCAAACGTCAGATAGTAATTCCAATTTGACACGGTCTAATCCCAAGAACCATGATTGCTTATGATGGATAACTTTATCTCTCAAGTTACCCGAGAAATTTGAGAAAAGCCCGACCACAGGAGGCAGTGCGTCAGAGACGGAAAACCCTCTATCAGTGGGATACATAGCCTCTTACGGCAGGGTTTTTCTCAAATTTCTCCGGAATCTTTAGAGGTGCGGGTTTCAAACCTAGTTTATTTATAATCAACAAAAAGATACCCATTTGATGGACATATATGATATAATGTGTTCCATTTAAAATATCAAAGTTGAAACTTATTTCGTTAATTTCCGATGTTCAGTTGTTGTTTCAGGTAACGAATCCTGGTGGTTTATGACAATCCCTGCAACTTTTGTGTTTAAAGTTTTTTTTTATGTCTTATAATAAACGTGGTAGAAGCTGTCTAAATATACAGAAAAAGCCTGTACACAATTGCTTTTTAAGTGATTATGTTATTCTTTAGAAAACTGGTTTACGACACTCTCATATTTCTGATGCTATGTTCTGATCTTTATTTCTTAATGAAGAAGTCATAAAATGATAAGTAATCTTAAAAACGCATAATCAAGCTAGAATAAACTTGAACATTTACCAGCTGGATTTTTAAATGCCCACACGTAAAATCTACTGAAATATAATACTTACCTGAAATAGACTAGCTAGTCCTTTCTTTATATTTTTTAGTGAAGCAGGTTCGCTCTTAACCACTAAAAACCTTTCAATAGCACCTTGGTTTAAAACTACTAAAAATGGCTGATTTTCATATAATTCCAAATTTGAAGTTTGTGGCACAAAACTGTCCCGAGAAGATGTTTCTTTAGATCTGACGTGCAGTTTTGGTGAAAGCAGCTAAAAACATATACATATATCAAGTTAATCCCAAAAAAATCGATTCAATAAAAACATTAAGTAGTATAGACTGGTTATACGTTTTATGCGCGGTTTTTAACCTAAAAAATGTCCTCTTTCAAGTACTTAAGTCACTACTCGTATGGTTAAAAAATATAAATTCCTTTCTAAATATTATTTAAAATGTTCTTCTGCACACAGAAGATCAGTTTTTAAGCTGTTATGTGAAAATTGATGAAAATTATCGTAACTTCTTAATTTCTTCCTTCCAAAGTGGCCAAGATTTACATGGAATACTTTGAGACCGTGGCAAGTCCCTATGGAAAAGAAAAGATATAGCGATGAAACTTTTTTTTTAATTGAGATAACAAACCTCTCGAAGAATACTTGGACTGTTTAAATAATAGTCCCTTCTCATGATGAAAAAAAAACTTAATTTTGAAAATGTATTGGAACGTACTTAATTTTGAATGATTCTATTGAACTTTGTTTATATTTAATTAGTTAGTGAACCGACCTACAAAAAAAAAACAGACACAAATTGAAAACCTACTAGAAACAAAAATTTGCAGCCTTAACACAATACCATTCAGCTTTTAGATGTTTCAAAATTTAGTACCCTAAAAATGCTTCTTGGCTATTAACTTATTATGATATACAAAGATAAAATCAAATTTATATAGATTAAAAAGAGTAGATACAATACAATTTTTATTGCCTAAAAGATAGATATCATACTTTGACCTAACCTTTTTAATATTATATGTACGTATAAAGAAACAATTAAAGGATGTCACAGGATAGGAATCTCCTATTATTTTACTTTCAGCCTCAAGTCACTTGAACCCATGAAAATGTTTTTAAAATTCTGTTCATATGTAAAATATGGAATTATGTTAACATTGTAAACGATAATTATTAATCCAATTATCTCAAAGGAACATACTTTGAAAATCGGTTTTGGTCAAAATTTGTGATTTTTTTGAGGTAATACATAAATGAGTTGCTTTACTGTTGACACAAGCAGAACTGTAAATTCGCGAAAATCAAATTAAGTATTTAAATAATTTTGAAATATTTAATTTTTTTTGAAAGTATTTAATTTTTTTTTAAATGAATTAAATATTTTTTTAAAAGATTTAAATTATCTCATAAAATTTTTTTATCGCCGTTATCTAAAGTAACATTTTTCTAATTGTTTTGGAGAATCAAAAATGTATCTTTATTTAACATGTGAAATAAAATTTTTATTTTACATGTTAAAAAGGGCGCCAGAATCTAAACTTTTTATAACAACCTTTATTATTAAGTATTAAGAACATTCGAATGTAACATCCAAACTTCCGTCAACAAATTTACGAAGATTCCACAATTTTTGGGCAATCTAAAACGAATAACATTTTCAAACTCTAAAGTTTTGACACCTCAATCACAATATTAGGTTTCTATAGTAACAAAACCCCTCTGTACATTATTCACTTTTTGAGATAAAAAAAATCAATCAAAATTATTAATATAATTATTGTTTAAAGGTTATAATTAATTTTTTTGTGGACTATAAATAGCGATAAAAAAATATTGTATACAACTTATGGCTAAACAGTGTATTTTTTACTCTTGTGCTTTATAGCACCCGTTTTGCACATCTTTTTAGCCACATATAAAATACTATTTCCCTGATGTGTCTAGATATCGCACTATGCTCGTTGCCTCCAACGAAAGTGAATCGTTTATAACTTATTTAATTTTTCTATTTTCTGTGATTTGTATGTAGTTGTGTTTTTGTGAAAAAAAAATAGTTATTATTGCTATTACTGCCAAAAGAAAACAGGCATGTTAGAATTTTTGGTAACTTAATAATATTATATGTATTAATATCCTTGTAAGTTAAAAGTATTTTCTTTCTCATATTATTTTACCTTATATTTATGTTAGTTAGTTATTATGTTAGGGTCAAATCTTGCAAGTAACTTTTGCAACAGTTCCAAAATAAAATAGAGTATAAAATAAGATTATTTTTACCATAAATTCAACAAAAGTACTTAAAGATACAGTCATGGCCATAGCACGTTGGAAAGCACAGGTTCTCGTCCTTACCCCCTGGTGGAAAAACTGGAAAATCGGCATTAACCGAGCGAAATGTGAATGTATGATTGTAACGACAAAATTCACAAAAATATTTCAACAAAGGTCAATAATACCCCGGTATCACCAGCGAAGAAACTTTAAGTATCTAGGAGTTACCATCGACACTAAACTATACTTTTACCAACATGTAAGATGAATGATTTTTGCAATACGCATCTTACATGTTGGTAAAAGTATAGTTTAGTGTCGCTATGCAAAGCCTATATCCATTACTATCGCCAAGGTCGTTCTTGAGTCCTCAAAATAAACTGCTTATATATAACTAGATCATAAAACCAACATACTCCGCTCCGGCCTGGTGTAAAATCAATGACACGCAGATGGTTCATTTGCAACGAATGCAAAACTGTATTTTAAGTACTTCTACATTCTCAGGACGTTATGCAATGTTAATGCAAGAGCTACATCAAATACCCCACTGATAAAGGACAAATACTCCACCGATAAAAGACCACATATATAATATTTGCAATACCTTTTTTAAAACCAAAATAAACTCCTCCACTTTGACAGAAAACCTCACAGAGGTTTGCAGCACACAAGTCGTAAAGCATACATTTATCACCAGCTGCCTATCTATATTAAGGACCCTGACATGCCAGAATAACAAATTTCTCAAAAGCCTAAAAGAAAAATCAATAGATGAATGAGGGATGAATGAGCGAGTGAGTGAGTGAAACAGCGAAAGCTATGGACACACACCCAAACATCAGGAGTTATCAAACAATTTCGGCTATATTGACCATAGCTTTTTTGTATCTGACCAACCCTCGCAGAGTTTTTTAGCATATCTTCCCTGTAAAAATTAAACGACAACTTTAAACTCAAAACTAGTACACATAAAACACTTTCATTTTTGAAGTACTTAATTTTGCACGGCTGGGAAAGGTTCATCCGGAGTCAACCACAGACCTGGATAAAGATTGCTAGAATCTAATTATGCAACTTACCAACCCGGTCCTCCCCGCTTTGGAAAAAAAAAGGAAAAGTGGTTCTCATTCGATTACCGAAGATAAGCAACGTCCGGAGTGGTTAGTACTTAGATGGGTGACGGCTTGGGAACACCACAATATTAACCGAGTAAGCTCTATTTTTGTTGTTTTTGCATTATACCGGATTTTTTTACTTATTTCGGGACTGATTTTGTATTTGTTTAGCCTTTTAAAACATTAAAGTACTTATTTTTTGTGTATTGTAAGATTTTTCAAAATAAAGTTTTTATGTTCATGATGAAATCCTTCTAAATATACATTTCTTAGTTAATTTATGTATTATTTTATTTACTAGAATGGTAAGAAAAACAAGCAATAACAACCAAACTAAAACATAATTCTGATGATTTTTTAAGATTTAAATATTTTGTTAATAAATAATTTGAATGATTTACATAATTCTAAAAATATTTAAATCATTTTAGATGATTAAATCAAAAAAATGATTTGTGATTTAATTTAAATACTTTTTAAAATGATTCGTTACAGCTCTGCCACAGAGTAAATATTAATTTCTAGGTAAAAATAAATAAAGTTCATAGATTGTCAAGTTAAAATGATTATGCATTGTTTAGGTTCATATACAGAGTGTTGATTTTTCGCGGACTTACTTTTGGTGTTGTGTCGCAACTGTGGATTTGTTAATTTGCTTTCCTCTCATTTCATTACTGAACCAAAATAATGACCGTAAATGTCCATAATGTGCTATATGATAAGTAAACAGTGATATTATTACTAAGTTGATTTGCATAACGTGTTTTGCATTTAATAGTCACTAGATTGAATTTAAAATATTCCATCCTTCAATATTTATTAGACGACGTTTTCAAAAAATGCTATTTTTAAAAACTTAATAAAGATGTATTATAATAAAATGTTTTTCTATCAATAGGTTTTAAATGTTTTTATAAGGGAAACGTAGGCGGCTAGATTTATTAAAATTATATTGACTTTTGCAGGAGCGACGGCGACCTCATATTACCTTTTATTTGATATCGCATATATTTCATAATATTATAAAAATGGATACTTGGATGCGCTTTACAAGCTACTGGCTACCTGTAAAGTTGGGCTCTTGCCCTACCTGAGCCTTTATTACAGGTATAACTTAAGCTTAAGCTATCATTTAAAAAAATATCCGAACAATCCGAATATGTTTTATTATGTGTAGGGTCCTCCATTTAAAACAGTTAAGTTGCACCTATACCTACCCTTTGTTTGAAACAACCAGTAAAAATAAGAATATCTTTACAAAATGCACTTTTATTTATCAAGTATTTTTCCTAGTTTTCTTCTATTGGTAAGAGCGAATTTTATGTAACCAGCTAAAATGTACCAATTTAAGGATTCTTAAGTAAAAAGTATATTTTTTGAAACGAAACATTTTGTAAGAATAATATAATAATAATATTTTGTTTGGACGCTATGATTATGTTTGAAACTTATCCTGCAATGCTGCAGGCGCAATGATATAAGTCAAACGACTAACGCGATTTCGCTCATTTCTGAGCTCGTCAGGCCACCACTAATTACTAGCAGGCCCTGTGTAGGGTAAATGCAAAAAATGATATTACAGAACCAACTACACCTCTGACTAATACCACGACCGCATTGGATTACACTGCTGACTCCTGACTTTTGCTGGGAGCAAAGATGTGGATATCTTAAAATTACCTTTTCATTTCACGTTTCACCAACCTTATTACTAAAAGCAGAGAAGCGGAAAAAATTTGACTTAAATTGAAAAGTATTTCAAACATCATGAAAAATAAAGACGTAAAATTGTTATTAAACTCAAACTAACGAGCTAGTTTTGCCAGTTTGTTTATAACTGTTTTTGTCAGTTTATTCGTATTTCAGCTTCCAAAATTCATGATCATTTAATAATCTAAGAAATCCTAACTGTTTTATTTACTCTTGTTATTGAGAAGTGGGAATTAAGAATATTTACGATTTTGCCCCGGAGTCTCTGGGTTCCTAGTACCCCGGGCCAATATATACAGGATGTTTCATAAAAAATATCAAAGTCGATGCAAATTTTTTTAGTTTTCATCTATCATTAGTTTATGTTTCTGGCTTATCATGTCGGTCAGGTAAAAACTTTAGATCTTTTTAGCTTTTTCAAACTAAACGATGTAGACCAGAGACATCGTTCAAAATATGAACAGCAATTCTGTACAAAGTCATGTTTTTGGTTTTTCTTGGAAAAGGGAAGGATTCCCTACAAGGAAACTTCCTTTTAATGGGAAAAAAGGACTTGTACGGTAACGTTAAACAAATAATTGTGTAACATCTAAAGTTATAATTTAATTTTCTTGATAAAAGAAAACATTTATAGAGAGAATAATTTGGTGTTAAGAGCTATAAAGAGTTTTTTACCTCATTCGAAAAAGGGAAGTATTGTAGTCGTGAAAAAAATCACTCTCCGAGATTTTTTCAGATTTTTACGTTTCAAGGTCCCTTGATGTCGAAAAACTTGTTCCCTCGAGTTCGTTGGTCTGTCAGTCTATATCGACTAAAACTTTTGGTCAAAAATTATGGATTACATGGGGATGACTTGGTAACATTTTGGTCCTATATGGCGAAACAAAATGGCGGCCTAGTGAAATGTTAAAAACATTATTATTAAAAATCTGTTTATACAATTTGCCTCAAATTTTGCAGAAAAATCAAATATTACATAGAAATCAACTGGTAAAATTTTGGTTCGAATCTAAGACGGCGAAATAAAATAGCGGCTTAATAAAATATCTAAAAATTCAAAAAATTACTTAATAGATTGATTTCGACTATTGTGCAAGAATTAACAAACGGCGGCCGATTAAAATCTTTGTAACGTGAAAAAATTACCGTCGCAGGTTTTTAATATCTTCGGGTTTTAGCATCTGTAGATGGCCAAAAAAAGGGTTTTCTCAATTCCGTCAGTCTGTCTGTGAGTTTGCGGTGTAGCTAAAAAACTACTTATCCTATTGACTTCAAAGGTTGCTCAAAAATAAAGAGGCATATGGGGATAACCTGGTGATATTTTGGTAAAAATCCAATATTGCAGAACAAAATAGCGGCCTAGTGAAACGTTAAAAAAAGTATTACTAAAAAACTATATATCCAGTTTACATCATACAAAATTTGCACAAAAATCAAGTGTTACGTAGGAATGAACTGGTAACATTTTGGTACGAATCCGAGATAGCAAAATAAAAAAATGACGACTTAATAAAATGTTAAAAAAAAGCCTGAAAACTACTTATTAAATTAGTTTCAAATTTTATGCAAACATTATTTTTGACATAAAGTTAAAATGGTCAAAACTGTGATACGAATTCAAGATGGCGAAACAAATTGACGACCAAATAAGATGTTTAAAAAATCAACGAAAAAAATCTTCTTATATAATTGTCTTTAAATTTTGCAGAAAAATTAAATGAGTTATAGAGATAAACTGTTACGATTTCAACATGACGAAACAAAATGGCGGTTTTAAAAAAATCTGTGTAAAACGTACTTAATCAAATTATTTTAAATTATGCCCAAAAATGAAGATTGGCACAGACAGAAACTGATAAAATATTGGTACAAATCCAATGGTGAAGCAAATTGGCGCACAATAAAAATATTTGAAAACAAAGTATGTATGTGTTACACATCATTATTCCGAATAAAAGATAACATTCATAAGTTCCAAGTTAAAGAAATTTCCCGATTTTTTTATTTATAAATCTTTATTATACCAAAATATGTTGCCTATACAGCAATGATGACCAAAACTTTACCAAGAAATTAAAAATAACATTAGTTTTTTTTTAAACTGGCTTAATGACGATGTGGTGAGCTATTCCAACGATTGCCGTTTTTGAAGAAATTTTTGTCTGTTTAACTATTGTAAATATTATGTTATTAAAAATCTCTATTGTACTTCACTCATATTCGCAGTTTTTTTTTAATTTTTTGAATATCTCTTTATATTTTTAATTTGCCTAGGTTTATGCATTCATAAATTTTATTTAAAACTTGAATTGCGGGTTTGCCTCATTCATAGTATATTTTTACTGTTTAAAATGTATTATTTTCAACTTACCTCGAATTTTAAGATACTTTTCTCATCATTTCCCCATACACAACTAACAGTCACTTTTCCATCCAATGAAAATCCAATGCTATTCGTTTTTTCTTCGATTTCATTCAAAAGCACCGTGGATTTCCATTTATACGTTAATGTTTCTCCCGGCGATATAAACTTTAAATTGTTACTTGAATCGGCTGCTGAAGATATTAACACAAATCCCGAACACAAAGTAAGTAGTGTTGTATAGAAAATAGAATAGAAGTTAAGTCTTCCAAAGATAAACGCCATTTTTATTATTTTATTATTTTTGTTGACACGTTATAAATACTCAGTTTACATTTTAATTTCTAACTTAGTTCATGGCTAATATAAGTAGTCCCTGACTGAAACCTATCGCCAAAAAGGTTGAAGGTCGACCAGATACTTATGTTTATCTTTCTTTGTTGGTACAGTGATATCTGTTTTGATAGTAACTGATTAGTCCGTGATTTATATATACAGCATCCACTTCCATTTAATGTGTAATCTGCAAATAAAAATACATTTATTGTGTTGCAGTGGTACAAAGCAGTTGTTTAATAAAGATTGAAATTCGCTTAAATAGGTGATTTGTTATTTTTCTGATAAATGTATTTTAAAATTGTTATCATTAAAAAACAGATAACGATTTAATACAAGTGTACATATTTTGGTTAAATTTTGTCTAATACGGATAAAAATAATTTAAAATGTTTTTGAAAGAATTAATTTTTTGCAATAATTTTATTTTCTAACACTGACATCGATCTGTGATACTGACTTAATAGAAAATATCAAGTTCTTCATGCACATAGGTATATAGCAAGGATTAATGGGAGATCATTTTTTTAGCTGGATTACCCCCGCCTCAAATTTAGGGAAAGCAAAATACACATGATCTCTGGTCTTAAACGTTTTAAACTCCTGCTCTCGTGACTTAAACAAGGAAACACAGTCTTTCCTTTAACTGAGATTCAATTTGTAATTGGGTCTAAATCTTTGCAAGCTTGGGCAATCATTGAAGATTTTTAAAAATCAGACAACGTTGAGAACTTTTATACATGTTTTTTAAGTCTCTGTTTAGTTCCTTCATAAAAGGGAAAATTGTAATCTTGAACAAATCACCCTCGGAGATTTATTCTGTACTATTATCTGTACATATATTTTTTTCCACCCACCTAGAGAGTTTACTTGAATAGATACGGAATTGTCGTAAATACAAAAGTTGTTGGGTTTTTTATGAAGATTTAGAATATTATATCATAAGTGCGAAAATATTATTGGAAATGGCAAATTGTGACAGGTTGTCAGTTTTGTTAAATGAAACACCCTGTATATTAAATCATATTCTTGAAGATCTTTTTTTTCTAATTTCAAATATATATACTTTTAATATATCCTGTCAATTAGTTTTGGATATATAAGCGTTTAAGCATTAAAGAAATGGTAAGGTAATTTGCGATAAAACATAGTGAGCCATGGTCAAGACAATTACAATGAATGACGCCTTTTTGACGTTTACCGGTCAGAAGTATCTATTTCCGAGCATTTTTAATATCTAATACGTTGGACGATGGATTATTCGGAAGAAGAGAAACTCGACATGATAGAATTATTTTATTAACATGCAGCATACAATGCATCGATAGCTCGTAACGAATATCATAGGTTTCCAGATAGACCAACACCGACTTGTCGGACAATATTAAACATCGCTAAACAATTGAATGAAAGAAAAACACTCTCAAACTCTGAAGAAGATTTAAATATTTTATTATATTTTGAACGTAATTTTGAAACTTTTGTATTAAAATAATTTATTTATCTTATTTATTCTTGTTTCAGAAAATCCTGAGCGCTCAATTCCCGATGCAGCCACTTTTTCTAACAAATCATGGCATAAAATCCACTCAGTTTTAAAACATTATAAATAAAAGCCATATAACTTTTTACCTACTCAAGAATTAACCGTTCAAAATAAAATTGACCGATTACACTTCTGCCAAGAAATAGAAAGACATGTTATAATGAACCAACTAAATCTGTCAAACATAATTTTCACTGACGAGGCAACATTTACCAGTGGAGGCATGTATAACCGGAAAAATAAGCATTTTTGGTCAAAAGAAAACCCGCGAGCTCTTTAGGCGGTCAAAATTCAAGGAAGAAGATCCCTACATGTTTGGTGTGGCCTTCTTAACAATCATGTTATTGGACCTATATTTTTAAATGGGAATTTAACCGGACAAAGGTATCAGGAGTTATTAGAAAACGAAATCGAGGGGCATTTAGAACAACTACCGATTAATTCATATTTTAATTTGATGTGGCAAAAAGATGGTGCCCCTCCTCATAATGTCCAGCCGGTCACCAATTTTTTAAATGACAGGTATTCGTTTTGGATTGGAAGACATGGGCCATTAAGATGGCCAGCAAACAGTCCGGATCTCTCTCCATTGGACATATTTTTGTGGAGTTATCTGAAAAACAAGATATACTACAATAGGCCAAGAACCATCCAAGATTTAGAGCAAAATATAGTCCAAACAATCGACGATTTAAACACCCAATCACCTTATTTTATCTACGCATCCATACACAGAAAATTTAGAAGAAATATTCAGAAATACATTATAAACCAAGGAGGCTATATAGAAAATAAAACTTAGTTCTTTAAGTTAATATTATTATTTACCTACTTTATTTTATTGATTTTTTATGGTATTGTTTCTTTTCACTATTCTAACTTTTCGCTTACGTGTTTTTCTTTCATTTAATTGTTTAATGATGTTTAATATTATGCTACGAATCGGTGTTGGTCTATCTGGAAACCGTCTATGATAATCGTTACGAGTTGCCGATGCATTTTTACCATGTAAATAAAATAATTCTATCATGTCGAGTTTCTCTTCTTCGGAATAACCCATCGTCCAACGTATTAGATATTAAAAATGATCGTAAATAGATACTCCTGACCGGTAAACGTCAAAAAGGCGTCGTTCATTGCAATTGTCTTGACCATGGCTCACTATGTTTTAGCGCAAATTACTTTACCATTTCTTTAATGTTTAAACGCTTATATATCCAAAACTAATTGACAGAATACGTTAAAAGTATATATATATTTGAATTTAGAAAAAAAAGATCTTCAAGAATATTATTTAATATACAGGGTGTATCATTTAAAAAAACTGACAACCTGTCAAAATTTGACATTTCCAATAATATTTTCGCACTAATGATATAATATTCTAAATCTTCATAAAAAGCCCAACAACTTTTGTATTTACGACATTTCCGTATCTATTCAAATAAACTCTCTAGGTGGGTGGAAAAATATACGGGAAAACCCTGTACGTTTCATGGCACCCAGATGTCGAAAAACACGTTTTCTCAATTCCGTCGCTCTGTCTGGCGATCTGTCCGTTCGAGGCATAGCTAAAAAACTACTTATCCGAATGACTTTTTGCAAAAAAATCAAGTGTTAAGTAGTAATTAACTAGTAAAATTTTGGTACGAATCCAAGATGGCGAAATAAAATGCCGGCTTAATAAAATATTTAAAAATTCAGCCTAAAAATGGACTGATTTCAAATTGTGTGCAAGAATTAATTGTAGTATAGAGATCAACTGGTAAAATTGTGGTACGAATTCAGCCACATGCTGTAATCATGAAAAAAATTGTAGATTTTACATATCTTTACGTTTTAGCCTCCCTAGATGCCAAAAAATATGTTACCTCAATTCCATTTGTCTGTCTGTCTGCCCGTCACTTCGCGGCGTAGCTAAAAACTACTTACCCGCTTGACTTCAAATTTTGACCAGAAATTAAGAGTTATGTGGGGATGATCTGGAATTATTTTGGTAAAAATCCAATATGACGGAACAAAATGGCGGCCTAGTGAAATGTTATAAAATTATTACTAAAAAACAAATTATCTCAAAATTTGCACACAAGAATGCACCTATAATATTTTGGTATCAATACAACACAGCAAAACAAAATACCGGTCTAATAAGTTATTTAAAAAGTCAGTCTAGAAAAGTACTTTTTAGATACATTTTAAACTTTGGGCCTCCATTAAGTATGATATAGAAATAAACTGGTAAAATTGTGGTACGAATTCAAGACGGAGAAACAAAATTGACAATTGACTTAATATATTGCAGCAAAATTTAATATGATACAGGGTTTAACTGGTACGAATTCAAAATGACGATACAAAAAGGCAGTCTTAAAAAATCAGTGTAAAAAAATGTATTTTGAATCATGCCCAAAAAATAAGTGTGGCATAAGTAGAAACTAGTAAAATATTGCTACGATTCCGATATGGTGGAACAATATGCAATGTTCTTTGCTTCTATAACTAAAGCTAAAGAATAGTTCAAAAGGCCATATACGTACATTATTTAATACGCCAAGCGTTATTTTGGGTATGGATCGACCACTGTGATTTTAACTACTATAATTTAATTAGATTATCAAATTAAATGTTTATTTAATATCACTAGATTAGAACCCACTATCCTGATCGTAAATAAGTATTTAGGAAGAATATAGTTCATGAAAACTACGAAACAAATCTAAAAATACGCAAAAAATAGTTGGTAAGATGAAGGAAAGAACTTTGTTTACAAGGCAAATATACGATAAAGAAAAAATTATTACTTTTATTCTCCAGGACTTTTTGTGCGATGAAGGTACTTCTTCATTACTTCGACCTGGCGTTATTAAAGGTGAGAAGTTTTATATTGTTCATCTTATTTTATCTATGTAGTCTATCTAGTTGGCAAAATGCCAGTCCAGTTCCAAAAGAAGGTTCACTCTTTTATCAAGCTCTTCCATCCGTTATGATCTAGCAAATTTGTGGACATGCTCTTGCATGTCCTCTTAGTTGACTCATTTCTGGAAACAGAACATACCTAGATTGAATAAGGCCTTGCTAGAGAATATAAATTAAAGGGCTGAAGTGAGCCAGAAAAACAGATCAACAAAATACTACTAAGTACAGGATTATTGGCTATAAATGCTCTGTTTGCATACAGGGTGGAACAAAAACGCACAGCAAGCCAAATCTTATGTTTTATAAATTGAACAACTATTTTATTTTTATTTCATTTGCCTCTTTTACACGCGATGTCCAGATATAAACTCTAAAACGTCGTAGCTCAGTAACTCTAGATAGGACAGGATAATTAGTTTTAACAAAAATATTTTTAATTTTATAAATTGTCCTAAACAAGGCATAGTCTTAACAAAAAGACATATTAATTAAAGCATTTACCAAAATATATTTTCATAGCAGATTATATCGTTTTACTAAAAAAGCAATACTAACTAATTCTCTTATCGAGACTTATACCTTTCAATAACGAATTTCAGTTTCTCTCAAAAGTCCTTTCAAATAGTTAATGGAGAAAATAAGGTTAAACCCTTTTCAGATACTGACTAAAAATATGTTAAAGATCTAGTCAACTAAAAGGGGGCTACATAGCCTTCGTCGAGCATCAAAAAACGAAGAAATATAAAACGTCAACGTTCCTTAAAAATTTAGCGACAAAAGAGCAAACATATAGTATGGAGTAGAAGGTAGGGTTGCTTCAATGTGAACCATATACCGTCTAATAAGATCATTTGAACTTATATTTTATCGATCACACTTAGTGCTAACCGAAAGCATCGAATTTAAGGTAGAGATGGTAGGGAAAAGGTGGAGAACGCCAAAACCTACAACCTTTGGTTGAACGTTTAGCACCGACTGTGGGAATTATGGTATAGTGTGCTATCAGTTTTGAAAGTAGGTATCCCTTAGTCTTCGAGGCAACATCACAGCATGCAGTTGTATACAGGATGCATTAGAATCATATACTTTACCTTAAGTACGTGGTACAGACAACAAATTTTTTTCAGATTATTTTTAACGTGCTCAAATAAATTTACTTACTAGAGAACACGTATAGGATATGATGGGTAGAGAACAATGTTGATATCATAATACTACAAAACTTTTTCAGATTATTTTTAACGTGCTCAAATAAATTTACTTACTAGAGAACACGTATAGGATATGATGGGTAGAGAACAATGTTGATATCATAACACCATATCCAGTCACGTTGAATGAATTACGACATAGGGTACAACTGGGGATGCTCTTCCACAACAAGGTTTTTGATCAGCTTAATCAATGTATGCGCACGCATATAAATGATTGTAGAAGAATGGGAGGTGATCCGATACATTACTAATAAGTATCACTTCTTTCTTACTAATTGGGTCTCTATTTTTCATCACTCATTTGTTAATACATAATAAATAAATACACTTAATGTGAAATTAATCCGTTCATTATTTCTTGATGTTGAATTTTCAATGAAAAACAATAAAATTAAATAATGAGCCAATGTCATAAAAAGTATATCAACAGTATTTTGTCTCGTAAGCAAATTATGGAATGAACAGCAGTATATAGTATAGCAGCACTACCTGAAGCAGAGTTTGGTGTTCTATATAAATTTATTTTGGCTTCATGGGCTCACGCAAAAACAGGCATAAAAAGCTTTTAAATTATTTTTCAACATATTGTCTTTCATTTTTGTGGTGTGGAAGATAGGAAACAAGTAAACAGATAGTTGGTTGCAACAAATAAAAAAAATATATATTATCTGTGATTTACTTGGTAAGTACTATTTCACAATACATGGTATCCGGGGCATTTAAATTTAAATTAAAGGTTTCAATAAAATAGTAGCTTAGATAGGTCTTGCTAACCTGAAATAATGACTAATATTTCTGAACAAACAGCAAAAACTCGACACGCATCTAATAATTAAATAAATTTCAAATTTAAGTCACGTTTGACCATAAACATAAATTTTAATTAACCATAATCACGATAATTTGAGGAAATATAACTTTTCACTATAATGATTATCTAACATTTTATTTTAATTTTTCATCAAATCGACACCATACCAATTTATTGGAAAAAAAAATTCACTTGAACCATCAATGCTGTCAGTATAATAATACCTAGGGAAAATTCAGACAATACAGAGAACTTAGCGTTTTTTATTTTTTGAATAAATGAAAATGAATGATGTAGTTTTTAATATTGAATATGAACAACAATCCAAAACCTTCTGATTTATTGATATTAATGATTTTGTTGACATCAGTCAAATACCCCGTTTTACCCGTATAAATATGTAAAACGGAATGGAAGTTTAGATAAAATGGGGTAGCTGAAAAAACTACAAAGACTTATGAGTGACGTCATAACGTATGTACTGTATGACGTCATGAGCACTTTTCAAAATGTTATATCTCCGTTAATTTTTGATGTATGACAAAATGAAAAAATACGTGTCTATTTATTTTTCACCCGGTATCAAAATCGACAATACATTTTTTTTATGCAAGTTCCCAAGACGTATCATTTGCGTCTACATTATCTTCGACGCTTTGTCGGGGCTCACAACGAAAGTCGATATCAACAGGAACATGTTCATAATCAGTGTTTTTGTAGTTAATCCGAAAGTACCGGAAATAGGATCATTATTGTCATATTTATAATCAATGTTTTCTGTAGTTAACACGGAGGTGCCGGGAATTTCTGCAACAGAAAAAATATAAAATGCGCTATTATTTACCTGTCCAAAGCGTCAAATTAACTGTTCACTAAATTGTTCTCGCAATACTGCCGTGATTTTCGTAATACAAGCTGAACATACTATCTCAAGGGTTTTTCTGCTACAAAAGCACATATTGAGAGTTATTTTCTTTTACGGTTTCGTGTCGTGATACTTTCAGAAAAAATAAATTAGTGACAGATTACTCTTTTCAAAAACAGGAGTAGGAATATATTTTTATGATAATTATAATGTAGAAACGACCATTCGTTACCTAAAGATCCTTAGTTTGTGCGGGATGTAAAATGTTATACCATAAAATGTTATAAAACCATATATCGCTTGTTTACATTTTAAAACAAACAAACAAACTTTTGACAGTATTAATCAATTTTTTATTTACTTGAGAAATCGCTCATAGTGACATATTTTATTAAAAAAATGTTTGTTGTTGAAAAGACTAATATGCTTTTAGATACCATTGTGATACGTGTAACAGCTGTTTGTTTATTGTGGTATTTATTTTCTACTATTTACATTTAAAAATATATTACAATGCCTTTATTTATTCTGGTTTTAGT
Source organism: Kuschelorhynchus macadamiae (assembly GCA_030620095.1). Lineage (NCBI taxonomy): Eukaryota > Metazoa > Arthropoda > Insecta > Coleoptera > Curculionidae > Kuschelorhynchus > Kuschelorhynchus macadamiae. The sequence continues at coordinate 275,825 of JAUTXW010004472.1, read as the reverse complement.
CATCTACCTAAATAACTGATAACAATTAATTATTAATATTAAGTTTTATTGTTTTTATGGCTGACGTGGTTCACCCTACTTTTGTAATGCTAGTGTAGTGTTTCCGTAAGTTGGGAAAATCAAAATATGAAAGTGTTTTAGCTGACTTGGCAAATGATCTTTTTTCTGTTGGTGGTTAGTAATACAAAAATGCGGACCTTTTTTTTTAGTTCTCAGTTAAGTTTTTCTTACTTACTCCCCTCCCCACTCCCCCAATATTTTTCTTCGCGGTGTCCATGGCAGACCCCGAACATTAACATATAATTAAAAAAAAAAACACTGTAAAGCTGTTTTACAACAAAATACAACCTAATTGTTGGTTTGTTATTTCGAAACCAATTTTACTACTTGAAATAAGACTGGTATTGTTAAATAATATATTCATAATATCGAAATATGCAAATGAATAATACCAGTATCGGTTCCCAAATATCTTCTATAGAGATGACAAATGGCCTAAAATGCTTAAAAAACTTTTTTAAAATTCATGTCAATTAATCATCAATAATAATTATATTAATTATGAAATTATAAGTTTGCTTTTATTATGATATATCGAATTTTTTATTGTGAAAAAAATGCTAATTTCAGTAATTTACTGAAAAGCACGCCGAACTTATTTAAAATAATAATGATCCTCGTGTGGCCATTGCATTTTGAAGATATACTAAAAGTATCAAGTTAAGTTGCATCCTATATCGCGTTGTTGAAACATCCTGTAGACTTAAAAATAGTTTTACAAAATGGAATTTTAGTATCCAAAAAAATTTCCTGTTAAAATTTTTTTCTAACATAGGATATAGCTCCTTACATTACATTATTATTGTCTCATATATACAATTAAAATGTAAGAAGTGGTCCAGTATTAAGATTCTTTTCGATTTCCTCCAGATATGCTTTAACATGACTTTTAATGTATAATAATAATGCATAATTATATCGTACAATGGTATTCCCCGGCGTCAGTATTTTCCTTGAAAAAAATTAAAACATATCAGGGTCTACGATACCAAAGAGAAAGAAGTTTTTAAATTTCATATATAGATACTCCTGACTAAATATAATACCTACTTTAATAAATTAAGAATTAAAACGTCAGTTTTATAATCTTGTCAATCTTACCTTTAATAACAAATGTCACAAAATAATATCACTAATAAACTCGAGACACAAATAATTAACGAATACATTTGGGAAAAGCAACAATATACGTGGTACCGATCGGGTCTCTACATGGTAAGTAACGTATATACCGTTAACAAACAGTTCGTTCGGACGTCCCTGCCGGCATCAACTTTAGAAGGTGCCCAGTGAGATGGGCAGTTAACCATCAAACAATTAAATAATTGTCTAGTTAAAAACCAATTTATAAATCATATGTTGGAGCTCACTGAATGCTTTATACAAGGTATTTTAAAAACATGGGTCATGGCTTAATGGGAAACTCCTTGGCCTAAATTAAGACAAATATTACATAAACATATTACAAAAACGACTCAAAAATTTTATTTTAGCTGTTTTTACTTGTACAGGGTTCTGGTTATATTTTGAACCGGGGCTGTGAGCTTAATTTTTAGAAATATCAAAAAATATTGCACACAAAAGTTTTATGATCTGAACCATTAGGATTTGCTAAAAAATAAACAAATGTCCATTGGCAAGTATAAAATGAGAATCGATTTTCTTATTTTAAATAGAACACCTTGTATAGTATTATTTCAAAAAATGATTGCTGATTATAAAAATACCAGGTTGATACTTTTAAATTTAAAGACAACCAAGAAATTTGACAAAAACTCTGCCATAAGGGGCAGAGTGTTAGAAATAGAGAGAACATATAAAGTGCGGGACACGAAAGAAAATCGGGCGTTCCTTAAAATAAAGGTTCATAGTCATAGTCGGAAATGTAAAATTTGTGTACGCAAATACATTTTATGTTATTTTATTTGTTGTAATAGTTTGCCGCTTCACCTATAAAGTGCGCCAGTTAAGCGGTGCGGAAAATTAATCGATTTAGTAAATTTCGCACTGGTTCCACTTGTAATTGGGATGTGCCTAGAGTCTCCATGCACTTGCCTCTAGAAAGTTCTAGCTATTTCCAGTGATGCACGTGAAGTTACTGCGAACGTTATAGAGGCCTGTACTAGAGAAGCTGAAAATAATAGTTTGACTATTCCAATTCAAAATCGAATAGAACGCGCTGCATTTTACACTGGTGTTTCGGAAAGTAGTGTAAGACAAATTCAAAGAGAACATAATGATCGCTCATGTTCTACTTCACCTTTAAAACCTCCTGGTAAAAAAAGTTCCCGATTATCATACAAAGATAAAATTGACGATGGTGATTTTCAAGTAATTCGACGAACAATAGAGGATTTTTACGATCAAATGCTTTTGTTTGGCGTGTGCCAAAATAAACGAAATTGCTCATTGAGAGACCAAATATTTTTCACTGGTGGGTGAAATATCTATCAACTGTAAGGCAATATAGGCAAGAAGAACGCAATATTGTGTATGTAGATGAAACCTGGGTAGATACTGATATGACAGTGAACAAATACTGGCAAAGTGAAAGTGTTACAAGTGTTGTTCAGGGAATCCGCTCTAGTGGTCGCTTTATTATAGTTCATGCTGGTTCAAGACAACTGGAGACTATCATGGACAGATGAATAAAGATAATTTTGAAAAGTGGTTGCTCGAGAAGTTTCTAAATAACATTCCTCCCAAATCAGTCGTGGTATTGGATAATGCGTCTTATCGTTCTCACGTAGAAAATAAAGTGCCAACTAAATACTCTACGAAAGCTCATATGATATCGTGGCTTAAATCGAACAATCTTGTATGTGATCCAACATGGAGAAAATATCAATTATATGAAGTAATATCAGCCAACAAGTCTAGAAAAAAAAAGTATAAAATTGACGGTCTTTTACGTACCCTCGGTCATACACCTTTAAGGCTGCCTCCATACATGTGCGACCTCAACCCTATTGAACTTGTATGGGCAGGAGTAAAAAAATATATTCGAGAGTGCAACCCCCGTGAACTTTCAATTAACGATTTAAATAAAATAACATTAGAAGCGATTGACTCAATATCGGCTGAAAATTGAAAATCTTATGTTAAACATGTTCGTTCTATTGAAGATAATAATACTGGGAAGTAGATGGCAAAACTGAAACGGTTATTGATGATTTAGTTATCACACTGATTTTCAAGTAGTGAAGACGAAACCTCATTATTTTCAGAGGAAGACAACGATTTAGAAAGAATCGAACCATTAGAGTCACAGCCGTCAACCACAAAAATGGCTTAGTTTTTTTTTTCATATATTTTGTAAAATTGTTCATAAAGTACCTGTCAATAAACTGCTTCAAAATAATTAATTTTCTGTTCAATACCAGGTGTCAAAAAATATCTAATATTGCAATTAATATTTGAAAAACTACAGAACTCATATTTTTCTAAAATTAACACATCAAGGTAGTTATAGTAGGGGAGCCAGCACTGATTCCAGTGAACAAGATTTATCAAAATTTTAACTTATGCAGTTCAACTTTGGGCTATTCGGGTATGCAAAAGTGACCGTTTATCCTCCGTCTGTCATATTACTTTGTACAGGGGGCATCATTGTGAAGTACTATACAGGGCGTTTCCTAATTGCGTGCTAATGTTAAAGCGGGGGCGATTTTTGGACCTTTTTAAGAAAAAAGTTTAATATGAACCTAAAAGTCTTAACTTTGGAGATACAGGGTTTAAAAAAACATTTTTTTTAAATCCTAATTTTGATGCTATTATAGATAAATAATCGTGAAATTTGATACACGTCTTTTATGCATAAAAGGACATTTTTTATTAACAATCAATTTTTGAAATTTCTACCAGTGGCGTGCATATGTAATTAACCTGGGTAAATCCGTATGCTCCTTAATGCAGAGAAGACGTGTATCAAATTTCATACAGTTATCTACAATAGCGTCAGAATTGGGATGAAAAAAAATGTTTTCTTTATAAACTTTACCATCCTGTATCTCAAAAGTTGAGACTTTTAGGACATCAAAACACCCCCTTTAACATCAGCACGCAGGGAAACGCCCTGTATAGTACTTCACAGTGACGGCTCCTGTATAAAGTAATTTGACAAACGGAGATAGACGGTCACTTTTGGCGTACCCGACTAGCCCAAAGTCGAACTGCATTAAAATTTTGATAAATCTCGTTCATTGGATCTGATGCTGGCTGTTCTTGTAAAATCTGGATTTGTAAATCTTGTATCACTATACTGGGTGGTCCAATAATAGTGGAATAATAGTTCGTCGTTTTTGCAACACAAAAGAGATATAGAAGTGCGGTACACGAAAGAAAACAGACAAATATAAACAAAGGTTCATTAAGCATAGTTACATTTTTTAATTATCTGAAGTGCGTATAGTCAAAAAGGAGTGCCATATTATTTAAAGAACGACGGGACACCACTGGTTTAAAGAGATTTCTTGGCCAACCTTCCTAAACCGATTTACTCCGCCCGGTTTTCGTGTCCCGCACTTTACATAATTGAAGCCATTAGAAAGGAATAGGCTGACTCTTGAGTGTCAAACCTGGTATTTTTATAATCAGCAAGAAGATGCCTATTTATTGAAATAATATTATACAGGCTGGTTCATTTAAAATAAAATAACAAAGTCGATGCTCGTTTGTTTACTTTCCGATTACCATTTTTTCATTTTTTAGCAAATCCTGACGGTTCAGGGAAAATTATAAGTGCGCCCCTAGGCAAAATATTCCAAACGTCCCCCTCCACTGAAACGTAGTTCCAAATGTTATTCAACCATAGTTGATTAATATTTTATCTTTATGAAAAATGAACATAATAGATCCAATTAAAAATAGTAAGTTTGGAACGCAATATAAAAACATATGTACATTGGATTTAACTACAAAATTTTTTGATAATAATATTATTGCTGTAAATATTTTATATTATTTTCAATTTTTAAGTGTTTTTAGTAGATTTTTTACGAGGCAGTTCATTTATTAGCTCACTGAAATCTGTTTGGTTTTTTAAGTCCCTGTTTATTGAAAGAAATGCTTAATTTGAGAGTACTTCTTGACTAATCGAATTCCTCGATTGAGTGTTTGTTCTATTTAAGGTTGCGTTTGTTTTTGGGATAACTAAAAAGATAATTTGGATGTGTGTGTGAGCTCAGCGCCCCGTTGAGTATTTATGCCACTTAGCACGTAGGAAATTGTCAATTGCCTAGTTTGCCCTAATGGATAATCCCACCTTGCATATTTGAGATATTTTAATTTAAATAATGCCGAACAATTATTGTAAGAAGTTAAATCATAAGGCAAACTAATTAACACACGCAATATGACTGCAGTTTGGATAAAAACTGGAACTAAAATAATGGACTTCATATAAATGCATAGTTTTTAACTTTTTTAACATCAACTGGTGCAAGGAGTGTGACAAATACGGGCGGCTGGGTCCGCGGTCATTTTCGTTTCCACTCTGTTATTATTTAAACCAGTGCCGAGTGCCAGGGATTTATTAATTTTTATTTAATAAAGTAATTGATTTATATTAAGCGTTTAAATTTACAAGCTAGTTTCCTTTTATTTTAATTAATTGTTTCAATGTTTATTTAATTTCATGTATGTATCTTATTTTCTGATTAACTTTACATACAAAAATACTCTTATTTTGATTTATAACCCCCAATTGTGTAATTTGGAAACTCCAACTCCGCCCTCTTCGTGATCTGTATTAACATAAAAAAATATTTATTTACGAAGGGATCCCGTACCCTAAAGGGGCGCCGAATCGGAGGATTGAAGCTGCGTTAGAAGAAAATAAAAAGAACATTTATTTTTATGCAATTCGAATTTTTAAACAATTTGCAACGAACAAAGAAATAAAAATTTCCTAGTGAAGGAAACCAGATTCGATCCATCTAATATTGATTGTGTATTATCAATTAAGGCAATAATTATTATTCTTAATATCAATGAGGGTTGGTGTAGAATTTTACAATATAAAAACTTCCGTCGCTATGAATCTTTTCTTTTATTAGGATTAGTGAAGTGTGAATTGTTGTCATGTTGAATATATATATATATATATATATATATATATATATATATATATATATATATATATATATATATATATATATATATATATATATATATATATATATATATATATATATATATATATATATATATATATATATATATATATATATATATATATATATATATATATATATATATATATATATATATATATATATATATATATATATATATATATATATATATATATCTTTGCATAATTAAAGTTTTTTTTTTTTACTTCATATTATAAACAGTTTATTTCGCCGCCTTTTTATTCCTCCATCATGAATTCGTACTACAATTTTTACCAGTTTATTTCCACAACACACTTAATTCTTGGACGAAATTTGATATAAAACTAATAAGTCGATTTTTCAGGCTGATTTATGAAATTTTATTAGGCGTCATTTTATTTTGTCTTGGATTCGTTACCAGTTCATTCTAATACTTTATTTTTTTGCAACATTTGAGGTAAATTGGATAAAAAGTTAGTTCTGACATGGAATTGAGCAACATGTTTTTTGCCATCTAGAGACACTAAAGCGTGAAGATTCCGGGAGTGTAATTTTTTCTGGAAAACAAATATTTTATTTTGCCGCCATCTTAAATGCGTACCTCGATTTTATCAGCTTTTCTATATCACATTCATTTCTTGCATATAAATCGAAATCAATCTAATAAGCAGTTTTTCAGGCTAACTTTTGAAATATTTTATTATGCCGCCATTTTGATCTTGGATTCATATTAAAGTTTTACAAGTTCATTCCTACATAAAACCTGATTTTTATGCAAAATGTTAAGTAAATTGGATAAGTAATTTTTAAGTAATAATTTTTTTAACAATTCAGTATGTCGCCATTTTGTTTCGCCGTCTTGAATTGGTACCAAAACTTTTCTGTTTCATTCCTACGTAATTTAATTTGATTTTCGTGGAAAATTTCAGGTAAATTGCGTAATTAGACTTGTAATATCGTAAAATATCATAAAATATATACTAAGAGGTATTTTTTGTGTATTTTTACTACGATAAAACTAGTAGTTTTTTTATGAGTAACGTACCATTTTTTTATTAAGAAAGTCAGGGATGGTTACCCATACCTATGTCCATGATTGAAGTGAAAACTGCTGAATAATGTAAAAATATAGCCTTTAAATACCTATGAGGTTGTACCACATCTTAATCAAATAACTCTTACTATTTCGGAATTACTAATGCAATGATAATTTTTTGTATAACTTTAACACTCTCTATCTCGAAAAACAAACATCTGCATACCCATATTTATATGAACTTTTCGTCTTATTTTCTTACAAAGCATCTCTCTTTAAACGTTGGCGCATGTTTTTTAAATCACCCTGTATATTACATTAACATTTTTAAGCTTAAAAAAAAATAAAGCGAACAATAAAATTTAAAAAATGTATGTAAGTTCTTATTCTTAAAATGTTAATTACATACGATATGCAATGTTTGTTGATAAACCAAAAGAAGCAGGATAAAGCTTGTAGACGGAAAAAAATAACAATAACCCCAAAACTTGCAGTTCTGAATTTTATCTGTACTTTTGTAGAATATTTGTTTTTGTTGGCGTTTTTTAATTTATATGAATGTGAAATTTTGCTGTAGTAGAAGTAAGAAAACTCCAGAGGCAGCGATTCTTTTCTCATTAAAATCTCTTTTAAAACAATTACGTTGTATGTATTTTGGGTGGACATTAAATGGATCTGAAAGTGCCTTTCCTGAACTCATCATAATTGATTTAGGACAATTATTAATAAATATTCATGTTACAACAAAAACCCAGAATAAGCAAGTTTATAACAATTTATTACAGATAGATCTTATACTCAACATACAAAAAATATGAATAACACTTCAAATATTGTGTAGTGTATAATATTTCAAGCTTGAGGAAGAACTGCACGCAAAAAGTGAAAAACCAGCGATAAGGTCTAGTCGAGTTGAAAGTAAGATGAAAAGGTACCTACGCCTTAAAAAAAAATTTCCTGCACATCCGACCTCAAAAAAATGTGTTATGTATAGGTAATTTAAATTACATTCCGGTTAAAAATGGGTTCAAAAGGGTTCACGCGCTGCAGAAATATAAAGACATGAGTACGATCTACCATTTCAAATTTTGCAGTTACGTAGACAAAGGATCAACGTAAGACGGTAAAGAGCCATTTTATGGAGAAAAAAAATTATATGCGAAGGCATGTGCGTCAAAACGTGGTCAAAAAATGGTCGAAAATGGACAAATCTACTTTTATTTTATAACTTTAGATTTGATTTTTTCATAAAAATTCGTATTTAGCGCCCAACTATACATATTTCCCCTATTAAAATCACATTGAAGCTAATACATATCTCTTATAGTTTTAATATAATATTGCAGCAGCGGAAAGCTTGCAATTGATCTATATTACTGCGTTCAATTCCTCCTTAAAGTACAATTTAATATTCCCAGGATTTAGCTAGAATAAGATATCCCCTAGTACACAAGTGCTTTGGAAAAGGAAATCTGACAACACCTTAACAAACCCTTGAATCCCATACAATATCAACCAATCACAACACAGCAGTTCAATATGCTTGCTATTAGACGACAAATGTGTGACGTCAGACGTCAAGTTGGCAGCACTGAATGTTTCGAATTATTTAGGGTGTTTCCAATGTGAATTGCGATACAGGCAAATATATAGTACTATAATATACAGAGAAACAGGTAATTGATATAATATAAAGGGAATAATTCCACCTTGAAACAGAATTAGGTTATGTATGTTTATTGTTTATGAGCATTTGCAAGAAACAGAATATTACTATACTTGAAAAGTTTGTCATAAAGAAACAATAACGTAATTAAATTAATCCATTTTCGTCGTAATTCTGGATCCTTTGGAAGTCTTAAAAATGAACAAGTTTGTTTTTCACTGTAATGCTTGCAATCTGGTACGAAACACATAACCATTTTACAGTTTGTGAAAAACTACAAAAGCAGCAAAAATATTGACTTATTTCTTGAGCCCTTTTATAAATTATTGTGCAACTGGAACAGCCCGAAATTCTAAAATAAATACCAAACAATAAGTAAAAGTAACCTAACTTTCATTCCAAGCAATATTTCATGAATTCGAGAATATGTGTTACCTGTTTCTATGTTGATTTCGATAACTTTTTATTCATATTTTCATGTCCTAAAAGGAAATACACTAAATATTTGTATTAAATCTATAATCGAGTTTTAAAAAATTCTTATGGGCATTTACATGTATTCAAATATTTGTTTGGAAACAAGTTAGTGGTGCCAACCTTTTCGTTACGTCACGACTTTTCTCGTCTATTGGTTAGTCGTTTATTTACGCGGAGTATAAACAAGTATAATAAAGTTTTGTACATTTTTTACACATAACTTTCGGTTTACAAAGGATTTTTATTTCTATCTAAAAAAAATATCCGAACTCTCTGAAAAAATACCATAATGAACCATACTTCTGTAGTACACGTCTAATGTGGGGCCGTCATAAATTGTCTCTAGCCTTAAGGCATTCATTAAACCATTTTAAAATATATTTATTCTTCTTTAATTTACATTCAACGCTTCTACATAAAATATCTCATAAATCCATAATAAGTTTTAATGTATTTAAGAGTTACCTAGCTGAGAACAAAAACTCTTAACGGAGATTTGTGAATTTTAATGGTAGACACATCATATATGAAATGAAAAGAAATTACATCACGCTTAGCAACTGCGATATCTTACATCGACTTGCAAAGAAAAATGTTAAGTGTTCAATTTGTAAAATGTTACGTCTTAAGTGAGACTAATAGGTTTTAAAATTGATTTATTGTGGTATAGACAAAGTACATTTATACTCAATGAAGAACTACAGTCTTACGATAACAGAAGTTAGAACCAAGTAGTCTCAAAAACAATATCTCCACATTCTATTTATACCAAACAAGGTGTCTGTAAGCGTCAGCTCTAATTTAAATTAAAAATTTTAGCACACACGGGAAAGTACATGTAAATATTGTTAAAAATGTTTCGCAAATGACTTTTTAACTTCTCTTAGCTAAAGTAAACATTCATTTTGATAAAAAATTTGTTGCCGTAAAGCCAAAACTTTTAATATTTCAAGTTATTTTCTAATTTGGCACTAATTTTAAAGGCGAGTGTGTTTTATATTCCTAAAATATAGATATTTACGATACATTTTGAGGCACAGAAAAAACTGTGATACAAATGATCTTTTACGCAATCGTTATAACTCAGGGATATTCAGATAACATGCCACTAAGCATGCCGCTGCCGGATCTATCATTTCGTTTTTAATAGGTACCCCTTGGTTTCCGTAATTAGAATTAGAATTAGAATTCACAAATCATTCTTAAGAGGTTTTGAGTTCATCTAAATAACCTGTAAATACAGTATAACTTATGATGGATTTATGAGATATTTTATGTAGAAGCGGTAAGTGTAAATTAAAGAAGGAATACATTTAATTTGATTGATTTTACAAATGTACTTATACATCTTTTAAGATAAGCCCTTTTTAGCCTTAAGACGTACTTAACAACCTCCTGAATAATCTTTAACCTTAAAAAAGCTTTTATGAGAAGGTTTATGAAAAGGTTTTTATCAGTATCCTGAACACCATAAAGATTAAATTGTTTATTTGGTTAAAGCAATTATTAGTGTTGACAAATGACCTATCATTTAAAAATTGGCTACCTATGACATCTATGGCTCAGTCATTTACGGTCATTTTACGTTCATTTTTAAAAAAGTTCAAAAGTATGCCTAAAAGGATGTTTTTATTTTAACTTTTCAATTGATACCGAGCGAATTTGCTCTGTTCATAAAAAAAGGCATTTAATGCATTTTTTTATTCAACAGTTATTTATAAATCGGTCATTTATAAAGGTAAATGCTCAGTCATTTTCAGAAATTGGAGGATTTCGGTTCTTCTAAAAATGACTGCTCAAGTAGCACAGTTTGTAGTTTTTTTCTCTCCCAGCGAAAAAAACTTTTCTACTACGTTTTAGATGTTTTCTGGCATTTTAGCGTTTAAGATACTGCCACAATGCCAAAGTCATTTCTTTCTGCATGTTTACCTTAAAAGTATATTTCACAGCCATATAAATGGCAGCTAAAGTTATTCGGCTGTTTTGTCGGCTGTAATGCATATTATTCATCTATAAAACGACAAGAAAATAGCAAAAACCATCTATCTATTTTTTGATATAATATATGAGATAATTTCAAAATGAAAAAACCGTCGACGCCCAGTTTAGTAGAAACTTTAAAAAGATTTTGAAAAATATATGTCCTAGAAGTGGTCTATATTACAAACAGCGCAAAGAAATGAAATAATGATTGTGGAATAGAAAGTTAATTAAGCAAATAAGTTACTTCTAATGCACTTCCACCACAGAAGAACAATGAAATGAATAACAATGATTAAATGAGATTAGAAAGAATAACAATGAATAAATCAGATCAGAGTTTTTTTAGCCGTGTGTTTAGTATCAAACTGCATTTTTTTTAGTTCAGGATAGGTTTTTTTGCTTTTTTCGTTTTGTCGAAAAATATGAATTCTAACTCACAAACGTGCCGTGACGTCAATAACGAATTAAACCTGTAATATTACAATTTGTGACTTTTTTTACCCCAAAACTGTATCTCCTATATATCACATAACTAGGAAGAAGTGGACACTATCACAAAATATAACTTTGTTTTTAAAATATGGTCGACAATTTTTTGGTATACTTTAAAACATACTGAATATTTGCAAATAATTTTTTTTGATTTAAATACATTCTTTCTCAAATTTTTTTTTTTTTTTAGAGAATAAATTGGGTTAAATATCATATTTCTGAGAGCGCCATGCTTTTGTAGAAGTTTAACATCAACATTTAACAACAAGGAAAGAGCAGACGCTGTGAACGTGTAGGGCAGGGGTGCTCAAACGGTCGATCGCGATAGTAGATCTCGAGAAGAAATTTTTTTTTAATAAGTAGTTCTTTAACTAAACTACAAAAATTTATTTCGTAATAAAATAACACTCTGCTAGCGGCAAAAGGCGGCTTTATCAAAGGAACGCGCGGTACTTGTCAAAGAAAAGCCGCGTTTTTTATTCTTGCCGCTTTTCAAGAAATTTCGGGGGGCGCGTTTGACGGGAACATTCGAGACTTTCGTTCACGCCGATATAAATGTTGCGCCTGCAGGAATTGGACTTATTCTGAATTGCAACTTGAAGGCAATACTACGTCGATACAAAGTTTATTATTAAATATTACAAAATGAGTGCAGCGAAGAAATCTAAAACGTATCATTTTAATAACGATTGGGAGGAAGAATTTTTGTTTTGTATGGTGAAGGATAAATGCATTTGTCTTATTTGTTGTGCGTCAGTTGCAATACCTAAGCGTGGTAACTTAGAGAGGTATCATAAAACGGTTCATAAAAACTATGAAAAGGATTTTCTGCCACAGAGTGAATTAAGAAAACGAAAAGTACGTGATTTGATATCTTGTTTGAAAAAAGAACAAACCATGTTCACAAGATCAGCCAAACAATCAAAAGCTGCTACGATCGCGTCATTTAAAATATCTCATATATTGTGAAGGAAACATTTATTGAAGCGGGTGAGACTTTATTCGGATATTTTAAAAATAAAACAGAAATCATGTCTGCTATTAGAGAACTTCAGTTATCTCGACTCCGACTGTCACAAGGCGTATTGAAGTCATGAGTCAGGACATGGCAGATAAACTAAAAAATGATATCATGGAATGTACATATTTTTCTTTACAGTTCGACGAATCCACCGATATGACAGACACTGCCCAGGTGTGTATTTTTGTTCGGATGGTATTCAATGACATGTTGGCTAAGGAAGAATTTTTGACAATCATTCCTCCGAAGGGGAAGACCCGTGGCGAAGATATATATGACGTTTTCTTCAGTTTTGTAAAAAACTACAAGCTGCCAATATATAAATTAGTGTGCATTACAACCGATGGAGCTCCAGCAATGACTGGAAACAAAAACGGTTTTGTGGCATTGTGTCGAGCTAATGAAGATTTCCCTTCATTTTTTTCAATCCATTGCATTATACATCAACAAGTTTTGTGTTCAAAAGTTTTAAACACGGAGGAAATTATGGGCATTGCAACAAAAATTGTGAATTCCATCCGTGCACGTAGCTTGCAACGGCGGCTCTTTAAGTTGCAGTTGGAAGATAGGGAGTCAGCTGAATACACTGATTTAGTTCTTCACACGGACGTCAGGTGGTTGAGTCGCGGAAAATTCCTAGAAAAGTTTCAAGAATTATTGCCCGAAATAACAGCTTTTCTAGACGAAAGAGGTGATGACACTCAGATGTTGAAAAACAAAAAATGGCTGACTGATTTGGCATTTTTGACTGACATCACAATGCACTTAAACACCACTAACTTGGAGCTTCAAGATAAAGAAAAAACTGTTATTGAGATGATTAGTGCAGTAAACGCATTCAAAAGTAAATTGCAACTTATGATAAATGAACTGAAAAGAAAGGATCTGAAACATTTTCCGTCTTTGAAGGCAAGGATTCCTCAGTTGAATTATGATACATATGAGGCTGAATTATCAAATATTTTGGGACAATTCGAAATGCGTTTTTATGATTGTAGTAAATTGGCAAATGTAGCATCATTTATGAGTTATCCTTTTTCATGTAAGAACATTGAGGAATTAGCTACTGAAATAGCAAGTCAGTTTAATATAAACTCATGTTCTGTTGAAAATGAGTTGGTGCAGATTATATCAGATATACATCTCAAAGCTACAGCATCTGATACAAATTTCTGGTGTTTTATATCTGAAGATAAATATCCGAATCTAAGGCAAATCGCCCTTCAACTGACAGCAATGTTTGGGTCAACTTACTTGTGCGAGTCTGCATTTTCTGAAATGAAGATAATTAAGTCAAAATATCGCAATCGGTTAACTGACGATCATATGTCATCATTCTTGCTATTAGTACTCAGTGGTTACGTACCATCTTATGAAAAGTATGCTGAGGACATACAGTGCCACGCTTCAACATCCAAAGTCACTCCTTAGTTAAGTTTAACACCATATGTAACTCTTTTGTTTTGTAACAAACAATAAACTCGCAATTTTGAATAACTATGAGTTTTTTCATTGATATTGTAGAAAAGAACCTAACTAAACCTAACCCAAACCTTGACTAAAATAATGTATATTGTGCGGAAAGCTAATATCTATATATGCTACGGTACACCCTACCTAGGTAGGTAGGTAGGTAGGTAGGGTGTATGTATCGTGTATGTACGACAACCCTGCATCACACATACTTGCAGCCTCTCAGAGTCGATCGTAAGTAGTCTAAAAATATTGAGGCAGCTCGCTAGCAGTTCAAGTTTGAGAACCCCTGGTTTAGGGCCTAGCTGTTCCTGCATTTTTCCTGTTAGTCTGCCCAGTTCTATATAGAATATTACCGTAATGGCCGTTATGAGGCGGAAGAAGGAGGGGTGGAAAAGTAGTACTCTCAAGGGACACCTAGCAAGGAGGAGGGTTTAAACGATATTTGTAGGAGTCGGCGTGTTCCGGGAGCTTAGAGGCTGCCATCCAGACATCCGAACGATAACCTCTCCAAACCGGAATAAGGAATAACTCATCTGGGAGGGTCGCTGCAGCCCTGACTAAGCCCCGGACGGAGAGCAATTTGTCGAATGGATTAGTATCCGAACTAAAAACATAGCAAGTTTAAATTCAAAGTAGTACGCTTTTGTGGTACAAAAATGGGTGATAATTTTGATGTTGGAACATCAAAAATCCTTTATAACCCACAATTCAATATATATATATATATATATATATATATATATATATATATATATATATATATATAACAAACGAAAAATATATAAAGAAAAATAAAGTTTGACGTAAATGGGTGTAAACGGTGTCGTAATTTTCATTGTTTTCCACGCGTTAGGTTCGGTGTAAACAAATGTCCGAAAGCTAGGGTTGCCAGATTTGCATAAAGCAAAAGCGGGAGGTTAGTTCCGTTCTTTCGGTAGGAAGAGTAACGCCCTTCAAAATAAATTGAAGAGCAAAAAGAAAAAAGATTCTCGGCTTGTTATTGGATCCAACAAACCTGGCCTAGCCCAGACACCTGTGAAGCTGAGTTACCCAGGTGCCACGTGTACGTTTTCATCAAGGTTTATTTGGTTGTTACAGGGACGAAACTGGTTAAATTATATTTTTTCTTCATTCATTAAAACAACTAATATTTATTTCTCCTAAAAAGCGTGAGTTTTTCACCATTCGGCGGGAAGCGGGAGATATACACAAAAACCAGAAGACTCCAGTCTAAATCGGAAGGTTTGGCACCGTTACCGGAAACTCGCCACCACAATTCAAAGCCTATATTAAAACAAGGTTTTTTTTTTCAAGATATATACTGTTGTATGATAAAACCATCATAGAGGCGATAATCCGTTCTGAATTACGCGTTCCCTCTAAAACCATTGTATTGGTGAATGGTGTGATACGCAGGACTTTTTTGTTGACGAATAAGCGCTTAACGCTCTCTTTCCATGTCTAAGAGCGCTACCGTACGATCCTGACGCATGAACTTTTTAATAGTTTGCGACCCTGCATATGACATTTATGACAAATCTTCGAAAAAGATACCTAACAAATTTACAAAAAAGGCGGGAAGTAACTGATGAAGTAGGTAACTGTAGTAGGTAGTTAGCTAATTAAGGAATGTTTACTTTTTGATTTTTATTTCTAACTTCTGTTTTCCGTTTTTCATTCTTATTAAAATGAGTGAGTTTCCTGATCCAGATGAAGAATTTGAGCTTATGTATGAGGATGACCTGGAGCTTTTGAGGGAACAAGGCGAAGGTAATAAATCGAAACTTAATATTGTCGAGGTTAACTTTTTTTTTTGTTAGATGAGGATGTAAATGTTTTATCAGTTTCCAAAGCAAGAAAAAGTTTAAATTTTAGTGATACAACAGAAGAAACAGTAAATTCTCGAAATGATACTAATAGGCCTTCAACTAATTTGGGTTGTTTTGTTGAGTCCAGTTTTGATAAACTGGAAAATGTTGAGCATCCATTTGAGCTTCAGCATAAAGTATCTGATAGACACAATGTGGATTCCTCGCAAATACCATCTTCAAACCCTAAAAAGAGATCCCTAGATGATCTGTTTGGAGATATTAATGATATCGATGAAAATGAGTATTTTGATTTAACGGTGTCTCAACCAGTTTCTAAAAAGCTTAAAGAAGATGACAAATTAAAACAAGACTTACAGTTAATAGAGCTTATTGTACATAAAAGAAATGAATATAAGAAGACTCATGATATTGCTTCACTACCATTAAGTACTAATAAGTCACTAAAAAACACAGAACGTGATAAACGGAATTTATCAAATTCAGTACCAAAATATCCATTTGTTAAAATAAAATCTTTTAGTGGTGAGAGTATATATGTCAGGTGTCATTCTGAAGATTATGAGAAAGAAGAATCAAGAAGATTTTTGCAAGAAAATAAATTTCAAGGTGTTATGGGTGACAATTTTAAGAAAATTTGGAATGAAGCACAGGAACTGGTAAGAATCAATTTAAATTTTAATTGGTATACAGATTTGGGTGAAGATGATCAATATAAACCCGGAATGTTTAGAAATGTTACAGTTATGTTTAAAAATTAGATATTATACTTTTAAACATAACTAACCTTGGAAAAGTCAATTTTTTTAATAAAAAATCACTAGAAAACTTTTATTCTCCCTCTTCAGGAATGAGTTTTGTCATTGTGGAACTTTTACACTTTATGCTGTTACAATAACTAAAATATATAGTTTTCAATAGTCTATATTGATAATAAATGTTATTTTGTGTAGAAGTTCCAGAAAACATAAATAACTGATATATTCTTTTTGTATTTTATTGAACGACTTTCAGTCACATTTTAAAAATGACTAGCGATTGCTAAGATTATTCTGTATCCTGCCTACTCCATGCCAACATTGCCAGACCATTACTGATTTTCTAATATATATATTTGTAGTTTTTATTTTTAACAAAATGTATGAATTAATAAAAATGCAGATTAAGTTAGGTTAGGATTGGATCAAAATTTCATGTCTATATTAAAACAAGGATTTTTTTTAACAGAATCTTTACTGTTAGGTGGATCCGTCTTGTTAGGTTAGCACCAGGTTCATCAATAAAACCATCATTAGAGCCATTATAAGTAATAAAAATCTATTGAACAAGGAAAAGAAAATAAGGTGAATTTGGCAATAGTGCAATTTTGTTTCTAAATTCTGAAAAATGTGGTTTTTCCAAGGAATTTCTACTTTTATTCTATTCTACTTATAGCATATGGTATGCCTTGAAATTGAAAAAAACCTAAAATATTTGTGTTACAAGGTTTATGAGACCCTAGATTTGCTTTATTTTAAGTAAATAAAATTCAAGCCAAGGAAAATATAAAAATGTAAATATCACTAGGCACAACTTGTTACAACATAGTGCAACTAAAGTAATATAAAGGTTTAAGCATATCAAAACAAGCAGTCTAATCAATTGGGTCTTCAAAAAATTAAGTAATCCTTCAGCAGACTCATTTCTGATCTGTCTGTCTTAGTAACCTGTTCTAGTAGTTGTTGTTATCACCCATTGCTCTAATGTGAACTAGTAAATAATTAAATATTTCTCCAACTTCATAAACAAGTTTCTACTTAAAATACTTGTTAGTAGGGGCAATGACAAACAAAAATCTTGTTGGATATTCCTCTGGCATGCAGACCGCTCAATATTTACATGATTGTTAAATATCAGAGATAAGGGTAATCATAGAGTCAAAGATAACATTTTTATTTGGGACAATATATAAGCTTTTTGTTTTTGTTAAATAGGGAAAAATGGTTTTTTTTGTAATTTCTTCAGTTTAGATATGTCGAGAGATATGTCATTCTATATTCCAGCAATTTTAGCTAAAACTAGAAAACAATATTAGTATTTACCTCGATATTTAGATCTAGTGGTCTTACTTATGAATTGTAATATTTTTGTGCTGGCTTATATTATTTATTTACATAATCTGTAATTCTATATAGGTATGCTTTAATTCCAATAAAATGCACTCAATTCAAAATTGTGAAAATTTGCAAAATAACATTAAAATAAACATTGGTGCAGAGAAAATAGCTCACTCTAATCCGTGTTGTAACTTGGGTTTGTATTTTGATAGCGATTTAAGCCACATATTGATAAGTGCATTTAAAGAGCTTATGCAGATTTAAAGGCTATTCCTTCACAGATACCTTCTATCCAGATCTCAAAAAATAATCTAACAGAATCTTTAGTCTTAAGTCATTACAGTTTTGTAGATGTTGTATACAACTCCTGTCTCGAAAAAGTATATAAAGCTAGAATTCAACTCACTCCTAAATCTTGTTTGTGGTTTATGTATGACATTCATCGAAGAGAACCTGTTTCACATAAACTGACTTAGACAGATAGGCTCTATGGAAAATCTTAGATAATTATATACTGCTACTCGATAATACTTAGTTCCTTAAATCTCTCTTAAAATTCCCTATAGAACAGAAGTACATTCACTTCATCTTAGACGTTGTGGACGCATTTTTCCCTGACCTCACCTTTTTATCAGAGGTCATTTTCTTTAATTTCATTATAAAACATTTTTTACTAAACAAAATGTAGTTGTTACAACAAAGCAATTTAACTCTTTTTTAAAAAATGTTGTTTCCTTATTGTTGTCAGGAATTTCTATATGATTTTCAACACACCCTTAAGAGCCTGGAATAATTGTGTCGATGATTAATTTTAATTATAATTATATATAATAATATTTTTTTTTAGTTTCTGAAGGAACATACACATGAACATAAGTCTGAGGAAGAAGAAATTGAGATTAGTGATTCGAATAATCAAGAAAAACAGCTCTGGGTCGACTTGTATAAACCTAAAAAATATTTAGAATTGTTAAGTGATGAAAGTACTAATCGTACTATGTTAAGGTGGATGAAATTATGGGATAAGGTTGTATTTAATAGGAACCCCAAGATTAAAGTGCCAATCAACCAAGAAGATAAGAACAAGAATTTTTTCAAATTTAATGAACTAAATACTAATTTAGATGAATACGGCAGACCACAACATAAAGTAGCCCTTTTATGTGGACCACCAGGTTTAGGTACCAATTTTTTTTACTATTCTTATAATATAAAATGATAGGTTTGTTAAAAATAATTCATTGAGGGTTTTGCTGCTGTAACTAGTGGAAAGAAGCTAATGTAAAGAATAAAGAAGAGAAAGTAATGAGCATATTATCATTTGACAACTGATTAAAAGTTCTTGAAATGGTGCATCTGATGTTACCAGTTGGGTTAGTAAAAACTCACACTTAAAACCACATCAGGTTTTTGTATCAGCAACCCTTCATAATCAAAGAAGATAAAAACTATTAGAATAATTATATTGAAAATATAAATTTACAGCATTTTTTAAATTGTTAATTAAATTTTATTGTTTTTTTTTATTTATTAACTCTGACCATTTCAGTTAAGCTAATAGTATTTATTTTTTATTACATCCTGAATTACAAGATTATAAAAACCGGCATATTTAGCTTTTGTACTTATTTAATTAACTTATCTGTAATAATATAAGTGTAAACCATTTACTGTAAAAATATATACAAAAATTGAGCAAATACCTAAAAACATTACATAAAAACTCACCTAAAGCATACAGAAATCCAGGTTTAAATATTATTTTAATATTAAATATTAGCCAGGAGTATAGGTTTTGAATCGAAATTTTGAAAAGAGAGCAAACTGGGAGGCAATACTTAATAAGGCAAATGAACAAAAGACGAACTAAATATGTGCCAAAAAAACACATTAAACATTATTTAATGTGCATCTGACAGAGTTAATCATCAGAATTACTCAATTCAATGATCTGTCAAATCAAGTTTGCCCTATGATATCTAATGATAGGTAAAGGTCAGTCACATAAAATTGAAAATAATTTAATGTACTGGAAATATAGCTTTCTTACCATTACTTAAAATCGAATCCTAACACTTTAGTATTAAAATTACGTTCTGTGGCTTTCACCAGCTTTCTCCAACTTTTATATTAAATTTAATTGCCTTACTATGACTGTATAATAATATTTGGTGGCACAGGGAATGCTCGCTCTCATAGAGCAGTTGATTTTAGAGTTCTTGATTCCTTCCTCAGTGACTTAAATGCCAGTCTCAGTTTAGTGCCTCCGTCATTCTACCCCTTCAACCCCAACTTAAATGCTGTTATTTTTAAATTGACTGTGCCGATATTGCTCTCCACATTTACATAATAATATATGGCTAGAGTGGAATCCAGTGAATTCACCTGCCATAAACATGGACTTTTATCTAAAATAACCAAAATAGCTTTAATTTACCATATCTATTCCAACATTTTTAGCCAGTTTCTTGAATTCTGCATATTTGACTTGTTAAAATCACCCCCAGTCATGAAATTCACAACATGTGAGAGAAATAGTGGTTTAAAACAGACCATTGCATTGTAGACATTTCATGTGCTTTTCTTTGAATGACAGACTATAACATTATATATTTTTCGTTGAATGGCAAACTATAACCGCCTAAGCTAGTAACTTATAATCTACTTACACATAACCAGTGAACCAACAAGCAAAAGATGATGACCCATCTATGCATTTAGATCACTAAAAAATAGCTACTTTTTACAAATCTGTAATCTGAATATAAAGAGTCTCAGAAATGAAATAAATAACCCACAAGTGTTGGTTGGAGAATTACACCTACTAGAAATAGTCTGAATTGCTGAAACCTCATGCTCAAAAAAACAGATAAGAATCCTAAGTATAGGCCAACTTAATCTAGTAAACTACTCATGTTGTTCAGACTCGAGAGGAGGTGTAGTTGCCATTTATTTAAGAAAGGACATACAGTATTCAGAATTAAAATAAACATAGAAAAAAAATATTTTATTTGCGAATTTGCTGGTACTGAATTGTTCTTAGGGTATGAAAGAAAAGAGTATGCCATTATGATTACTTTAGGAGCCCAGATTACTTCACATTATAAACATTCTGGGCTCTAGGTTCTCAAATCTGCATTTTCTTAGTGCAATCTACTAAGAAAACTATAATCATAAAATCAAATGCACATGTAAACACAAACGTAAAATAATAAATCATATGCTTAAATTGGTTAACAGTTTGTGGCCTGTTGCACAAAGCTCCAGTTTGTCAAATCTGAAAGCTCGGTTAAATATTCTAAACATCAATTAAGTTTTTTTAAGTTCAAATTTCTGGACATTTAGCAGCGTAGTATCATTTTTAATGCATTTTTCTGTTGTTATAATTAAGCGAGGCTTTATAATATTGTTTATAAATGCCGGGTGTGTGAAAAACTTGACTACAAGTTCTCTAACCCTACTTTTCTATTAGTATAGACAAACAATGAGCCATTGGCGTTTGGCCGAATCAACAACGGTTTTTTCTATTTACAGATGAAACTAAAATACAGAAACATAATAGTCATATTAAATATTTTTCCGCGTCTTTGTTCCTGTGTTTTTTTTTAGTTAATGAACAGTGTTTAATTTATTACGTACTGTACTGTATTATTTGTAAAATACATAAAATACATGGAAATATCATATTAATTTCAGGCACATATTATATTAAGTTTTAATAATTCTCTTTCTTTATTCAAGTTTGCTTTAACTGAAAAGTGGGTTAAAGAAATTGTAGCCAGTTTTTTTAGATGCCACGCTGTTGTCGAAAAATCGAGTTTGTACTTCATTGTAACAAAAAAATCTCCGACAAAATTCACACAGAAACTACTTTGAAACTGCCTAAAATAATCACAAGTAGACATCAAACAAAAAAAAAATTAATTTATATTAAGCCTTATTATTTCCCTCATAAATGGGAAGTTTTGTATTTGTGAAAAAATTCCCTTTAAAATTTTAGCAGATCTTGACATTTTAGGGTCCCTAGATAAGATAAAAAATGATCTTTTTATTATTAGATTACTATTATTTTATTGAAAGGAACGTATTGTAATAGTAAAAAATCACCCCATGAAATTTTTACAGATCTTCACGTTTGATAAAAATCCAAAACTATACAATAATCCAAAATTAAGTGTTACATAGAACTAAACTGGTAACATTTTGGTATAAATCCGAGATTATAAAATAAAATACTATCTAATTGATTTCAAGCATTAAGTGTGATATAGTGATTAAATGTTAAACAAATCAACATCAAAAATTGACTTCGAATTCTGTACAAAAATTAAATATGGTATAGAAATTAACTGGCACAAATTTAACATGACGGAACAAAATGGCGGTCTTTAAAAAATTACTGTGAAAACTATTCTACTTTATAAATAAATTATGCCTAAAAATCAAGTTGTAGTACGAATCCAGTATGGGGGAACAAAATGGCGCTCAATAAAAAGTGTTAATAAAATAATAAATGACTATGTGCGGAACTAAAGTGGGTCACCCTTCACTTTTCCTAATAAAAGGAAAGATTCATAATGAGGGAAGTTCCGGGTAAAAGAAATTACCAATTTTTTCATTACATGAACAGATCAAAAATAGGAAGGGACACTACATTTTTTCTTCCACAATTTTATTATTTACAACACTTCTGTTTTAAAACACAGTTTTAAAGATATGTGTGACCATTTTACAGAAACGTTTAAAGTTTTGGTGAATACCTTGGATTATTTTTAATTTTTAACAAAAAAGAAAAATATACATTTTTCATTTAGAATTATAAAACTTTTTAACCCAACTCAAACAAAATTGATTTATATTTTAATGTTATGATATGTAAAATTATTATAAAATATCTTTAATGTTTAATGTTTCTGAAAAAAAAAACGAAAATTTAGTTTGAATAGCAAGTTTCTTTCTTTTATCATTTTAAAAAGTATTTATTTTTTACATAATGTGAAAGTTCGATAATAGTTATTGAACGATATTTTTTGTGTAACTATAATATTAACTATGAATACCTATTTACACACCCAGTTTTGAACAATATCGATTTCAATACAGGAGGTCTACACAAGACACAATTATAGATTCAGTAAACTGTATTATAAAAAACTTAGTTATAGGATTGTATTTTGATTACTGAAGAGCTTTTGGAAGAGTAGATCATGATATCTTAAGAAAAAAACTGTTTGCATTGTGGGTGAGGGGTCAACCATTTAAGTGGTCAATATCATACTTAAAAGCCAGTAAACAAAAAGTAGTGTTGCAAACGGAAGTGTGGGAGGTGAGTGCCTCAGGGCAGTGTTCTTGGGTCACTTCTCTTTCTGATCTTTATTGATACCATCAAGAATATCGAATTGATCATCTGTTATACTTCTCTGATGATGTATCTGTCATTGTTTCAGGTAAAAGTGGGAGGTTGTTGAGTGTCACTATATTAAAAAAATACACACTGAATACAATTAAAATTGAACCCATTCATTTTTCATATTTACCAACTGATTACTCAATTCTGGTTAGGTTAGAAAACCATTCCATAGATCAGTCACAAACATTTAAGTTTCTAGGAATAAGGATGGAATCTCCATTATCGTGGGGTGACAGATTGATTGTGCCCTGAAGAGAATGTTTTCATTTGCATCGTGGAAATTAAAATCTAATGTAGATCGAAGTGTGCTTACTATAATACTATCCTGCCAGTGTAGGCTTTCTGCTATCATATGGCATTGTTGCATGGGGCAACTCGAGAAGACTAGGTGAGGTTCTAGTATCTCAGAACAAAAAGGAGAAATTTGTATAACATATATATATATATATATTAGTGGTATGGTCGTGGTATTAGCATTTTGTGCCTTTGCCCTACACGGGGCTCGTTAGTCTATGGCGAAATCGCCACCGTCGTTTGACTAAAATGGATCATTGTGTGTGCTGTGATGCAGAACATGTTCCAAACAAGGGTCATTTTCTTGTTATGACGTTGGTGTAAGTGGAATGGAAACATACTATCATTTAATACTCCCAATGAAAGCCAGGAGTCACAATGTAATTCAATGCCGGTCGTGGTATTAGCCAGCGGAGTAGTTGTTTTTGTGATTCAATTTTAGTGCCTTTGTCCTACACGGGGCTCGCTAGTCTATGGCGGCGCTATAAGCTCTAATAAGAGCGAAATCAAGATCGTCGTTTGACTAAAATGGATCATTGTGTCTGCTGTGATGCAGAACATGTTCCAAACAAGGATCATTTTCTTGTTATGACGTTGGTGTAAGAATGAAAACATACTATCATATATATATATATATATATATATATATATATATATATATATATATATATATATATATATATATATATATTCCACTTCCGGCTTGTCTATGATATATTTTATTTTTATATACCATGTAAATAATATTAATAAATAAGAATAATTTGAAGCAAAGAAAAAATCGGCATTTGAAAATTATAATCATTGTCATAAAAATGGTGTGTCTTATATTAAATATTTAGATTTTTTATAAATTAAATTCCTTTTTACCTTGTCATTTTTTCTTTCTGGCAAAATAGGGTTTTTAGATTTTTTTATCAAACTTTTTTTTTTTTGATTTACGGATTCGAATTTTTTTGAGAATTTTCTTGCTTCTACGAAAAGCAAATTTTGTACCATACTTACTCTCTGTTGAGGACATGCTGACAATGTAAAAAAAATATATATATATATATATATATATATATATATATATATATAGACATTTCTACCCTCGAAATTAAATTTTAAAACATGAGAAGTATTAAAATGCGCAAGGTTTTTCTCAAATAACTAATTTTTTTTGTTTTACAGTTTCTTTCATAAAGTGCATTTTTTATTCGGCATTCTTCACATCGTCTTTGTAACGCAGGTTACTATATAAATCCAAGTTGAAAGCTGTATCAAATGTTTTTAAAAATAAAAAATAGTTTTGTTTTTGTTTAAAATTGCAAACCTGGAATGTAACAAATATATCCTGAAAAAGTCATGGAATTTTGCGTCAATATAAAAGTCCAAATCCAGAAAATGGTCCCCGGACATAATAGTTCAGAAAATATAGTCCCTCGTAAAAATGACTATAAAAAGAAAGTTATTAAAACAGATAAATCAAATCAGACCTAACAAAAAAAAAACAAAAATGGAGCAGGCCTAGTATAATATAAAAAAGTCACGGTAGCCAAACTAAACAATACTAATCAAAACTAACAACAATTTATATTAGTCTAGTGTAAACAAAACAATATATAAATCAAATCCTGTCAAAAGCATTTTGTTTTAATTTGGTACTCTTTTAAACAAAATATATAAATCAAATCCTGTCAAAAGCATTTTGTCTTCATTCGGTACTCTTTTAAAGCAACGTTTTTTTATATGTATCATAAATAAATATAATCTTTTCTAAATGCCATATTTTTCTATTTGGAATGTAATTGTTCTTAGGTGTTAGTCTATGACTGTGCTAAACATAATGAAAATCGGCGATATTATTCTATATCATTGCTTTTAAATAGTGATCCCTAAAAAAAATGTAGCTATGTTACAAAAGAAAATCGTGTCTAAATGTTATATAATGACCCACTAGTTATGCAAAATATCATTTATTGCAACCAATTATATATTTTGTCGTGCCTATTTTGCCGGAGTTACTTTCCAATAAGTATTAAAATGATTTCAACTGACCAAAAAAGAAAGTCAAAAAGCATTTCTTTCAATAAATATTTTTGTGCAGGGGCAACCCGTGAAAATGATAATAAAAGTATCCATTATTTTCCTCTCCTCATTTGTAAATTTGTGTCAAAAAGGAAATGTGTTATTTGTTTTAGGGCAGTTCTACATCTTTTCACGATTTTAATCTCTTAATATTAGTATTTGACGCCTCTTGAAGGTTTCATAACTTTGCTGAGTTACTCTACGTAACATATTTACCAGGATTTTTATTATTAGCCTGCTGCGGATCTCTACAAGCATTGAATCTTTTTATATGATTGTCCAGATTTTTAGTTTTTCTGGCTTGACATTAAACAGATTAAATGCAGATCTGTCGTCATTAAGTTCAGTGATATAACCGATTTTGATTAGTCTCTGATATAGTTTCTTCCTGGTTAGTCTTTGCCTGTTGGTTTATAGATATAGCCAATTCATCTTTTCTATTTTTTTTATTGCACTTATTAGCTTTTTCTTCATTTTTAAAAAGCTATACATTCTCGTCACTTATTAACTTCAAAAGTAGGAAAATACTAACACGGCAAGAACTAGTATATAGTAGAAAATGGATTTTTTTTGGGGATGACCTCTAGACCGACACCCTAGAGTCACCAACAGCGTTTGTGGCTACCAAGAGAACATCCGAAATCTTCGCCGGAATTTTTGATTTCCTATTCCTAAGTTATGAGTTTTCGCCACAGGTGGCATGCTGCTCCCTGGTAATAGAGTATCAAGTCCGGCAAAGGTTTCGGATCTCTTGTTAACCACAAATGTCTCTGGTGTGGTTTTGTGTATTAATTTTGGCGCTAGTTGTACCCGTCTTTCAACTAGTTGACTGTACGTATCAAAAAACAGAAACACGTGTCTATAGTTAGCCAAATTTCATTCCTTTATTGGTCATCCCAAAAAAAAATCAATTTCCTATTTACAATTTTTCTAAAACTAATTTAAAACTTTATACTATTGATAAATAATTATTACAAAATTAATAAAATAAGGTTACATACCTCGAAAAAATGCATGTTGATTATTTTTTATATTTGAATGATAGGTAGCAAGTTAGTGGTTTGCCAGGCAAGTCACCTAAACCTAAAACTGTGCCATGAGTTCCCTGGCAAACCACTAACTTGCTACCTATCATTCAAATATAAAAAATAATCAACATGCATTTTTGGAGGTATGTAACCTTATTTTATTAATTTTGTAATAATTATTTGTCAATAGTATAAAGTTTTAAATTAGTTTTAGAAAAATTGTAAATGTCTTTTTATAATTAGAGCACTAAATGTTTTTTAAATTAATTGTAGATAGGAAAGGAAAGCCTTATATACCAAAAAAAATAAATAAAGGAATGAGCAATTTTTGAGAAAGCCTACTGTGATAGGCGAAACGTTAAGTTAATCCCATTGTTTGATTTTGCAAATAAACCTATACCCAAGAAAGAAGAGCAATTTATATATATATATATATATATATATATATATATATATATATATATATTTATTTATTTATTTATTTATTTATTAAAATCGTTTGTTTTTTTTCTAAATTTTTTTATATTGTTAATCGTTCAACTTAATTTCGGCCAGATCTGCTAGGTTTCTTTATTCATCTATTTGATATTTGGTAGCAACTTCTTGTTTAGCTTGTACATATTTTGTCGAACATACAATTATATTATCGTCAATAGTACAGTGGCGGCTCGCGGGTGAAAAAGTAAGTGAAGTGCAAATGAAGCAAGAAAATATCGCAATCATTTTTTTTCCAGAATTTTTTTATATGTGGAGGGGGTAGAATATTTTTTTACGACTTACCTAAATTTTGTATACTAAATCAATTCTCCTATCCTTCATAGCAGCAAATTTATTTATAACATCCTTATAAAATGGAAGAGTTGCCCTAATCTCCTCCAGAAATTCCTTTTGAATTGAAATATTGCCAAGAGAAGTAAGTCTTTCTTGAGATATTGTATTTCTTAAAAAAGTTTTTACACATTTGAAGCAAGAAAAACTTCTTTCCACTGAAGCACTTGTCGACGGTATTGTCAAAATAAGGGAAAACAATTTATATGCTTCGGTAAAAAAATATTTATTTTTATTAATTTTTTTCACTCGCTCTTTCAACGATATATTCCAATTACTCTCATTGGCAAAAATAAGACCAAGCTCATTTTTAAGTCGTTGTCTTTTAGAAAATATTTCCCCATATAACTGTAACAAATTTTCAAACGGGTCAGTGGGAAAACTTAAACTATATTCGGAAAATTTAGCGGAACCTGCCAAACATGAAAATGTAAGTTTTTCACAGTCTTGAAATTTTAGTGTCATTTCCATTAAAATATGGTTTAATATTTTATAAAAAAGAACAGTCAAGTTAACTGCAAAGGAAACCGGTTGCAGCGAAATCCGCGAAAATAAAAGTAAACAACCACCGCAAACTGAACGATACATGGTTGTAGTGTACTGCGCCACTGCCTGCAATTCATCGAGAGCGTTGTATGGCGCTGGGTTCGACGTCATCGCGTACGCGTTATCATGGCAACATAGTAGGAAAATCGTAAACTAAACATATCACCTCCAGCAAAGTCAATGCGGTTTGCGCCACTGTTATAGTTATTATAATAAAGTTCGATTGAAAGGTTTAAACAGACATGCCGCCAACGGTCAAGTAAAATATTTATTCGAGATGTACAGTTTGTTTTTTACCGATTAGGTGAATAAATGAATGTAAAAACTAAAAATTTTAAGAGATACATAATAAATATAGTTAGATGTTTGCTCGTTTATTTTTCCTGTTGAAGTAGCACTTCACCTGAATAGCCTCCACTGCAATAGTAACAAGTTCAGTTTTTTTCTGACAGAACTATGTTATATTCCTTCAAATTAGATGCAAAATACATTTTTAAAGCTTTTTAAATTAAATTTTAAAGAAATCCCCACTTGTCATTATCCCTATTATTTATTTTTATATTTATATTTATCCCTATTCTCTGACTTTTGCTGGGTTATGTTATTTTATTATACTATGAAATAAAGTTTGCTACTTAGAAACATACCCCCCAGAAGGAAATGTGGCTTTAGTGTTTCAGGGGTTTTTGATTTGTCATTGGTGACGTTTGATTTTCAATATAAATTTTTATTTGTATGTTTTCAAAAAGGATATTATTCTGACATTAAAAGTATCACTTATTATTTATTTTAGGCAAAACAACTTTAGCACATATGGTCGCTAGGCATGCTGGTTACAACGTGGTGGAAATAAATGCTTCAGATGATCGTAGTATAGATGCTTTTCGTACTGCATTAGAAAATGCAACTCAGATGAGATCTGTTGTTGATCAAGAAAAACGTCCTAATTGTATAGTATTCGATGAAATTGATGGTGCGCCTCAGGTTTCAATAGAATTTTTAGTTAAGTTTGTTACCGGCACGGCTCCTATCAAAGGCAAAAAGTCTAAAAATAAAGAAAACGTTCACGTTCTTAAAAGACCAATAATATGTATCTGCAATGACATGTATGTACCAGCATTGCGACCTCTTAGACAAATATCTTTTGTCATACATTTTCCCCAAACATCTAGTGCTAGATTGGCTGAACGTTTAATGGAGATAGCTAGGAGGCAACAAATTAAAACCGATATGGGAGCCTTAATGGCTTTGGCAGAAAAATCAAATAACGATATAAGGTCTTGTTTGTCTGTCCTACATTTTTTCAAGGCTCAAGGTAAGCCAATAGGGCTAACGGACATTTATAAAACTAATGTTGGGCAAAAAGATATGCAGAAAGGCTTATTTGCTGTTTGGAATGACATATTTGAAATTAAAAGGTCTAAGAAGGTTTCAGGAGGTAGCTCAGTTCCTTCTGCGAAGGACAGAATGCAAAATATACTGAACGCGATTAGTTCATTTGGTGATCATGAAAGGGTTGCTCAAGGAGTGTACGAAAATTTTCCCCGGCTTCATATTCAAAATAGGGGG
The DNA here is from genome assembly GCA_030620095.1 of Kuschelorhynchus macadamiae. Taxonomy (NCBI): domain Eukaryota; kingdom Metazoa; phylum Arthropoda; class Insecta; order Coleoptera; family Curculionidae; genus Kuschelorhynchus; species Kuschelorhynchus macadamiae. The sequence continues at coordinate 245,828 of JAUTXW010004472.1, read as the reverse complement.
CTCCAAGGAACGTCTTGTGCCTTGAATTGGTTTTGTTTTAATGATATTATAACAAAACAAATTTACACAGTGCAGAATTATTCACTCACAAGTTACCTGAATTATGCATTTGTAGTGTGGCATTTGGTTTTTGCATCATTTCAGAAACCGAAACTGACATATCCTTCAGCAGGTTATGAGGTGAGTTGACTTATTGTTTATTTATAATGTGACCTAAGTTCACTACCATCTAAAAACTGAATATTTCATTTCACTTTTATACAAAGGCGGCTCTTCCATAGGGTCATTTGGTCAATGTCCCCCCAAAAATATTCCGGAAAATAAATTATTCGTTTGACTGTCTTTCCTAATAGTTGTAATAAAACGCGGACCTTGGGAAAAGTTAACTACGCTACACTATTAGCTGCGCGCAGCGGTTCGAATAGTCTCTTTGCGTTCCGTAGGCATAATAAAATACGCTATACTAAGCTAGGCTGGGAAGTCCGAATTGCCCTGATTACCTTAAAGCTTGACGAAAGTACCCGAAGATTTCACAGCTACCGAGCAGCAGCCGAACGTAATAGCAAATGAAATATGAAAGCGCGATTTGGGTCATCAGCTGGTCTCTTCTCATAATTCGATCGATCGGTCGCGGCATCACGTCGGCATGCGGAAGTTCAATTGTTCAGAGGTCGCGCGGCCGATATTCTAACTGGATATTGTTTCGGACGTTTTTAATGGATGAAATTTGATTTATATAGTGTTTTTGTAATATATAATTTTTTATTTTTATGATCCAAGTGTGAGTTGGAAATACACTGGAAATAAAATGTTGGTAGTGACTAGTGCAAAAAAATAAACAACTAAAAAGTGCTTACGAACTTAATTTTGCAAAAATAACCAATTTCAAAGCGGTCTATGTTTGAGTTGTGAATGTAGATGGAATAAAATGTTGGTCGTGCAAAAAATTAAAGAGTGCTAACGAACCTAATTTTGAGAAAATAACCGAATTCAAGGTAAGTGCTCGCAATTTGCCAGAACTCAGCATACGACAAACTAGTAAAGACAAAAATAAAGAGGTTCATCGAAACTTTCGCAAAAGTATGTACGATTTAGCTAACTATATGTGGTTGTGAAGTCTCTAACTCATTTTACTGTTATGTTTTTTTGTTGTTTTCTAAGGGCTCGTCGGATTCATTATGGTGCAAAACCGGTGTTAAAGACTTAAAACACTTAAAAGAAAATAATAAAAAAAAACGTGCGTTTTCAGCAGATCACTGAAATGTTCGGTGAACTATGCTAAAGTGTTGATATTCGCACTTACCTGGATACAGCTTATAGAAAATCTCTTAAGAGATTTTAATGAAAATGTATCCAAAAATCGTTATATTTTAAACAAAATTATAGATTGTGTAACATTTTGTGGGGCTTTCGATCTCGCACTACGTGGCGTGGCCATAATGAAACGGCTTTGTCTGAAAATCCAGGGGTTTTTCGAGAGCTTATAAATTTTGTTGAGGACTTGGGCCAAGATAGACTATCCGCTTTAGTAATGTTAAGTATCTAGAAATCGTTTATAAAAAGAAAGTGCGTGCAGTTTTAACGAACGTGTCATTCAGCATTTTTCCAATTCTAAAGAACGAAGAGTAGACCTAAACTTGAAGAGAATTTAAAGCTCAATTTAAAGATAAGATATTTATTTTTATTTTAAGTGTGCCTATTTTTAAATTTGTTATTGACCTCCCAATTCACTACAAGCTATGCTTTTATATTGTTTTCTTTTGTTCACAATATTTAACAGTTGTTCCAAGTTTTTTCAATAATTTTTCAACGTGCCGTTGCTTCCTTGAACTGGCAATTTTTAAATTAGTTTTCTAAAAAATTATTGTAAAGAGTCCTTTATTTGTATCTTATAAGATAACATATTTCAAATAAAAGAAAACACTAGTAAAAAATAATTGCCATCTAATTTAACGTGTACAACCGGATTTGATGTTAAAAATTATGTAACTTATGTGACAACATATCTTATTTGATATTGTTCCCTCATCTAGACTGCTGCAACTTTGAAGTGCACTAAGGAAATTTTTACTAAAATGAAGTATTTTCAATACGGATAAAGATTTTGAGTTGCAATTTTCGGATTTTGTTTGATCAACGGCTAGAATATGCAGTCCTATAAGGACGGCTTTAGGACTCCATCATAACTATTTTATACAGGGTGTTATATAAGACTTTATCATTTTTTAAAAAGTTTGTTCTACCAGAACTCGTCCTGTGGAAGATTTCTTTTTCTCTTTGTGCAACCAAAATAATCTAGAGCTAGGGACGAAAAAACAATTTCTAGCGATTTTGAAATTTTTTCTTTGTTTCGGGCATATGGGTTTTTTCAAAATAAAATTTTTTTTAAATGATCTGCTGAACAAAGCCCACTCGTGGCAATCAAAGGTATGTCTATCAGATTATAAACAGGGTTGGCACCCTTAAATTTTCCAATATGAATATTGTATACAGGGTGCACCAAAAACTAAGAGGCGGTCGTTTAAATAATGATTTGTTGGGTTTGGTTTTTTTTATAAATCTTGGATTCGATGTTGCCTCAATCATGTCTACCGCACTTCTAATGCCAGTTTTAATAATAACGGACATTTCTACTGAAACGGTTCTTTAAATTTGAAATTTGCTCTAGTTCTTTCACAGATATTGCCTTTAATTTCAACAGTTTTTTAAATAAAAAAAGAAAAATCGTTTTTTATCATGGAGATAATTTTCTTTTTCTCAATAAAATACATACTTACTAAAACTGTTTACGTATCTTTTCGAATTAACTCAGATTCTGTCTCAACTAGGCAACAAAAGTCTGGACTCATACCTACCTTGTGAAGCAGATATTTAACATTGTTAAAGTTTAGAATCAATATGATATAGGAAATGGTGAGAAAACGTAGATGATGGCATTGCAGTATTGCGATGTTTAGGTTATTGGTTTTTCAGCGATTAAAGGAAATTATTATTATCTTTCGACCAAAAAAATGACTAATGGAGTAAAAGTAAAAGATTAGTAATTTAAGCAAAAAATGTGCAAGTGCATAATTAATCTTTTTAATTGGGAATGTGAAAATTGACAGGCGTTGAAGGCGTTAAAAAAACGTCCGCCCCTTAATTCTTGGTTCAACCTGTATACAATAATCATGTTGGAAGATTCAAGGGTGTCAACCCTGTTTATAATCTGGTAGACATGTTTTTGATTGCCACAAGTGAGTTTTGTTGAGCAGATCATTAAAAAAAAAGTTTTTTTTTTAAAAACCCTGTCGAGTCGAGAACGCCGAAAAATTTTAAAAATAGCTAGTAATTGTTTTTTCGTATTTAGCTGTAGATTATTTTGGTTGCATAAAGAGAAAAATAAATGTCTACAGTAAAAGTTGTGGTGGAACAAACTTTTTAATACGTTTTAGAGCCTTATATAAAGTTGCATAATTGCCTGAAGAATACAATGTTTATATTTTCGACAATCCTTAATTAGGAAAATTCAAGAAAAAATCGGTATTTCCATTTTTGAGTTGCTGTTACGCTCTCTAGCAGCCATTTTTAAAACTTGAAAATAATTTCCAGCGATTTCTCTTGGTCGATTTACCTATAAATATTTTGCTCCATAATTGTCTGATCAATGGTTACCGAGTTATGTCCGGACACCATTCTTAATTGGACACACGGTACAGGTATATTTACATCGATGTTAATATACAATAGAACAATTCATATTAATTATTTCGAAATTTTCGAAAAAGAAAGCATTATATCTTCTAAAACTGCCTGCCAAGTTCAGCAAACTTTGTGCTTTAAAAATAAACAGTGTAAGTGAATGTCTTTACCGCCGATCATGAATAACTTGATTTCAACTCTACGCAGTAATTATGGATTAGTTTGACCAGAATATCAAGAATTTCTTTATTTTCGAGTAATAAAACTATTATGTTTTATATAACTACATACTACAATGACAAAAATTTATTTTGTCAGAAATTGCCAAAACTTAACTCACAATGACAAAAGCTTAATACAAAGCTCAAACTAACATATATCTTCACATAAAAAATGTTGGCAGCTTCAGATTCAAATGGTGGTTTTTTGTCTCTCTGTTAGAACACTGGGCGAAGTTTTTTCTTTTGACTGTATTCATTCTGATTGACTCGTTTCTTTGGACGTGCTTGGAACTGCATTAATATAGAAATATGTGCTAGAACTTGCAGTGTCTTTTGGAATTTGAGGAGCTTTATACAGGATGTTCACTTAAGGGCGTTTACTATCCGCATCTCATAAATCCTTCATGTTAACGTCTGAAAACAAAATTATAACAAAAATGGCCAAGAATAACTGATCGAAAATATTTTTAAGTTTCCAAATAGACCGCAAGAGGCCGCAGTTGTAAGGGTGAACAATAAATACATTTCAAAAATTCTACAAAAACGTCTAAAAGGTTAGCCTGCTACATTGGCAGATGGCCGTATTAAATTGCATGTCAATGGAATTGTACATACACATTCCGCCCTCACGGTCTGTCCATAAGTTGCGGAGTTCTTTTATTTGTCGATGTATACCATTCGCGAAGGACTCTATGTTACAGGAGTAATGATAGATGGAGCTAGTATTTTGAAGGAGAAAATCTTTAATTCTGAAGGTCTTTTTGGAGACCGACGTTCACATACTCCTAGCGACATCTCTACGAATTCTTACTGAACTATTGTCATTACTAGTATCGATTGTTTTTGAAACAGTTAATAAAGAAGGATCTGTGTAGTCACGAAATGTTTCGTTAGATGTCAACATTCGTATATATCAAAAATATTTTATTTGCTGCAGTCTAAATTTATGTTTTTTTTTTCTATATAAATATAAATCTCAACCACACAAAAGTATAGTATTTTTACTTCCCCATATAACAGCCAATATATTATACTATTATTACATATAGGCTATATAGGGGAAGTATGGAAATTGGTTTAATCGATGTTTTATGTACAGTCCTTAGAATATGAAAAACGTTCAGTATCTCTAACAAATATTTTAATTATTTAAGTTAGTAATCTCAAAAGAATCGCGTAAACTTTTTTTTTGTTGAATTAACATTCAGACATCTTTTCCTTTAAATATCTTATTGATACGATAACGGAGTGTTTTCTTTTCAAAGAGTTATTTATCGAAAATAAAAAAAATATCCCAGGTATAAGTATGTTTCATGAGGATTATAGAGAAGCTGGTATTACTTCCGTCATAAAAGGGAAGTACTGTAATAGTAAAAAATCACCTTCCGAGATTTTTTTCAGATCTTTACGTTTCAGGTTCCCTAGATGCCGAAAAACATATTTTCTCAATTCCGTCGGTCTGTCTGTCTGTCGGACTATCTGTTCGCGGCATAGCTAAAAAACAGATTATAAGATTGTCTTAAAATTTTGGTCAAATATTAAAGGTCATATGGGGATGACCTGGTAACATTTTGGCAAAAATTCAACATGCCAAAACAAAATGGCGGCCTAGTGAAATATTAAAACAATTATTACTAAAAAATTACTTATCCAATTTATCTGAAATTTTGCATAAAAATCAAGTATTATGTAGGAAGCAACTGATAAAATTTTAGTACGAATCCAAGATGGCGGAGCAAAATGGCGGCTTACTAAAATATTTTAAAATTCAGCCGGAAAAACTACTTAAGGGCCTGATTTCAAATTGTGTACCATAAATAATTGTGTTGTATAGATGAACTAGTAAAACCGTGGTATTAATTCAAGATGTGCGGAACAAAATGGCGGCTAAATAAAATATTTGTAATCGTGAAAAAATCACCCTCTCAGATTTTATATATCTTCACCTGGGATGATGACCTAGTAACATTTTGGTAAAAATCTAACGTGGCAAAACAAAATGGCAGCCTAGTGAAATGTTAAAAAAATTATTAATAAAAAACTACTTATCCAATGTATCTCAAATTTTGAACAACCATCAAGTATTACGTAGGAATAATCTGGTAAAATTTTGGTACGAATCCAAGATGGCGGAACAAAATGGCGGCTTAGTAATGGAACTGATTTCAAATTGTGTGCCATAAATAATTGTGCTATAAAGATGAGCTAGTAAAACTGTGGTACTAATTCAAGATGACGGAACAAAACCATTGTCTCAAGTTTTATATATCTTCACGTCCCTAGATGTCAAAAAATATGTTTTATGGAATCCGTCGGTCCGTTTGTCTGTCTGGCTGTCTGCCACGGCATAGCTTAAAGACTACTTATCAGAGTGACTTATAAAAAAAACAAAAAATTAAAAAACAAAAAAAACCTTTTAAAATATTTTAAAATATTTTAAAAAATCCGCCTGAAAACGCTACTTTTTAGATTAATTTCAAATTTTGTGCAGGCATTTAGTGTGATATAGAGATAAACTGGTAAAGTTGTAGTACGAATTCAAGATAAAGGCGGTCAAAGTAATCTTTTGAAAAATCAACAATAAAATTTTGCAGAAAAATTAAATCTAGGGATAAACTGGTTCGAATTCAACATGACGTAACAAAATGACAGTGTGTTAATATAAAAAATTGGGTCTCACTTTACTACTCCTAATAAAAGGAAAGATTCATAACGAGGGAAGTTCCGAGTAAAGGAAATTTACCATTTTTTTTTTTATGAAATTCACTTGTTGGACTTGTCTAGTATTTTAAGTTATTCACTACGTTTCGCTCAGACATGTATCTCCGATCGTTTTTAAGTGTAAACTAAGAGTTCTATGAGCTTATATAGTAGAGTCTTGGGCTAGAGTAAAGGTCTCTAAAATATCTGGAATATCGATACTAGGCTTGCTTAAAGCTTTTTGTTTTGTTCGATGAATACCGCTTTTTTTTATTTCCTTTTTTGGATTTTGGCTTCTAACCATTGGACTATATATCTGTCATTTGTGTTATGGGGTTTGATTTTTGTTAATAGTCTTCTTAAATTTGTTCTTGATTTAAAAGCTGTTTTAATATTATAGTTTGTTGCTGTTCGTTTGACCTTTTGGATGTTCCTTTTACATATGGGGTAGATATGAGAGAGCCATTTGGCTGTTCTGTCGCTTTAATTGGGTTATTTTTATTTTGGCAGATAGTATTTTTTGTTTTCAATGTTATGTTTCAAAAAGGTGTATCTTTTTGTTTACTGAACAACTAGGAATTGTCCTATATTTTGTTATAAAATTAAGATAAACTTTAGCATAATATTTTCCTCAAGTCACGTTTTTTTTATTACAAGAACTTGGTTTTCAGTATTAAACGCCATATATATTATTTGGCTGAAGAGTGAAGTTCTAACTCGTTTACTAGATCAGTTTTGTTTTTGTCGATGACTAATATCGAACTGTTACACTGCAGAGTTATTGTAGTATGTGCAACAGAAGAGAAATTAAATTAACTCCAACAAAATTCCATCTAACGTCTGCTTTAAAATCCATATATTGCTTATTCCCCCTGACCTGGTGGTTTTTATCTATTTTGGTTTATAATAATTCTATTTTTCTATTTCAACTGAGTTTATGAAATTGAAAAAATGGCGATAAAATAGTACATCGGTGTGAGAAATAAATAGAACAACTGCTCCTCGTACTAAAATACCCCTAGATTAAATAAAATATTGAGCATTAAATAAAAAATGTGTTAAAAATATAGTCATGTTTAATTTTCCACTGAGTTTGTACCTTCCTTTCATATCAAACCGAGAACGCCGTAACTAAGTCATTTAAAATTAAAGACAAAATCTGGGGCTCGTGCAAATTTTTTAACGCATTTTCATTTCTTAAAAGGTTTTCTCGTTCGTTTCGGACAGCAATTACTAATAAATAATTTCACAGACAGGTTGCGTATTTTTTCTTGGCAAATTATTCTTGTGGTAATGACAATTCCATCGAGTTTCTACTAATCAGAGACAGCATGTTGTGTAATTTACTATCAAGATTTTTGCACGTTAAAAATTTTGTAAATTCCGTAAAAAAGTTGTGGTCGAGTCGCCATGTTGGCAAATAGATTTGATTTTGGTCCATTTTAGAACTAAAAGTAGTAATTTCATTTTCTGTTGAATTTTTCGACAACCTTCTTTATTTCGCCAACCTAGTTACAAACTGGTGTTATTTTAAATGTTGATGATTGAGATTTTTGTCGTTTTAGCATTGGTCACAAAAAAGTTCAAAAATTGCATGCCACGAGATGCTTGGAAATTTTTAATTCAACCTTTTTTACAGTGAAAAAAATACAACCGAATGCATGACTCCAGATACTAGAGGCTCTGGGAGATTTGAACCCCCAATCCCTCTCCTCTTAGATACCCCAGTGATATTTGTTTCTGTACATCCTACAGCCTGAGCGCATGGATCCATTTTCATTAATGATACATCCAAAGCTTCGTTTGTGTCCCGCAAGTGTTCCACGTTTGCTTAAAAAAAAATTAAAATGGAGGAAGGAGTGCGTCATTTTGATCAGTATGGAAAAAATATTTTCATAATTCATCGCGATAAGTATCAAATTAAAGATGTCATTAAGGCGAATCTGAATACATAGTCGCTGCTGGTATGTAGGCAAACGCTCGATTATTTCCAAAAGAAAGAGAGTTGACAGAAAACGTTAAAAACATTAACTGAGGTTTTAGGGGGTTTAAAAATCTGTTGGAGTAAATAAAAATTAATTATACAGGATTTGTCGTAAAGTCGCGGCAAAATACTGTTGCATTTTTTAAAAATGGAATACCGTGTATATTATATGTTCATCAAGTGAGTCTCCTGCTATTTATGCAATGTGTGATACTTTTATCATTAAATACATCCGCATTGGAGGCATTAGGTAAAAACCATGCTTTAAGAAGCACTGAGTTGCAAAGAGATGGAAAGACTATACTACATAGTAGAGTCAATGAGAATACATTACCTCTTAAGGTAGGATATTTCTCGAATTACTCGGGTATCTTTAAAGATAAATGTTTTAAACTACAGTGGCTACAATTTAAAAAAAATCTACTTTATTTTGTTCTTACTTTATGACCAATCCTGTGTAATTTGATTTTCTTTACTACAATAGGTCTTAAAAAACCCTAAAACTTTTTTATTTGGCATTTTTTGCCACCTCTCTTACTTTTGGAAATAATCAACCGTTTTCAAATATATATTAGCATATTGATATATATGAATGTGTATTATAATATACAGGGTATCCCAAATCTAAGCAATTGTTAAAAAAACTAACCGTCTTGAACTCAAAACACATTTTTATGAGGAAGGTTTCTTAATATTTCCGGGAGTATAACTGGCTATATACAACAACACTGCATTTTTTTTCGGAAAAAATCGGAATAAATGTTTGTTAGCTATTTTTTTAAACTAAATCATTCGTGCATATCGCCAGCATTTTAAATAAACCCCTCGTGGTACGAACTAGGGATTTTTTTAAACTACTAGCGGTACGCACTCGGGCTCTTTAAGAAGTAGCTACAAATAATTTTTTCCAGTTTTTGCATTTGTTATATTCCCACTGAAAATGGACTGATAATTTCTCCCTTTTGTAGTTTTCATATCATTCTCGCGTTAGTCTAAAAGGACATGGTAGTATGTTGTTGTCGTTCCTGTAAGGACACTTTTTTACCATTGTGCTAAACCTCGAAAACTACAATGTGAGTCAGAAATCCAGGACCAAAAGTTGTATATTTCCAATTTACCAATTATTGCACAGACATATTTCTAGCCTCGCAAGTTGTTTGTAAGCCTATTTTAGCCTATTTATTTATATAACTGCGTTAGTATTTTGTTATCGCCCCCATAAGGAGATTTTTTTGTCATTGCATTATTCCTCGCTTACTAAAGTCAGAAATCGAGGGCCAAAAGTCTGTATATTTCCAATTTACCAATTTTTCCATAGATATATTTTAGGACTTGCAAGTTGTTTGTATACCTATGTTAGTATGTTCTTATAGCATCATACCTCGTAAATTACAGATTAGGTCAGAAATCGAGGGCCAAAAGTTGTATATCTCTAATGTACCAATTTTTGCATAGACATATTTCGGGCCTCACAAGTTGTTTGTAAGCGTATGTTGTTATTATTATAAGAAGACTTTTTTTGCTATCATATTATTCTTCGCTAACTACAGAGTGTGACAGAAATCAAGGGCCAAAATTTTGTGTATTTCCGATTTAACAGTTCTTGCTTATTTCGGGTCTCGTAAGTTGTTCGTAAACCAATGTTAGTGTGTTGTTATCGTACCTATAAGGAGATTTTTTGCCATTGCATCATACGTCATAAACAACAGGCTGAGAATGAAATCACGGGTCAAAAGTCGTATATTTCTAATTTATCAATTATTTCATAGACATATTTCGGGCTTCTCAAGTTGTTTTGTAAACCTATTTAAATAGAAAATATTTAATTGTAAGACTTATATGTTTATTTCTTCGGTGTCTGAAAGATTTATACCGGGTAAAAGCATAATTTGTGTATATTTTTTTACTTGATAAATATATTTGGCGATAAGTAAAATTCAGTCTGCTATTGCATTAATGAGAAAATAAGCAAACATTTTTTTAAGGTATTTTTGTTGACAGCTTAAGGAAACTTTTCTTACCATTGCACTATACCTTGTAAACTATAAGTGAGTCAGAAATCTAATGCTGAATATTTAATATTCTAAGAGTTACTATGGTAAACTTATTTTAGGCAACGTGGGTTTTTATATTTTATTTCTTTAGTAGATATTTTCTCGTGACTATTAGAGACATTTTTATTAAACTTCATGTATTTAGGGTGAATCAATAATATAGTGACAAGTTATTGTACATTATTATATATATATAGATAAAATTTGGTTTTCTCTGTTTCTTTGCGCTAGGACGACTTAACGCATCTATCTACTCGTAGAAAAAAATGTTTGGATTTGTCTTTAGGTAATTCGGTTTCCGCAAGTTATATTGGGTCGATAAGAAGGAATTGTAAAGGCTAACGTCTTTTGTCTGTAATATTAAAAGTAGAACCCGAGAACGTCTTAACTTTGAAATAAACGTGCTAAAAATATTTTTGATTTTATTTTTTCTGCATAAACTTGAACAACCAAATTATTTTTTCACTACAATTTTTGTTTATCTAATTGGGTTAACAGCAGATTAAATTTTAACTTATTGCCAATATTTTTCTTAAAGTAAAAAAGATATGCTCTCATTATGCTTTTACCCTGTATAAATCTTTAAGACATCTAAGAATAACAACTTAAAACTTAGGAATAAATATTTTATTTTAAATCAGCTTAGAAAACAAAACAAAAAGGGACCATAACAACATACTCATACCAGTTTACAAACCAGTTAACAAACAACTGGCGAGGCTCGAAATATGTCTGCAAAAATTGTTAAATGGGAAATATACAACTTTTCGCCCTCGATTTCTGACAAAAAGTTTCCTTATAGGGACAACAACATACTAAAATAACAAGGGAAGTTTCCCAGAACCCAAATTATATTTAGTTTGTGCCATGACCTTTCAAATTATAAATTTTTACAAAAAAAATACAAGTTTTACACGTTTACTGTTAGTTTTTGTAACCCGAATCACTATTTGGGATTATTTATTCATTTTACAACATTCCTCATGACACGCTAAACAAAGAAGTATTAATAGTGTTTTTAAATGCACCCTTCTAAAGCAATCTTTTCGCATTGTAAGCCGGTAATAACATCCCCATTTACAAAATAAATAGCTCGTCGTAAGCTGCATTTTCTCAGATAAAAACGGAATCAACTACATAAGTAGCTTCGCTAATTACTCTGCTGCTATTGGATGAAATCTTTTTTAATGTCCGGACTTAAAGAGCTAAGTTCAACTTGCATAATTCACGGGCTCATTAAGACTGAATGGAATGCTGGAATCTTTGTGCGGGATTTGGCTTATATAACGGTAGGCGCAACAACAGCACAAACAAGTTTTTTTAATTTAAAAAAATGCTAGATTCTTAATTAACATGCAGAATTTTTCATTGTCGTGAATAATTCGGTATTTAGGTCTCGCAATTTAACGACTAACTTTATTTTTAGGCAACCAAGTAGGCCTTCATTTTGGCAGTTAGATATTTTATACACTCATTTCGAATAGATATTTTGTGTTTAATGGTTTATTTTGTATGTAGGCTCCCTCTAGGTAGATAGAGAGTATGAAGGGTGTGACTTGCGCCAACCTATTACTTACGCCTCAGATGGGCCCATTGTAACCTCCTTCGGAGTTTTACTCGTCGAGCCAGCCAGCAGCATTGATGTAGTTCAGCACCGCAGCGGCCGAGCATCCTCCGATTGTGGCCATTTCTGGCCATCTTTCCCCCATAATGGATTCTCTGGTATTTACAAGAGCTGAGCAGTAACAAAGAACATGTTCAGCAGTCTCGTCGTCCTCAGGCCTCAGGATCAGGTCACGAATTGCGGCACCTGGGTGTCTAAAGCCCTGTCTCTCCCATCTCTCTTTTAGAATCTTTGTTGACTGTTCGTTTATCTTTAGATTGATCGCCTTAGAGGGTAGGGGCGCGAAGAGTTCTGGGCCGCATGGTTTGCCCTTTGCTCCGTTACGCGCCAACTTATCTGCTTTTTCATTTTCTTCGGTTCCACTATGTCCCTGAATCCAGCACACTGTCACCGCATTCCTTTGGGAAACCGTCTCCAGCATCTGGTGACACTCAAGAATCAGTTTGGATGTTATTTTGTTCTTTTTTAGGATTTGCAAGACTTGTTTGCTGTCTGTGAGAATAACAACTTGTTTACCTGTTATTCTTTCTTTTTCTATTTGTACGGCACCTTGCAGAATTCCAAGCAGTTCTGCCTGGAAGACAGTCACCCTTTTGCCTAGGGCCATCCTAGTTTCAGGGTCGAGTTCTGGTACATCCACTCCCAAACCAGCCCGAGATTGATTCTGCAAGCCGTCAGTGTAGGTTATGTCTGCCTCTTTTCCTGGTTCTGTTGAGCCGCTGATGTCAATTTCAAAGTTTTTTTTTTGAAAATGAAGCGGGGGATTAGGACATTCGTTCGATGTTCCACAAGAGGTTGTCGTATGACAGCCTCCAGGAACACTCGGGCATGTCCCGGACCACAGTTTGTTCCCCACCACAGGTCAACGACCTAACTGCCGTTCTCTCTGCCTCGCCTTTCAGACATACATTAAGAGGCGGCAAGCACAGCAGCACCTGCATTACTAGGCTCCCTCTAGCAATATAGTGTTCTTAGACCATCAATCAACTCTTAAAAAATAGGTAATGATGTCCCCTGGGGGAGCTTCACTAAGCTGACGCTGGAGCACTTATGAAGGTCCTTCAATAAGCACTCTCACACGATGCGACAGGGATACGACATCGTGTCGATGGTTTTCACGTTTGGGTAATACTGTTAAATATGTTTATTTGTGTAATATTCTATTCTAATAACTGTATGTAAAATTACCTATTTTAGAGCTAGAATTATCTATATAGAATGTAACTGTTTGCAAATGTTTTTTCTTTCTTTGATACTACGATAAGTCAAAAGGTCCGTGAAGTCGACACCTAGTTTGGGTCGATTAGAAAAGTAAATTTTCTTTACCCGGAACTTCCATCGGAATCTTTCCTTTTATTAGGAAGTGTGACCCAATTTAGTTCAGTACACAGTCATTTAGTAACATATACTGTCCTTTAAAACATTTTTATTCGTTGCCATTTTGTTAGATTATATTACATGCCCACCAATATTTTATCAGTTTCTACCTATGCCACACTTGATTTTTGGGCATAATTTAAAATAAATTTAATAAGCAATTTTTATTTTAACACAGACCGCCATTTTGTTATATCATGTTGAATTCGTACCTGTTTATCCCTATATCACATTTAATTTTTCTGCAAAATTTAAATTACTGAATAAGATTTTTGACCGCCATTTTGTTCCTCTATCTTTAACGCGTACCACAACTTTACCAGTTTATCTCTATATCGCACTTAATGTTTGCACAACATTTTAAATTAATCTTTATTAAATAAAGTAGTGTTTTCAGGCTGATTTTTTAAATATCTTCACTTTGATAGTCGTTTTTTAAGCTATGACATGAACTGACAGTCAGATAGACAGACAGACAAACTGACAGACGGAATTGATAAAACATATTTGTTGGCATCTAGGGACGCTAAAACGTGATGATATGTAAAACCTCAGAAATTGATTTTTTTCACGATCATAAATATATTTAGCCGCCATTTTGTTGTGTGAAGTAATACCACAATTTTGCTAATTCATCTGTGTACCACAAATATTTATAGCAGACAATTTGAAACCAGTCCATTAAGTAGTTTTCAGGCTGAATTTCTAAATATTGTACTAAGCCGCCATTTTGTTCCGGTATCTTGAATTTGTACCAGATGATTCCTACATAACTCTTGATTTTTGTTTAAAATTTGAGATAAATTGGATAAGTAGTTTTTTAGTAATATTTTTTTTCAACATTTCACTAGACCGCCTTTTTGTTTTGCCATACTGAATTTTTACCAAAATGATACCAGCTCATTCCAATATCATTTAAAGTCAATCGGCTAAGTAGTTTTTAAGCTATGCCGTGAACAGACTAGAGATGGGACATGTAACTCATTTTATCGATGCGCTTCACTGACTCTGGTTTTCTTTACTGAGTCAGCTCACTGAGTCGGCTCAATTGAACTGCGAAACGAAGGAACAAAATACACTCTGCCGTCGTTTGACAACGATCCTAACTCATGAATTGACTCCCGGACCACGGTTCTGCCACCCTGGCGGCTCGTAGTTGTAAAGGACAGAGGATGGGATATTGTGCTCGGCTAGTATGGCGAAGAATCACCGCGACGAATTAGTCAAGTTTGGTGTTTTAATTTTTAACGTTATACAGTCTGACTATGCAGAATTTCTGTTGGAGATTTATCAAATAAATTAGGCTCTTATTTATTTCATTTAAGATAGGTATTAAAACTTATAGATATCTGTATAATTAATATTAAGAATGACTTCACGATATTGCCGAAAAAAAAATCATCATATGTTCTTTTCCATACTGTTAGAATAAATAATATTTAAGTTTATTTATTTACCAATAGGCAGTTAGGCTAATATCTAAATATCTACATTTGTATTTATTTTAAACCTAAACAGCCGAAATAAAAGGATAAAACCTAAAGACTTAAAACCGCCAAGTCGCGCCGCGTCGAGAATGTAACAAACAGCACATATTGCAATGCAATTCGACTCTTTCGGCGGTCGGTGACTGCTGCTCTCCAAAGAACTGTACCGAGGAGCTGCTTCAGTGGCTCACTTAACTGAGCTGATTCTTTGAGCCAGCTCACTCCTGAGTTAAGCATTTCTAGAACAGACAAATCGACAGACGGACAGAGGGAATTTGTAAAATTTGTATTTTTTGGCACCTAGGGGCGCTAAAACTTGAAAATATGTAGAACCTGAGAGGGTGATTTTTTCACGATATATTTTATTCAGGCATAATTTTTTTCCGACATCTTGAATTAGTACCTCAATTTTACTAGTTCGTCTGTATACCACATTTATTTTTTGCACACCATTTGAAATAAGCCCATTAGTAGTTTTTCAAACTGAATTTTAAAATATTTTTCTAAACCGCCATTTTGTTTTGCCATCTTGAATTCGTACCAAAATTTTATCCTACATAATACTTGATTTTTGTGCAAAATTGGAGATAAATGGGATAAGCAGTTTTTTAGTAATATTGCATTTTTATCGAAATGTTACCAGGTCATCCCCATAATATGACCCTTAATTTTTACCTAAAAGTTGAAGTCAATCGTAAGTAATTTTTAAGCTATGCGGAATTGATAAAATAAATTTTTTGGCATATAGAAACTCTAAAGGTATGTAAAACCTGATAGGGCAATTTTTTCACGTTTACCAATATTTTATTTAGCCGCCATTTTGAATTAGTACAACAGTTTTATTAGTTCATCTGTATACCACAATGGCACACAATTTGACATCAGGCCCTTAAGTAGTTTTTCGGGCTGAATTATTAAATATTTTACTATGCCGCCATTTTGTTCTACGATCTTGGAATCGTACCAAAATTTTACCAGTTGATTTCTACATAACACTTAATTTTTGTAGTAAAGTCGTTTTTTATTAATAATTTCTTTAACATTTCACTAGGCTGTCATTTTATTTTGCCATATTGGATTTTTACCAAAATGTTACATTTAAAGACAATCGGATAAGTAGTTTTTTAGCTATTCCGCGAACAGACAGACCGACGGAATTGACAAAACATGTTTTACGGCATCTAGGGACCCTGTGAAACGTAAAAATATGAAAACATCTCGAAGGGTGATTTTTTTACAATTACAATACTTTCCTTTTTCGAGGGAAGCAAAAATAGAAATGTTCTAACGGAATTAATCGAAGCACCAAAAACGAACGACGCCTAGCTTGGGTCGATCAGAAAAACTTTGGGGGCTGACCTTGAAACAAAATAAACGAATATTGTTAGCTGTGAAACTACGAAACTAAAAGAAGCATTAACGAATGAGAGCAAATTTGAGCGACCTTCAAACAAATCGAATATTTCCAAAATTAAGCAGGTAATATCTCTAGAGATGGTGCATCAAAAGAGCGTGGCAACCCCAAGTTACTTTTTTTTTTAAATGGAACAACCCTTACATTTTAACGTTTTTTAATTCTATGGTGAATTCTAGAATTTTATACGTCATATACCCGGAGCCGGTGCGTGATTTGAGAAATAGTATTTCGGGGCCCCCATTTAAAAAAACGGACGACTAAAAAATGTTTTTTTTTGTATAACAATAATTAGTAATGGTTTATCTATGATTCGGTATGTTTGAAACGTGGGGCCTTGCCCATGCCTCTAGCCGGCCTTGGACATACTATATTTCTAAATGCATTAGTTTTGGAGTAATTGATATCTGGCTATTTTTGCTACTTTAACGCCCTGTATATATTATTTGTACTTTTTATCTTAATTTTGGAAGATCTATCGCCTGATATGAAGTTACGAATTTATATTTATAAAATGGCTCTTTAACGCCTTACATTGATCCTTTGTCTATGTAACTGCAAAATTTGAAATGGTAAATCGTACTCATGTCTCTGTATTTCTGCAGCGCGTGAACCCTTTTGAACCCATTTTTAACCGAAATGTAATTTAAATTACCTATACGTAACACATTTTTTTGAGGTCGGACGTGCAGGAAGTTTTTTTTAATGCGTAGGTACCTTTTCATCTTACTTTGAACTCGACTTGCGTGCAGTTCTCCTTTAAGATAGAAGATGCAGAGTGGATCATATTCAATTACAGCCCTCAACATCGAATATGGTAACTTGTGTTTTATGCAATATACAAGTGTTAACGAACAAAATAATCGTTCATCAACGAACATTACAGCACATAACTAATTCATGTTTACCACTGTCGACTAGTGTTCAAGCTACTCATTGTGTTTTCAAAAGCAGAATTGCTACTTATTGGATGGACATATTGGTTATTCGCTGATTTTTATGTAGTTAACTCGTTATTCGTTGTGGTTATATGTTTTACCGAGAAAGGCAATATGGTGGTAGTGAATAACATTTACGTTATGTGTAGTGTTGAATCAACGTTTAAAAATAATAAATTTATACTGTGTGTCCCAAGATAGATGAATAAAGAGGTGTAAATGATTAAAAATTTTGTAGTTGAAATTTTATGTTGTGCAGTCTAGCCCTGCAGACCTTAACAGGGCTGATTTTATTTATTTCCTGTGTAGGTAAAGTACATTTTCTGTAAAAGATATCGAAAAAAAAAATAAGAATAACTGAACATTATGCCTACAATTCAAAATTTGAAGAGATCCGACGGCATAATAAACAAATCGTTGTTGTCAAGGCCTATTTGACTTTCTAAATACGAAAATGTTACAAAATGTAGTAGGAGTAAAGTAAGTCATATTTAGATTGGACAGATAAAACGGCGAAGTTATTAATAAAGTCACCCGATCTTCTTAAATTTCGAGAAGAACACATAGTATTCAATTCAGGACCACTTTTTCTTATAAAATGTTTCAATCCAGATTCCTCCAGAGTACTAGTAAATTCTATTTTTGCGATGGTTGTCTAATTTTAGTTCAACGACATCTTTGATATTACATCAGAAAATGATGTAATAACATACATATTGACACCATCATTTGTTCAAAAAGTAGATAAGTTTGTTTATTGTATATACACTTTAAATCTATTTTAAAGCCAATAGAAAATTCCGAATCAAACCTCCAGATTCTTACACAGCAAGAAGCATTTCATATGAACCATATTCTGTCGCATATTTAATAAAATGCTCTTTCGCTGATTAAATCTCTAAATTTGGCTGTACAGAGAGGTTGATGCAGCACAAGTTTTTGTTTCCTGCATCGAGAGCGATCACTTTTAAGACACCTATTTGAAATATATTGTGCCAATGAATCGATTAACCTCTGAAGAATTAATAGTTCAAAAATGTTAAAGTATGTGGTATATATGAACGACCTCGATGAGAATGTGAAGTAAAGGACCATTGCTACATAACAAGGCAAAAAAGATTTGGTGCTGCACATTCCATTTGTACTGCCGTTGATTATGGAATTGTGTCGTCATGGGGATAATATTGACGTAATAGTCAAAAGTAAAGAAAAGTACATATCCTTCACAGAAGGTTGTTATATGCATGATTATGTTGATAAAACTGATAGTGTGACAAAAAGAAAAAACTTGAAATTAAGGTTTATTGATAGCTTTAGATTTTTGTCAGCATCATTGGAAAATGTAGGTGCTGTTTTAGAGATTAATCAGTTTAAAGAGACATTTCTCAATCTACAGTTTTATCGATTGTATGGAAAAAAAACGAATTACCCCATAGTTCCGACAAAAAGAGGAAGACTATGAGGCGAGGGAAGGAAGATTTGTATTTGAAGTCTTGTATGTTCTCTTTTTATGTGATATTTACGAGCAATTTTTATGTATACATGCATATATATATATATATATATATATTTGGTTATGTAGTAATGAAAACCTGGGAGATCTAATCTAATCTTGTACGTTTCTCAAAATAAATTAAATAATAAAATATTCTTAGTATTTTACATTTTATTTTAGTTATAAATTGAAAAAGTTAAATTAACATAACTGTAGATAATAACATCGCAATCCGGTTATCAACCATTTTTTTTATTTTGTAAAATGAAAGTAGATGGCTATATTTTCGCGCCACAGAATCCGGCAACGTAGTGCTTGTAACGTCAGAAGTCCTAATGATTTTGCAACGGAGAAAATGGAAAAATGACATTCTTTCGAAATTCGAAATTATGTCGCAACCTCAACTGAGGTTATTATTTTTATGTCTATCTATAACATAGATAAAAACTTAAGGTAAATGACATAATTTCTTATGCTTGTTTAAATAATATTGTTTATATTATGTATTCCGTAGATAGACTAGTCTACATGTTGAGGTATGTAATTTTATTAAATATTTGCTTCAATTAATTTTTATTTAAATATTTTTATTCAGTTGCGAAAAAGCCAAAAAAGATTTTTGTTTGTCATAGATAAAGTAGTTGTGAGTTTATGTAGATAGGCAACTTAATATACAAAATTGGTCACGTATTTAGCTCTCTCTAGCGTTTGTAGTCGGCAGGATAAAAAAAAATTTATTACAGGTTCCAAATTGATGCTCGTTGTATGTATGTACCTATGTTTTCTTAAGTTAAGTCTTAGCAGGTCGATAGTTGTAGTGTTGTAGAATCTGTATGCCACCCTGGAACAAAAAATATTTAAGAAAGTGCATACGACTGTAATAATCTGTTTGAGTTGTTCGTCTTATTATATGACAAAACGGAAAGCTTGTTTGACTTTCCCAATTGTTTGTCATTTTATTATTTTATATTAGTGTGTTAGTCATCAATTTTCTAAGCTAAGCTAATTCTCAATGTGTACGGAGGTATTTTGGTTCTACTGGGAAGGGCAACTTATTTATTAAAGTAAAGCATGGAATACACTTAAGTGAAATTGAAAGTGGTATTTATTTCAATTTCTCTAAAGCAAAACTAAAAATATAATTGGAATATGGATTTTTAAGTTTTTTATTTGACATAAACTTTCCTAATTAAATTCACCTACTTAGTTTTCCAACAGTAAACATACTACGTACAAATACGCCAGCAGCAACAATCTGGAATACACTATTGTCATATTTATTAATCGCTTAGCGATAATCTAAAAAGAAAAAGACAAATGTAAAACATATTCTTAAATCAATTCCCAAAACTTGAATAACTCAAATTCATAAATTTCAGCATAACGACAAGTGTGTTATTGTTTGTATTTTTCGTTTATATGACAATATAGTCAATGTGCTGCCCTCTAACGAATGTAGTCTGCGTAGAACGAGTTACGGGATGCGTCATATAAGTGAGCACTGTATGATCTATAAAAGATGGAAGAGATGCTGGAAGGTCGAATTAGAGTGATTTTGGAGAATATTGCAAAAATACATTCACAAACCCACCAAAAAAAAAAAAAGATATCTTTGTTCCTAGGAAAGGTGATAAAGGGAAATCATGGTTTGAAGCAATTGAAAGAGACAAATAGCAAAACTCGGTTTCACAATGGTGAGGATCATTTTAACGTCAGCTCCAGAACTTTTATATTTTTATGTAACAATAAACTAGTTATATTTGTTCTAAATTGTTTAATTTTCCTATTTGAAGTATATATAAAATGTTTGATATGCAGGGATACAAGAATCAAAATTGTTTAAAGCGTTTGCCGTTTTTGTAATTGATTCTTGCTTAGCGTAATATTAAATATCCCAATCAAGGTTTCACAAAACTATTATGTAAAAAATAGTTCACTTTATTAGTCGAGGAATGTTATGACGCTTGTATTTAAATTCGGATAAACGGGGATCTATTCCTAATGGACGATATTTTAAAGTGTACCACATTGTTTTGGGGATCTTTTATTTTTCAAATTATTAATAAATGACTAATGGCTAATAAAAAGTAAATTAAACATTTTTGAGGCTAAAAGTAGGTTCAGGGAGCTTCTTCAGGTCTTAAATTAAAAATGTATACGAAGTAATTATTTTTGAATTTATAATAATCTTGCTACAAATGAACAATTCATCAACTTTTTTATGTATATAGGTATTATCTCCGTAACTTTCCCTTCCAGAACTAAAAAAATATGTTTATAAAGGACTGCTAAACAGGAAAAAAAAAATATTTGTAATATTGTGAGAAAACTATCTTATAATAATATTTGTCACTACTGTAAATTACCTTATTATTTTGGTTGTGGTAAGCATTTTATGTAATTTTATTCCGATTTACACATTGTGATGGTTTCGCTTTCCGGACTTCTACAAAATTAAATTGCTGGACTAGCTTTAAAAAATCATGCTCCATACATATGTCTTTTATAAAATATTGCCATTGTTGAAAACTATATAACATCGAATTAATAAAAACACGAACGACTTCTGACTTCACATGCATTTAATTTGAAGGAAAATAAGATGCAAAGTTTAAATTCAATTTGGCATCATAAAACATTATCCGACGTACTTTTTGGCTATAGATATTATTATTATTATTCCGTAAACTCAACAGTACAAGTAATAAAACCATTTTATTAAACTAAGGTTGAATACCCAATTGATTTGTCACGTCTCCAATTTAAACGAGTTGAGCGCCGCCGTGCTCTAAAAAAATTTGGATTGCGAATTAAATTAATTCGCTCTTTAATCCGCGGATTTACGAAAAAAAAATGGTGTGTGCGCGGCTAAATCCACGCATTTCGCGTATCAAAACAGCAAATTAAACCGCGATTAATTTAATTCGAGGTCAAAAAATGTTTTGGAGCTCGCGGCAGGAAATATATTTAACTTATACTTAAAAATTAAATGAATCAAATATCTTTTCTATTTCTTTTTTGTTATCCAGCATTACTTTGAGCAAAAAAAGCATAAGTAAAAAACTAAACCAGGCTAACCCAATACGATCTTTTCATATTATTTTATTTATAACTGTGGATAATGTTAAGTTAGGTATTCTGTTTGTTTTTAGCAAACCAAATTTACATGTAGAGTAAATAGTGGATGAATTAGGAAGCGAAACAGAATTTAAAGGATGGGCAGAGTTGGCCGGAATCAAACTGGCTTAGAATCTTATTCCGTTTACACTTAAAATGATTATGCAGAACCAGACTTGTCAACCTGGTGGGTCCCGGCTCGCTATTGGATGAGTATGATGGGCCGGCGGATGGCATATGGTGGCTGGTGCCAAACAGTGTTGAGGAAGAGACCGGAGAGGCGGACTCAACAAGTTCAATTTTCAGGGGAGTGCAGTGAAATTTGGGACAAAGGAAGCAATTTTTCAAATTTTACCTATTTGTAATGTAGTTGTATTCTTCTGACTTTTTTTTGCAAACTCGTCTATAATTTCCTCGTAAAAACGCAGATGCAACGACATTGTCTGTACAAGATTGTTTTTAATCGCCAACAGGGACACATCCGAAAGACGATCTTGTTCTGTCGAATTCCGGAAATAAGTCTTTATCCGTTTAAGCTCAGAAAAACTCCGTTTTACCGATGTACTAGTAGCTGGAATCGTCAGGACTAACTCACCTAATTTAACTACCTTTAAATATGCTTGTTAAATCTGTTTGTTGTCTTTAGTCTCATATCAAACTGTTAATTCCAAACGTAACAAAACTAAATCAGTCATTTTAACTGGGTTTCCGGAAAATGTTTTCCCTTAAACGCGTTAAAATTACACAATTCGAGAAAGTTTAGGTCTTCAAAGTTCTTAAACCTGTTGTCTAAATCTTGATAAATTTGATCCATAAATTTGTTTATTGTATTATTAAACCTACACATTTTTTTTACACGGAATCTGATATCGTTTGTTTTACGTTGTAATAAATTAAACAGATTATCAGAAAATGGAAATATTTCTGAAAAAAAAAAACAAGTAAAAAGGTAAAGTTAAAACCGTTTTTAAACTATCTGAAAATCCTCTAAAGCTATTTAAAGTGTTCTGGGGTATCCATCGTCAAAATTGCACTAAAAACGTCTTGTATTTTATTCTAATATCGCTTATTCAGGGACAAACCGCTCGCTACTTAACCTCTCTACTCCTTCGTTTGACCTCCTAAATTTTGTATATGAAGTAATAAGCAATACAAATTTTGCTTCCGCCGGTGTTGGTGAATCGGTTCCGTAATGTGTAGGAAGGGATGGAAAAAGATGCACTGTATGCATTTTTATTTGCCCGACAAAGACAAAGTGATATATTACTTTCTTCTCTTTGTGCATATACGAGACTTGTGATAATTAACTTGAAATGCTATTTTTAATGGTGGTATTATCCTTGTTTATAGAAAGACATAAACAAAGGTATTGTACAGGCACAGTCGTTGCATGCTTGCTGGCCTTATTAGGTCGATTTTTAATTAACTAATAATAATATAATTTAGTTTTGTATTTGAGTTTAGGGGAAGCAATGCTTCCCTTGCGCTCGCCCAGGTTAATTTTTTAGTTTGTAAATAAAATTCTATAAAAAATATATTTGTATTTTATTAATTTTTTAAGTATAAGTTTTAAATATAAGCTCCGAAAAGTGAGTTTCGCGCTGAGCGCTCCAAAAAATGTTTAGACTGCGAATTATATTAATCGCGGTTTAATTTCTCATTTCGATCTGCGGTATACGTGGATTTAACTTGCGAAATCGCCAAAAAATTCGGGGGTCGCTACGTTCTAGATTGAAAAGGTGACAAATCAATTCTTATGTTATTATCTATGTATATTAATCAATTGTTATGTTACTGTCTATGTATGTTAATTTAACTTTTACAAATTATAACTAAAATACAATTCAGAATAGTTCTTATAACGTTTTATTATTTAATTTATTATAGAAACATACAAGATTAGACTCTCTTATACTTACTTCAATTTAATTTGTACCTGATGTGAACAGTCAATAACAAACAACGAATGTTTTAAGTAGTCACCTAAATCTATCATGACGTCGTTATATTCTCATTCGTAGTAACTGCTTTGGACATTTTCATTGATACATTTACATTATTACAGGTATAATTTATTAAGTAAAGTAGACATCTAATTTGATCAGTATCTCAACAGACGTTAGTTGGAAATACGAATCCTAGCACTCAAAAAATAAGAATTGTCAATGAACTTCATAACTCTGCGAAAAAACATTTTTCTAAAAGACACATTATCATTAAAGGGAAACAATGGTTATCGTTATATTCTAGTGTGTATAAATTGCTCTTCAAAATTTGTCAATACTAGAGGAGTTGGAAACAAGACTGGTATTGAAGTTACTAAAGCAATAAGAAGAAAGAAGCTGGATATCAGTACATTTACAAGGCGACCAAGGCAGAGAATGTTTTAATAACACGTTCAAAAATTTTGCAGGGAATACAACATTAATCATTCGATGTATAACACCAAAAAAGCATCTATAGTTGAACGAGTCATACGACGCTCAAAAATTATCTGTATAATGAGTTTTCAGCTAGAGTTTCCTACAAAGGGATAAAACTTTTTCCGTCGATAACGAAAACCTGTAAGAGTACGAAACATCGTACTATTGGTGTGAAACCAATAAATGCAAATCCACCACGCGTATTAATGCAAAATCAGATAAAACTCGCACCCTGAAAGTTTAAATTTTGTTTCGTTAATGTAGTTCGAATAAGAAAATACAAAAGTGTCTTTAATAAAGGCTATAAACTCTCATGGTAGACGGAATAGTTTAAAATCGCAAAAGTTAACATTTCCAGTCCACCAATATACCTCTAGATGGTTAAGGTTACTAAATAAACATTGAATTTCAAACTTGTTTTATTTAAATACGTATACAGTTTAAAACTAAATTAGAGTTATCCATTAAAAACATCGTTCTTTATCATCTTCGTCATTATCATCAGGAGAGGTCTTTATTTATGACCACGAATACCAAAACTTTGAAGTGTAAGCATAGTAAATTTGTAAGCGCTTCTATCTATCTGCTAACCCAGTTTACCCAATTCTTCGAAATAGATTACCTACACATGTTTATTTAACATCTCTGCAAATTTCACACGTACTTCGCGTATTTCTTTAAAAACTCCTTTGTAGCAGCATTATTGTTTTTCGTTAAATGAGCGACATTGCCTTTAAAATCGTTCCCTGAATATCATGATCTATCAGGTGCAAGCTTAAAACCGATCTCGGGTGGACCTCGTAGTAATCCGACTTTGGCATTATTTTTCTTTCGTCCAAATTTGTCACTCGTGATGTTAACACCAATCGTTTAATACTTGTAGTAAACTATTGTCTAGTGATTTCTTACTTAATATAAAAACAACTATATAATATAAAAACAAAAAGGGAATAATGAAATATTTATTTATAAACAATGTTAGATGCAATAAAACAATTGCTTTTCTAATTTACATTCATTTTATCGACTGTGTTAATGCCTGACCGTTGTTGGTACTGCTTTCAAGAACCACATATTTTTGTATATCACTCTGGCCACTGTTGGTACTGCTTTGAGGAACCACACCATGTTTTTGTAGATTTTCCTCTTGTTGCTTAGGTCAACGCCTAAATCTTCATATAATCGATATTTCTCAACAATATCATATATCATTTGAAATATTTGGAATTTTGATTAAGTATTTCCCTGAAGCATTTCTGAACAAAACGTATCCAAATTAATACATTCATACACATACTTTCTTGCTCCTGTTGATAAATTTGTTGGATCCTCCAAATATTTAATATATTCTTGTTCATCCATTTCAAACTGACTTAGAAGTGAAAAAATATCTCCAGAAGTTATATTAGCTGTACTATGTAATCTATGACAACTGATTGTCTTAGCTCAAGATGCTTACGTGGTAATCATACCTTTCAGTAACAACGTCAATATAAATGTTTGAATATTCTATTAATCCAGATTTTGTGTCTAACTCCTTTTTATATTTATTTTATATATTTTATTAAATTATAATACAATGGTAGTAGCTTAAATGTTAATTATCCCAACCCATTGAAATTTAATAATGCACTTATATTACTACTGACGAACACTCGTGAACTCTGCCCTGAATAAATCAAAGTGAATTTATATTCTCGACTGTTTTCACCGGAAGAGCTTCAGCAACGCGTTTTGGAAAAAATAATTGAAAAGTTTGACTATGTGTTATCTTATAATGTTACTGAATGAATAGTTTCCATAAAACGTCTTGTCCTTAACTTCATTTTTTTAATAACATATACTTTTCCCACCGTTAATGATGTTATCGTTCACCGCTCAAGAAACTCAATATCTTCGCTTTATCATTTTCAACAAATGTTTGCTTTGAAATTTTCATTATAAAAATTAATACGGGTTTTGAAAGTCAAAAACCATATCTAATATACATTAAATCACTTTTAGAATAAACCACACAATTTTAATTTTTAGTTCTCTGTGCAAATGATTCAAGAATGGTTTTCTAGACTAGACAAAGCGTTTTTATAGATGCAACCTTCAAGGCCAAACACCCTCTACCCACATACATAGCAAACGCGTCGCTTAATAACAAACATTCCCCACCATCACACATTTACAAAACAAACTGACCTTCGGTCAATCATATCTCAAGGTCAAACAACTTGACCTTCAAAACATTCTCAGTCAATCCCATCTTAAGGTCAACTTGAACTTCAAAATATCAAGGTCAATAGACGGGGCCTTTTTAAGGTTAAGTGAGGGTCCGCAACAGGGTGAGGGGGGACGGGGACTTAAGAGGTGGAGGGGGGGGGGTGAAACAAGGGATGTTCTTATATTACTTACTTTATTTTAGTAGGATATTATTTACTAATTACTAAATTTTTGTCTTTGATAATAATTGTCCCACAAAACTTCGATGTGGTTTGTACAATACGCTCAGATTACCATTGTTTGCGACAAAAAAGTTTTAACAAAAATGTCTTCGTTACTCACAGTATTACAGCTTGATAAAAAAATAGAAAGCTGATTTAAAGATATAGAATAGTAGTTACACTAAGAAATTCCCGTACGAAACTCCCGTTTGTCAATAACGTGAAAATGGGAGTAATTCCTTACGGGTTCTAAAATATAGAAAATGATATAGTAATGTAATTTTTTTTAGACGACACTACAACTTCAACAAAGAAACAAGACTAGCACACCAAATATATATTATTGCAAAACCGTTTTTTTGTGTGTCACTGTTGTGTCTAAGATCCTATCATCTCCCCTTACTCTGAAAATGATAATTATCGACCCTCTTGGTCATACTTTATCTTCAACATATAATTTGTACTTTTTACCTAAAAAAGAATGGTCATATTAGCTATGCACACCTTTAATTTATTTTGACATGGAGTTATCAAGCCACTTGATCTACTAAATAAAACGTGATATAAAACTTGAGCATTTGTTCAAATGTCACTATCATTCCTGTTATATTTGCGCAGGAAGAAAGATCATGCAGCAGTTTAGCTCACGTGAAAGATGTTCTTACAACTGCCATGTGTAAAAAACGACTCTGAAGTTTTGGTTTGCTGCCAATAGAGTCCCAAATATCTCGTCAAATAGATTTCGAGCAGATAATAAAACGGTTTATTAGTCTTAGGGCTCCAAAAATCGTTTTAATTTAAATGTATATTTTTTATTTCCGAGTATTTTTTTGAATATAAATAACAAACGGGGCCTTGAGTGTAGTGGAAGTGTTCGTGAAAATAGTTTTTATTTTTGCATTTTACATAATATTAAGGGTTTCTTTTCAGTATGGGTTGACACAGTAGTATTAGAAAACGTTACTTCTTTTAAAATTAATGGACACTTCAATACTGATAAACAAAACACTGTCTTTGTCAACTCCAACAGGATCAAAACAATAATTAGGATAACTCTGAGATACCTATAGAAATTTTTTTATGCTGAAATGGTTTTTTTGACTAACCACTTGTCTTATTTTTATCAAAATGAGAATGTATATGTAATAAAGAGGCCTTAAATCCAGAACAAATTTGCACCATAGAATTGGTAAATAATTCGATAATTTAATTTTTAAAAATGGGTTTTTGATCTCTTGGCTGAAAAAGAACGCTGACTTGGCCGATTTATAAACAACTGAAATCTAGTAATATTAATGGATACAGACAGATTTCTAATCTTAATTCTAACCAAATATTTTTCCGTGATTCTTCCGTCCTATAATAATGAAATTTGTTAAGGTGAGTCAAATAATTTGCCAAAAGTATGGCTTTTTTTATTAAAATCACTATGCGCAATATGGCGCAGAATATTTTTATCTGCAACATATTTAATAGGGCTTAAAATTGGAAGATCTTATAATGTAAACTAAACGTTTGTTGCTTTGTTGTTCTGTTGCTGGTATTAATTGAACGTACTTGCTATGAGGGATTATCAAGGATCACTGTTATACTAAATTCAGTAATTTCCAATTTCTTTTTGTTTTGTATTATCCCAGAGGGGTTGATACATTCATTAATACTGAAACTATTTTGTCCTTTTCTTGCCTCGTAAAACGGAAGTGTTGTAATCGTGAAAAAATTACTCTCCGAGATTTTTTCAGATTTTTATGTTTCAGGGTACCTAGATGCCGAAAAATATGTTTTCTCAATTCCGTCGGTCTGCCTGTCTGTCGGGCTGTTTGTTCGTGGTATAGCTATAAAAACTAGTTATCCGATTGGCTTCAAATTTTGGTCAAAAATTAAGGGCCATTTGGGGATGACATGGTAACATTTTGGTAAAAATCCAGTATGGCGAAACAAAATAGCTGCCTAGTGACATGTTAAAAAAATTATAACTAAATAGCTACTTACCCAATTTATCTCAAATTTTACGCGAAATTCAAGAATTATGTAGCAAATAACTGGAAAAATTTTGGCACGAATACAAGATCGCAGAACAAAATGGCGGTTTAATAAAATACTAAAAATTCAGCCTGAAAAACTACTTAGTGGATTGATTTCAAATTGTGTGTCATAACTAATTGTTGTATAGAAATGAACTAGTGAAATGCGGTATTAATTCAAGATGGCGGAACAAAATGGTGGCCAAATAAAATGTTTGTAATCGTGAAAAAATTATCTTCTCTGGTTTTACATATTTTCATTTTTTAGCGTCCCTAGATGCCAAAAATATGTTTTATCAACTCCGTCGGTCTGTCTGTTTGGGTGTCGGTGCGCGGCATAGCTTAAAAACTACTTACCAGATTGACTTCAAATTTTAATCAAAAATTAAGGATGGGAATAATATGATAATATTTTAATAAAAATCTAATATGCTGGAACAAGATGGCGGCCCACAGAAGGCAAAAATCCAAAATTAGAAAATAAAAAGTCAAATATTGAACATTACGTTTTTTGTCCTTCAAATGCATCATTGAATGCTTAATATGTCCCTACAAACATATTTGTTTGTTTTGAATTTTTCGGGTAACTTATTTTATAGTAGGCTCTGGAAAAATAGTAATTATATTAAACGTCAAATAGTTTCTATTATTTGTTGATAATTAACGTCAAAATCAGGTTCTTGTTTTGTGAGCTTAGAAAGTAATTTAGTTTTTGCAACAATAGTATGGTAAATATGCAAGATAAAAAAATATTTTTTTTCAAAACTTTACCATTGACCCTGTATTTTGGAAACGAACCATTTGCGGACAGTTTTATTATCGGTCAGTTTTATAAAACTTTGCAAAAACCACATTTTTTAAAATTCGTAATGTGCGCTCCTAAATACGCATTTGTACCAATTTTGAACGAATATGTCTATACTCGTGTTTATATGTTACCCCTCTCCACCCACTTAGAGGGGGAGTTGTCAACTTCATGACATCATAATATTGTTATGTCCCAAAACTATATCTACCACGCAACGCGAGGTTGGATTCCGCTTGTGACGTCACGCGTGTTGCAAGCTTAGACAAGGAATTCCTTGTCTAAGGTTGCAAGCGTTTGCCTTTTGTTATGTATTTAAATGGAAAACACGATTGAATATTGAGTTTAAACTTATTTTATTGTCGTAATTTTATAAATATCTGTATTTTAAGCTTTATAAAGTCTACAGATGGTTAAAATAATATTTAAAACATTTAAAGTTACCTTAAAAGCTTTATGAATAAAATAATCAAGATGCCCTTGCCTGCCGTGTCACACGCGTGACGTAAGCAGCTGACATACCTTGTATTTATTGTATCATGCCACATACCACATTTAAAGGTAATCGGGTAAGTACGTAAAAGTTGGTCAAATGTTAATTAAAATTTGTCCAAAGCATATACGTCAACATTGTCAAGTTAAATAAAAGGTTATAAAAACAGCATTTATTGTAATTTGTTGCAGCTGATTTTAGTGTGATTTGATTAACCGAATATATCTCAACAGTATACCGGTCGATTTAACTGTAATTGAGTGTAATTTGACAATAATATGCTTTACCAACTTAAACATATAACAAAAATACTATACTTCCCATTCTGAAGGGATGTGGAAGTAAAATATATAACAAACGTTTGGTTATATAAAAAATACTAGATAATAAAATGTACTTACCTTGCATATTTACCATACTATTGTTGCAAAAACTAAATTATTTTCTAAGCTTACAAAACAAGAACCTGATTTTGACGTTAATTATTAACAATTAATAGAAACTATTTGACGTTTAATATACTTACTATTTTTCCAGAGCCTACTATAAAATAAGTTACCCGAAAAATTCAAAACAAACAAATATGTTTGTAGGGACATATTAAGCATTCAATGATGCATTTGAAGGACAAAAAACGTAATGTTCAAGATTTGACTTTTTATTTTCTAATTTTGGATTTTTGCCTTCTGTGGCGGCCTGGGGAAACGTTAAAAAAATTATTACTAAAAACTAATTAACCAATTTGTGACACAGGAGTGAACTGGTAACATTCATACAAAATTCAACATAACTACATTATTTTAACGCCACCAGTCAACTTCCATCGTATATAAAGTCTTGTTTTAGCTAAAAAAATAGTGATAAAAGGCCTTTTATCGGCAGCTTAAATAAATTAACTTCCATCAATATGATCTTCACATATAAATATTGTACAGTTTCGGCACTTTTGCGTGGCATCTCCCTTATTTTTAATGATAAAGGGTTGCGGTTTTCGCAACTTTTTTGTGAAACTACAGATTGTGCCAGCAGAATTTTCATAAGCCTTTTGGTTTTTGAGATACAGGGCGTTTTTGAAAATGTTTCATTTTCAGGCACCCCTCGTATTTCAGCTATCTCATTACTTACCAAAAAAACGAAAACTGTTCCTTATATGACTTTTTTTCCTAGAATTCAGTTCTGTTTTCGGAATAAGTATACGGGGTCAGGTCAGAAAGTTATCGAACCCTACTTTGTTTTTTAAATTGGGACACCCTGTATATTTTATATGAGTTAGGAATAATGTGGGCTTTCCAAAAATATACATATATGAGTTATTTTGAAAAACTAGCTCAAATTTCGAGATTTTCTAAAATTTTCTTTTATGTCCAATTAGTAGGTAGTAGGCTATAGCTAATTTGTTTGGAACAAAAAGCAAAATTTAAAAAACTTTGTGGTTTTGTCAGTTTTTGATTATCAATGAAATATTTTTGTTATTTTGGTGTTTCTATTTAACTATATTATACTCTATTTAATTTACTTTTCTTATAATAATGCCGGTCTAAGAAAATTATGAAACGTATGATATGTTGGTTTGTTTCGTACAATCTAATGAAAATCCCCATGAAGCTTCGGAATTATATTTACAAAGGTAACGTATTTTGAGTGTTACGGTTAGGATAATATCCTAGGAGTCCTTTTTGTTCATATTAGATATTCAGGGGTAAGGCAACCATTTATCCAGCCCCGTCCTAAAGCATACATCAAACAAGATAGAGAAAATAAATAAATGTATTGGGCTATGTAAAAGCGAGACCTTCATCTTCTTGTCAGAAAATAGAGAAACCAACTGGTCTATCCAAGTCGGATTCTCGAAAAATTTTGCAAAAATATAAGTATCACCCATATAAAATCCACATACATCCACAAAAGTTACATTCCGGCGGACTATGAAACGAAATGGGGATTTTTTATGATATGTTTTAATATCTTGAGGGTATCTGTAGGGTGGGAAAGTGATAGTCAAGGAATAATGTGTAGCAAAGAAATAAAATTTTTAAAATATACAGGATGTACATCTATTGAAATTCAATGGATAGTAAATATAGCGAATATTTCAGAATTCAAATATTACTTGGAAAATTGATAGTTTGTTCACTAAAACGTTTTTAGTTTAAAAGCATAAAAAAATAAATAAAGATCTGAAAAATATACATACAGAGGGTATTCGATAAATGTCCAGTTTTTAATAATTTTAAGGACAAACTTGGTTAGTAACAAAGTTAGAACTGTGCAATTGGTAGGATAAAGTGATAGTCAAGGATTAATGTGTAGCAGATATAAACATTTGCTAATATACAGCGTGTCCATCTATTGCAAATCCATAGATAGTAAACGGAGTCATTTAAAATTTAAATATAACGTAGGAAATTGGTAGTTTGTTCCTTAAAACGTTTTTAGCTTAAAACTAAGTGATAATATATATATTCGTGAAAAATATCTATACATACAGGTGATTCAAAAAGTACCAAATTTTTGATAGGTTTAATAATAAACCTGGTTAGTAACAAAGGTAGAACTGTGCATTTATTTAGTTTCATATTATTCTATAATAATAACTGTAGTGATAATTGCTTGGTCTAATACACTAAAACTAAATTAATCAATATCTGATAAATCTAATAGGTCTAAAACATCTGGTGGTAAATCACCTGCAGTATCCTGGATCCGAAGCAAGAAGCAAATGATTAAAAACATCTTCAGTATTTGATATTCTCGTGGTTCAAGTGATAGGATCTAAATAATTTATGGTTTGCTTCTTGAGCTTCCTCGCTAATCGTCCAATAGGTATTAATGCATGTTTAATAATATCTCCTCCATGAACGAGGATTTTATGTACAGTTGCAGGCATGAAAAACCAGCCATACAATTATATATATAACGATTAGTAGTTTCTGTACAATACACTGAAAACTTTTCACAATCAATTTTCTTTCCAGAAGCAATTGACTTTAATATAACAGAAAAACGGAAAATAAGATTTTCATCAAGTTCTGTTATTTCAGCAGTAAGGTAGGATCCCTGAAAAAATTTCGCTAAAAACTCTCTAAAAAAGCTCTAAAAACAAGAGTTGATTTTGGACCTTCCGAAAGAGACGAAGGACCCTCAGATCTAAATCTGCTCTAAAGTAATGAAAATTCAGGAATATTTCATAGCTGTCAAAATGACAGATGGATATTTTTTTATCAAAAAATTATTTGGTATGTACATTTCCCGGCACTAAAACCGCTAAAAAATATATTTTACGTATGATCTAATAAACCTCGTGCCGCTAAGTTATCTCGTGTTTAATTTTTGGAAGACGCATAGTGTATAGAATTTTTGGAGGAGGTCTCCCAGCGTGTCGGTATCTAGAAATATTTGAGGAAGTTTTTGCACAACTGAAGGAAAATGTTCCATTGGCACTTGCCGTTTATCTTCAACAAGACGGTGTCCCAAGCCAAAACTCTGCGGTTTTAAGGTAATTTTTAGACGATAACTTTCGTCAAAGATGGATTGATACCCACGGATCTTTTCGTATGGGGTTTCATGCAAAATAAAAATTAATAAAACATGTGAAATGTGCAAAGAAGTCCTATGATTCTTTGGTTCGCTATTAGAAGAATAACGGCAATGTGCCAGTTTTTTGAAAATTTTGTTTCTATTTTGTTTTTCCTAGCTTAAGTTTTATGTAGGATAGGTAATTATTGTTTTATTTAAGTAAAATTGAGTAAATTAATCATAATTAAGTTAAAATGCTGTAATAAATAATTAAGTGTTGAGAATTAAAAAATATCTTATGAATTAAGTTTGAAAGTACTACTTCTTTAGTATAATAATTACTTAGGTGAATTTAGTTTTCAATACATTTTAGCCATATACTACTAACTACTAATTGGACACAACTGAAAATTTTAGAAAATCTCGAGTTTTGAGCTTATTTTTCAAAATAACTGCATACACGTACTTATTTTTGGAAAGCTTACAATATTTCTAATAAATATAAAGATTATTATACAGGATGTCGCATTTAAAAAAATAACGTAGGTTCGGATAAGTTTTTGACCTGACTTATTTTGAAAAAGTCATATAAGGAACAGTTTTCGCCTTTTTGATAAGGAACCAGATCGCTGGGATACGAGAGGTGCAT
Organism: Kuschelorhynchus macadamiae; assembly: GCA_030620095.1. NCBI lineage: Eukaryota > Metazoa > Arthropoda > Insecta > Coleoptera > Curculionidae > Kuschelorhynchus > Kuschelorhynchus macadamiae. Next base: position 211,394 of record JAUTXW010004472.1, on the reverse strand, counting down.
GAAATTGAAACATTTTCAAAAACGCTCTGTATTTCAAAAACCAAGAACTATGAAAATTCTGCTGGCGCCATCTTTAATTTCTCAAACAAAGTAGAATACTGTAGCGAAAACAGCAACCACCTAATCTTAAAAAATAAGGGAGATACCCTGCAAAAGAGCCGAACAAACTCTGGGTTTAAAAATCAGGGAGATACCCCGCAAAAGAGCCGAAAATGGGATACTTCTACTACACTCTAGTAGTAGGGTATCGATAATAGGGCTTTTAACTATCTACTTCTACTGTCTGCAACACTTTTTCGAATTTGAATACCTATTTTGTCCTAATTTTTCAGTGATATATTGTGCCATGTTTTCACAGCATAATAATAAACAATTTTTACGCGAAAAAACCTTTTATTGGTTTATTAGGAGATTATAACTTTTAATATTCGGTTAAAATTTGACATATTGCCAAGTGTACTATATTTATAAACCAGTGACGTCAGGGGCGTTTTCAGTGGGTTAAAATCTTTTGAAATAATGCAAAAAAATGTTCAAAGCATTTTTTCATATTTAATTAACAACTAATTTCAATGTAAATTACGTTAAAAAGATGGTCATATACTTTTGATCTATGGGATCAGGGCTCTTCAAACAAGTGCGGCATCGGAGATTTGCCTCCCCAAGCCTCACCTCTTGCCGGACCTGGTGTTGGTTGCCTTTATTGTGTTTCAGAGATTTTAAGAGTTGTCGGTACCTACATTTTTTTCTCTTTTAATTACTTTTGAAGAGAAGGTGCTTTTAATGGTTAGTTTACTGAAATTTTAACTATTATTTCTTTCCTTAAAATATTTTTGTATCATAGCGGATGGTTGGTTCTGGGTTAAAAAAGTGATACCACATTGTAGAGTACTTATAATCGGGTGGGTTTATCTGTGTTTGGAAGCGCGGATGGTGATGGTGTGGATCTATAATAATTATAATATTGAACGAATTCGTACTTGAAATGATACATTTTTCTTTGGGTTGCAGATTCGAGCTAAAGAAATTCGCCAAAAAGCTCTGGTCGCCGAAGTACAGCGTGGTACACACCCTTCTGTTCGTTGCTACAATGCCACATTACCTTTGATACTGGACGTTCTTCCTTTACTGATAAAAATCATATCTCCTCCTTTTAGACTCGTTAGCTTGCACTTGTACACAGAGGAAGAGCGTAATAATCTGCTCCGTGTTGCTGGAATTATGACCGATTATGGACTGAATTATATTCAAGAGAGGAAGGTTGATGGAAACTATGAATTTAAGTTAGGTGAGTTGACATTAAAAGAAAATTTTAGAGCTTCAAAATATGGTGTTTAAAATGGAGCAAAGTAAATCACATTTTCATTTACTTATTATTATATATATTGATAATCTAATTAGGAGTATATTCCTTTCACAAGAATAAGAAGAAAAGTTGTTTATTTTAAACTGAAGTTTACACTTGAAAACGATTAGAGATAGTTACCGTTCCAAAAGTTGTGAAAAACAAAATAATAAAGGCAATGCAAGTCCGACAAAATGAGTTTAGTGAAGAAGAAAAGTTTCTATAAACAGGTCCAAAAAAGCTTTGGTTCTAAAATACAACCTTGTAAAGGTGCTGCTAAATAGTTTTTTTTTGATATTTTGAAAAATAACATTATTACTTACTAGTATCATAGTCTAGGGGAAATATCTTATTATCAAAACCAATTAAGTTGGAGAATTAAGGGGTGGCTACCTTAAAAAAAATCCCTAACAATTTTTTAAAAATATTTTGAAATTTAAATGTCGAGTTGGCCAAAGTGTTTAAATTTATAATCACTGGTGAACTTGTTGATTCATTCGAACATTATATGTTAATGTATCAACATGGATTCTTCAAAGGGAGATCAACACCAACCAACCTTCGAGTTTTCCAGAATTATCTGGTGGAAGGCGCGGATGTGGAAGTCAGGTGGATGTAGTGCATATTGACATCACTAAGGCATTTGATAGAGTTAATCGTGACCTTATTAACAAATTGTATGCAAGCGGACTGACTGAGCCACGTCAGGCGCATCTCAGGGGTCACACCGGGGGGCCAATTCTTTTCCTGATTATTATAAATAACGTTATGTCTTTGTTTCGTGAATGTAGATGTCTATCATTCGCGTCGACCTCAAATTGTTTTATTTTGTCCATTCAAGGGAACACTGGCTCACTGCAAGAGACCTAGCAATATTTTAAAAGTTGTGTATATAAAATATCCTAGAATCCAACATTTTTATATGTAAAGTAATGCGATTTTAGAAATGTAGAATTTCTATAACATACCCATACTCGATTGGAGATACTATTTCAGAATGTGTAAATAGTTGACCTTGAGAAGCTCGTTTTTGTTTAATAAACTACCATTGTTTTTTGAAAAAAATATTCTGAAAATTGTATATCAGAATTTCACAGTCTACAGTTTTCTAATAAACAAAAAGATAAAACTTTTTTGAAACAGAAAAAGATAAAATATAAAAAAATACAGAATTTCCGATAATTTTACCTAAAAACATAATTTATTAGTGACATTTTTTCTTCGTGTGTAAGACCGTAAATAGGACGTTGAAAAGTAGATGCGTTTTAGAGTTTTCCTTTTCAAACACAGTGGCAAAACCGGAGCCGTAGCCGGTGCCATCACCGGCTCTGGCAGTGGTATATCATTGGCGCTTTTCACACAATCAAGCATTGCTGAGATTTTGTTAGTAACTGGGCATCAGTGGCGTATATAAGGGGGAGGTTTGGGGGTTAAAACTCGCCAGAGCAACTTTTATTTGAGTTAAAATGATAGAAATAGTATAAAGTAAAAACCTCTTTTTTGAAATTGGAGGCTAAAACCCCCTCAGAACCAGTTTTATATAAAACTAAAATAAAATAATGGCTTTTTTTGGTTGTTCATATTATTTATCCTCAACTAGGTAAAGAAGAACTAAAGACTTTTGCTTGAACATTTTTATCGTTTCAAAACCCCCCCAGAAGCAATTTTTATACAGTCTGGCGCATTTGGTCTTCCATGTATTGGGATATCAGAAACTATAAGAGTTACAGATTCGGTTAAATGGGGAAAATTGTAGGGCATCATTAGGCTAACTCAAAACTGTTTTAAATAGAACTCTAGCTCTTTTAGTTTTTGGCTTTGAAAAGCTGGACTTTTTCACAGCGGTTTTTACCGAAGAAATCAAGGTTGCTTTTTGATTCGACGTTTCATGGTTTTTTGACCATCATCAGGTTTGTTTTTCTTATGGACGCCATATCGGATTTTTACGTAGTTAGAAAGCGCTTATTTTTTGTTTTCTAATGATGTACCACTTGTGTACAAAAAAACTAGAAGTAACCCAAAAACTAAATGTTTTTTATTTTTTTCGAGAAATATGACATCAAAGTAAGATTATTTTTTACCCCTATGTAAGTACACTATTAGATACTAATATTGAACTAAAATCTACTAATTAATTAAAAGATCACACTCTATAATGGACCTTAAATTAAAGTTCAAAATTGAAATCTATTTTCATTAACACCTTGCTGAGATTTTTTGAAAACAGCATTAGTTACTCTTGAAATTGTGTTTCGGTTAATACTAGATAAAATGTCTCTAACTCTTTCTTCTAAAATCTCAAATGCCTTAAGGCATGGGTCTTTAACACGTTTTTTAGTGCAAGGGCCAAAAATCGATTTCACACCGTCCGAAGGACCACAATGGTCCACGTCACTTTACCACCATATCAATAAATTAAAAAACATATAATTTCAAAGTGTAATAATCTTTATTGGTTAAAAAGTTCAAACAATCAATGCGATTTTTGACAAGTGGGTCGATATTTGGTTTTATTTTTATATATGCATCAAACGAGTTTTGATCGACATATTTTGAATAAAAATCAAGACCCATGTCGAATTTGCCTTTCAGTTCCGAATTAGACTGCAAATCGATAAGCTCCATCTGACAATGTCTTCAACGGATACACTGAATGGTCGAGCAAAGAGATTGTTAGAATTTTCATTATCTCTGAAGTCAGAAAAACTTGATTGGAACTTATTTTTGAGTAAATCTAGTGCTGCAACATATTTATCCACACCTGTACATTCGCAACTCTTTAAGAAAGGGCGTAAACTCTTTTTTCAACCACTGATTTTTCCATAAATCCAGTTTAAACTCAAATGCCTTCACAGTGTCAAGTAGGTTGTTGATGAGATTTTCTTTTCATTGTAGTTTGGTGTTCAAGTCATTGAGGTGCAGCGTGATGTCCGTGAGAAATGCAAAGTTGCGCAGTTAGTCGGGATTACTAAAATGAGGAACTAATTTCCCTTTGGTTTCCATGAAGGAGGCGATTTCCCTTCTTGAGTTCAAAAACGCGTTTTAGAACTTAGAAAAATATGTCACATCACCATACTCGCCATTAATTTTGTGTAAACAATTTTGGAATTATCTGTGGTTGAGGCTGCGTGATGTAATGAAGTTCACAGTTTTTACGACCGCTTTGATCACCTCATCAATATTTGTGGATTTTGCACAAGGATTTTTATTGACGAACGATACAATGGTAATGCGTCAAAGGAAGATATTTCTGCTGTTCTTTCATTAAACCCAGGAGCCCTTTATTTTTTTCTACCATGGATGGTGCACCGTCTGTTACAACTGCAGAATGGTTTGTCACTTCTAAATTATATCGTCTTAGTACTGTCATTAACAACTTATAAATATCACATCCTTTTGTAGTTCTTTTAATCGGAAAAAGGGCAGCCATCTCCTCAGTGATTTCAAAATTATTATCAATGCTCGAATAAATATAGCTAATTGAGCGGTATCGGTTAAATCTGCGCTTTCGTCGTGCGCAACAAATTAGTATACGAAGTTCGATGCACGTTCTTGTAGTGAATTTTCAATGTCTGCCGCTAACTCTTTAGGAAAAAGTTGTTTTTGAGATGGGCACAATAATACAGCGGCGGCCTCCATACATTCCTTGACAAATTCACCATCAGTAAAATGGTCTCTTGGCACTTATTGATGTAACCAGGTGCAAAAATTAAGTCAGTTTATAAGGATACTACCTATTTTCCTTTAATATTCTTTGTATTGGGGTTCTAGGAATATCCATTGCCTGCTCGCTTCTCTGGTAGACGAAGTTGAATTTTCATTAAAAAAACGCTAAAACTACTTCACGATCTCTATTGTCTCTTTCGTAATTTTTAGGATTTGGCTTCTCGAAACTATCGTAATTAATTAAATTCGATACTACCGAAGAAAAATGTTTTTTACATGTTGTCTTCTCTCCCGAGAATTCAAAATACTGATTTAGTGTCAATGCAGCATATATTATTTTTTATGTAACACTCTAAAATATCAAAGTTTTCTTCACTACTGTAATTTAACGAGATTTTTACTCAATTAATAACTCTTAAGAATTACAAAATACCTAATTAAATCTCTTGAAAACGTACATAGGCGAATTTAATTTCACAGGCTATCAATTGTTTTCAAGGCCTGTTTTTTTCCATATTTTTTGACTTCCATACAGGTCGATTGGCTTCACTCCGCTGTATTTTTATTTATTTAAATAAAGACTACGAGTTTAAGCCTCCTGTTAAGGGAGTTAACATTTTAGTAGGAACGGTAATTGAAATATTTGGCCATATATTTCAATCAATGGTAGGAAGTAGTATTGTTAACAGAAACACAAATTCATTAGTTAACTAATTCTGTTTGTAGAAATGTCCGCAATGTGTTAGTCAAAATGGTTTTCAGTTTAAACTTTAATTAAGGTCCATTAGAGAGTGTGATTTTTTAATTAATTAGTAAATTTTAGTAAAATATTAGTATCTAATAGTATACCTTGATGCCATATTTCTCGAAACAAATAAAAAACATTTAGTCTTTGGGTTAGTTCTAATTTTTTTTGTGCATAAGTGGTATAAGCTCTTTCTAACTATGTAAAAATCGTATAAGCACTTTCTAACTAGGTAAAAATCCAATCTGGCGTCTATAAGAAAAAATAAACAAAGTTGATGATGCTGAAAACGTCGAATCAAAAATTTTATAGCATCCTTGTGTTCTTCGGAAAAAACTGCTGTGAAAAAGTGTTTTTAGAATTATAATAGCTCAAAAAGTAAAAAAGCTATGGGGCATAATAAAAAATGCAGCTTTTAAAACGTATCTCAAAAACTAAAAAAGTTAGAGTTCTATTCAAAACAGTTTTGAGTTAGCCTATTGATGCCCTACAACTTTTCTCATCTAACCGAATCTGTAACTGTGAGTTTTTAAGATCCTATACATTTCTTAATCGAGGATACCATTTTATGTCCAAACTTGGTTGACTACTCAGAGGCATCGAAATTTTAACCAGCCAATCTCGAAAAATACCCAAGGAGTTGGTCTGAAACCGCTAAAAGAAAATCAAATTTAAGTAAAGGTTTATTCATTCATTTTTGATAGATTGATTTTTGCGAAGGATAACCCGATGTTTGTGAAGAACTTAATGTAAAAAGCGGCCATAATTTTTGCATTTTTTTCAAATTAGATTTGCTGATACTTTGTGGAAATAATAACTAAATTGGAAAGTTGCAGAGAATAGATTGAATTTTTTGAGTATACTTTGATCTTGTGAAAATAACTTGTGAAGATAACTTCAAAATAAAGTTTAATTTTCAAAAAAATCATATTTTTTTTAGTTTTTATCCGATTGGGTCTGTTTTTCCCCATGTCCTCGAGACACCAATGTAATTTTCCTAAAAAAATACCCAAGAGCTTCAAAAGATGCCGCTAAACTATAAAATATTTTAATGTTGGCCACTGTCGGCGAAATAAAAAAATAATTGAAAAAATTGCTATGCGGCAATAATTACTTTACTGGAACCTTAAGGGCTCATCCTTGAAACACAGTTTTTTAATTTTTTGCCTCCCTATGATTTTTGTCTAGGATAATTTTTCAATAGAATTAATGGAGATACAGCGAAAAAATCGAAAAAAAAAACTAAAAAGGGAAATTTTGTAAAACAAACTCTGATAATTGTAGTTTCTTTACACTCTTTAAACAGTAAAGTATTTAGTATTTTTCTCTCCTAGATATGCCCATTCAGTATAATTGTTACTTTTGGCAAATACGGCAACGGTTTAACCGCTAGAAGGCGTCAAAGTTACCATATTTTTCAACAAAAGAATTATATATTATATATATATATATATATATATATATATATATATATATATATATATATATATATATATATATATATATATATATATATATATATATATATATATATATATATATATATATATATATATATATATATATATATATATATATATATATATATATATATATATATATATAATTATATATATATATATATATATATATATATGTATATATATATGTATATATATATACATATATATATATATATATATATATATATATATATATATATATATATATATATATATATATATATATATATATATATATATATATATATATATATATATATATATATATATATATATATATATATATATATATATATATATATATATATATATATATATATATATATATATATATATATATATATATATATATATATATATATATATATATATATATATATATATATATATATATATATATATATATATATATATATATATATATATATATATATATATATATATATATATATATATATATATATATATATATATATATATATATATATATATATATATTATATATAAATATATAACTTTGATCCTGCCCATTTTAAATAGGATTCGGAGGACTATAAACAAGAACGTTTTCTGAAAATGTTATTAACATCTGTTTGTTTTTTCGACAGTTATCACTTAAACAGTGTGTCAGCGTGATTTTTGCGGCACCATCTTGTCGTCTATATATCCCAAACCGAAAATAGCACATAAATAGTTTTTTTTATCGTTCGAAAGCGATGGTCCAAAATCATAACAAATTTCAATTATTTATTCCCAACCGTTTTTTAGCTATTACGACTTAAAAGTAAAAAGTACGTTTGCCACAACGGCCATAGGCAATACAAAAACACGGTCTGACGTCATATCGTAAAAACTACAATATTCTGTATATTTTTTTAATGTATAGAATATCTTCTTACTGCCATTGTATAGTTGCTTTTTTGATGCTGACGATACTTGTTGGGAGTAATTAAAAATAAGTAGCTGAACAACAATATCTTTCTTATAGAGCCAAATATCGAGGACTTGGTGGTTTTTAATAAAGCAGAACACAATTGGAATCGAATCACATATTCAAATAGACAACTCATTGCTAGAGAAATTGAAATGGAGAGAATGAGAAGGCTTGAGGCTCATACAGTCAAAAATTCAGCAGGATCAAAAGATGTAAAATCACACACGAATCAAAACGCAAACGAAAAACAAAAGGAAAAAGATGATCAGCCTGAAGCTGGTACATCAAATAAGCAAGTGCCTCTACCTAATCATTTGCAGACACTACAATTCAAGGCTTTGAAACGTGATACTAAGTCTTCAAAGGTAAGTTTTTTTTTTGGGTTTTTAGGTGATTGGTGTCCAATATATTTCCCGTTCCATTTTACGATTCTATGAACAAAATGCACAAAAAAATACGCCAGGTAATTTTGATTCTAATATCAGCATCAAAATATTGCTTACAATGCAGGGTGTTTTTTTAAGGTGGATTTTCCTTTTAACATGATATAGTACTTAAAAAAGTAAGCGAAATTTTCAAATAACATTTTTTTCAAATCTCAACTGTGACGAATATATGGCCATTACGAAAATCAAAAGGAATAAACTCAAATTTCAACAAATATCCAGATATTAGTCCTCTTAGCATAGCATAAAAATTGTCAAGAGCGCACGATGTTTTATAGAAGCAGTGATAAATTGAGTTTTGTACAATACGCTATTTCGATTTTTTAAAATGGTTGCTATGTTATTAGTATTAGGGGAGTGTTACCAAGTTGCTACCGCAGCATCGCGGTTGTATTCCGAACGATTTTCTGTGCGATGTCATCTCGCATCGTGCCGATTTGTTTATCTTGTTAGAAGACCTTGGCCACATAGAATGTTGCAAATCGATCAAGAGTTTTAGATATCGTTGAAGATGATTCAGTTAATAGTACCGCAAAAGCAAGTCGTGGCATTTTATAGCAAAGTGTGGAATCCTTAAAAAAACAATTTTATCTCTATCACGTGCAACGAGTGGAAGCTTTTATGCTGCAAGACAATCCTCAAAACGTTTGTAAGGAGCTTATACAGCAAATCGCGTGCAATGAGAATTTAACTAAGTTTATTCTAGTTACAGATTTTTACTCGTAATGCGATCAATAATTTCCGAAACACTCATGTACGGGCTATGGAAAATCCCCACGCTATACTTTGGACAGATTTTCAACACATAATTTCTTAAAATTTTTGGGCTGGTATTGTTAATGATATACTTATGGGTTCTTTAATACTACCAGATTGAATGACTGGCTTAGACTATCTGCATTTTTTTCAAACAATTGAGTTACTTGAGGATTTGTCCCTAAAGGTAAGACAATCCATGTGGTTTTTAAACGACGATACTCCACCTCATTTTAGACGCGAAGTGCAGGATTAATTAAATAAATGAGTTTTCAAATAGGCGGATGGACCAATATCATGGCCTCCAATGTCGCCAGACTGTAATACATGTGATTTTTAATTGTGGGATAACAATGGAAGAACTACGCAAACGAAAATAATTCGAGGTAAACCATCGCTACTCTCGGCATGCACAGAGTCGTAGATACGCCGAGGGACAGATTATGTGATTATGCATTTCCATTAGTTGAGAAATTTTGAGAAAATGTTATTTGAAAAATGAGCTTATTTTTTAGCACTTTACCGTATTGAAACGAAACTCCAACTTGAAAAACACCTTGTATGTATCCTAAGACCGAGTTTAAATTTACACTAACATATTTCTGTATTAAGTTCACATTTAAGTAAGAGTCATTTTGAACAGAAATTTCGAACTTTGAGACTGTTTACCAAAAATAATACATTTTTGACTGTTTGTCTTCCCCTGAAAACGATTTTTTTTTGCATTAGATAATTTTAAAAATTAATTTTGTCAGTTATAATTAATGCACGCCGAGTAGACATCTAACGGAATGTTTGTTTTTATTAAACGCTTTCGATGTTAGTGATATAGTGATGCAGTTATAATATATTTTTAAGTCATGCAAGGTAGGTACAGAAAGTAGATTTTGTATAATATATAAGAGGATATATCTAATTTGCAGCAGAAGAGTTGCCAGTTTTGATAATATTGGTGAAATAGTTTTTACAGTAAATCATTAGTTGTCACTGTAAAATTAACTACTGCAAAAGATACTAGGATTATTCGACTTTGCAGATGTGTTGTTTCGAGTAGGTACTCCAGATTTCGCAAGTAAATATTATTATTAAATTGAAATGTTTATGATGTGCTGTGAATCACTATTTGAAGTTATAGAAGTTATTGACGATATTAAATTTTGATAATGATCTAAAAGAAATATTTCATATACCTTAAGGGAGGTTAACTTTTCTAGGAAATTACTAATTGCAATTTTCTTTATATCTCAGATTCATCGTTAAAAACTGCCATTTTCGTTGCAATAGAATTAATTGTTTAGTTTCACGTACGCTTGTAATGTTAATTAGTTACACGATTTATACCAAGCTTTTAGGGATTTGCGAACATAAACCAGATTTAGAAATAATTTTTTTAATAATCTCCAAGAACGAAATTCATAATGTGGTCACGAACTTCACGCACTTATGCGTTTATTATTATATGTCTACAGACCACAGAGTTTATTTGTTTACAATCTCGCAAACAAGAGTTTTAGATACGTATCGTATTTTGCAGAAAAAAAAAATGGGAGCCCTGTATAAAGTTATGTTGGAAAGCCATTTGTTTGTGATAATCAACACCTTTAAGTGTTTAAAGTAAGTTTTAAAATGTTCTACGCTACTTTTGCAAAGTAATTTTTTGAAGAAGTTTTTTTGAGTCGCTAGATCCAAGGTATTTTTTTTGTCGACGGCGATTTAAAAGGCGAATTTTCAGTGATTTACAGTGATTTCCTTATAAAGAAAAGCGTTCAGTTTGGAATTTCTTTTATTAAGACAGTAATAGATGCTTTTGCTCAACAGAAGAATAGAAGAGGTATAGTAGGAAATACAGGTAAGTAATTTACTATTTTATATTATTGGTATACAATTCCATTCCTATATACCTCCGTTACCCTTTAAAATAGTCATTTAGTTATCAAATAACTTTCAACTATAATAAGATTCCAGCCGATTTAAGATATGTACAACCTTAGAAATTTAATGTTAACATTTAATATGTAGTGTAATTTTTTATTTTCATTTAAGGTGTCTTTGATGGCAGGTCATCGTCTCGTGTTTTAATGCATTGTATTTTGTACTATTTCTTTAAATAATATTAAACGTAGAAGAAACTTAAATATTGTTATCGGTTATTAAATTTATATATTTATTATATTAATTAATGATTAATTTAGTTACAATTTATTTGCATTTTTAGGTTACGTAAGGAAGCCTATCCTCAACTTCGCTTTTTGTAATGTTTTTTTCACTTTACATTAAAGTCATTATTTATTTATAATATAAAACAGAGTAGCTATTTATAATAAAGATTAAATAGGATAAATTGGACAAACTTAAATACGTTCGAAGGCAATTAAAACAAGAAAAAATAATTTACTTGGACAACCGAATAATTATTAACTATAACTGTGATTAAAAAAAGATTAAAACCAAAATTTGGTATGGAAGCATTCATTGCCAATTCAGCATTATATTGAATCCCATTTTTAAATCATCCCCTCATATGAAGACGATTTACTAGTGTTTCAAAATTGCAAATCGTGTCTGGGGAACTAAAAACTGCAAATAATAAAATTACTTTTTCTCATGTTCTCAAACAATGGAGAAGAGGAAGCGGATTCTCTTAAGTGAACAAATAACTTCTAAAGGGTAATAAATAACTTTCCTTTGGGCATTCAGTGATTAATCGCTTATGTAGCCGGTCTACGCTCTATTAATGTAATGGCCAACAAAATCATTTTGTAATAATGACAGGGTCATTTCAATATGAAAAGAATATCAAAAGAATTGCCATTCTATCCATATCGTTTTAATTATGGAAAATAATGGAGATAATGGGAAAAGCTAATGGAATCTGACCTACCGAAGAATCAGTTTGCCGAGTTTGATAAATTGGTTGTTTCGTATAGATATACCAAATTCGACATTTGGGGCCATTATGCTCCTGCGGGAGTATTTGTAGAGTTTTTTATTTAAACTTTGTTGACGGATACCATAGTATTAGGAAAACTTTATTGCTACTGGAAAATATAGACAGCTTCCACTTGATATAAAAAGTAACAAATCTAGATATACCTATTAAGAGGTAACTACAGGTAATTTTAAGGTAAAGAAATTAATACTTAGGGTTAAGTAAAGTTTGTGATAGAAATCCGTATAAAAACCCTGTTAAGTAGCTTTGCCCGGAACTTCCCCCACCATGAATATTATTATTGTTATCAAATAAATAAATCGGTTTTCTGTTTATATTTTGAACGGGGTCTACAAGCTTTATTTTAAAAGATAAAAAAAAAGGTTAAATACAAATATTTAAGGATTCATATAAACCCAAATGCTAAAAAAATAAACAATTGACAATTGGAAATTAAAAAAATTGGCATAAACTTTGTTATTGTAAATGGAACTCTCTGTATAACATTTCTGATTCTGATTTCTAAAATATACTAGGTTTAATAACTTTCTCTTTAAACACAACAGAGAAATTTGATAAAAATCCTGCCATAGATGCAAGTATATTTCTATTGTCTACATGTGTTACAAGCTGGAATGTTTTCCTTCTTTCTAACAAATTTCCTCTTATGGTAGGGTTTTGCCAATTTTACCATCTTTTAAAGATCAAACCCTTTTATATTTATATTGAGCAGGAAAAGACGAATTTAATAAAACAATAATATACAGGATGTTCAGAGATATTTAGTGCCGTATCTACAGGGTTCCTTGAAAAAGATACAAAACAACTTCAAATATAATTAGGGTTTATCCTGAACCGTCAGGAAATGCCAAAGAAAGAAACAAAAGACCATTGGAAAGTAGAGAAAAATAGATAAGCACGGATTTTTTAAGAGGAACACCCTGTATATTTTTAATTTGTATGAAAGATCTTTCTTTTCCGATTCCAAAAATATATCAGACTATATTTACTTAAACCGTTTATTAATTAGTTTTGTTTAACTCTAATGAGATTTGCAGTATCTTATATTAAATTTATATTTTTAGGGGTGTATTTCCATGCGCTTATTTTCGACGTAGTCTCTTTTATTTTTGATGCATTTCTGAATATTCTACTTCAATTTCCTGTTAATAGTGTCCCTGGAAATCTGGATGATTCTGATTTAAAATTACGATTTCTTCCCGAATTCTTTGTTGGAGAGCCTGAATGTTTTGAGGCCTATCATAATTCTTTAGATAGCCGCATAGGAATATGTCAGGTAGAGTAAGGTCCGGCCATCGAATGGGGCCACTTCTTCTGTATCTTCATATCGGTTGTTAAGAAAACTTCTACCATATAAGGTTGTTATATGCGTAGTAGTTGAAGGTGTCTTTCACCAGTTAAGCTACTGTCAATGAAGATTGGACCAATAATCCTGTTAGCAAACACGCCGTATCAAACATTGAAGCTTCGTGTATAGATTTGTGGTCGACCAAAAGAGTTTGTTTTTTCGACTGAACGTCGACCTGTTGTGAATGTTGCTTCATCTCTATAAATTATTTTATTTAGAATATGCGAATGTTTGTGTAGTCTTATTGTGATATCACAGCAAAACTCCAGTCTTTGCTGCATACGGTTATAGGTTAGCCCTTGGACAGACACAAAATTGTAAGGGCAGACTGAGTAAGGGCATCTGAAAAGGCCCGTTAGGGCATTTCTATAAAAAGAACATCATTTTAATTTTATGGTCACAAAAAGACACTTTGACCTTACCTTATCTTATGGTACTATTTGACGGTGTGTGGCTTTCTCGATCTGCAATATGATATTGGCGTCGTATAATTGGCGCGTTACTTCCATTTGAACAGTCAAATTTGATAATATTTTTTATTAAGTGAATAACCTATTTTTGAAAGAGTAATGATGATACTGACATAGCCTGTTCTTAGGGGAAAAATGTCAGGTACTTGGTTTCCAAGGCACACCACGTTAAGGAGAAACCCTAAAACTTCTATATTCAATTTTTTTTTGTATCTTTCGGGCAGCCTTGTAGTAAATATCGAAAACGTCGATGCGCCTTTTTTTAGTTTCATATTTCTTATTTTCAGCAAATTCAGGCAGTTATATAAAGAGAAACTGTATACTTTTCTTTCCCATATAAAAGGAAATATCTATTAACAGGAAAGTTCCTAATTTACTAAGGTAATTTACCGAATTATTGTTTCAAATAATTTAATAATAATTAATATTTTGATATATTTTTTGCTCTTAGAGTGTTTTGCAGTTAGTGGAGAGCTAATCATATGGTTTGCATCCGGAAACTCCAGTAAACGAGTTTTTTTAATGTTAACATTTTTATGTATTACCTTTTTTTTAATTGAGTACTTTTTTTTTAATTATTTTTTATGATTTTTTTATATTTTATTTTAGTACTTATAACTTTTTTAATTTCTTTTTATTTTTTTATTAAAATTATAATTAATAATATATAAATATAAATAAAAATAGATATGTTATTTTTTTATTATAAAATGCAGTTTTATTATGAGTAACGACTTTTAACAAAAACTTTATCATATATAATATATACTCAATTTTGTTCCGTCATTTCTGAGAATATTTAGTACATTTCTTTTCATGCATGTAAGAATATAAAAAATAGAATCGCTTTGGAAATTAAAAATTCATGGTAGGGATTAATTTGACAATTTAAAAAAAAATTGATATGTTTATTCTAGCACTTAAAAGGAGCTAATTTTAAAAGAATCTGAGTGGGACAACAGATTGTAACAAAAATTTTTTCCAAAGTTAAAACATAGGCGGGATGGGGCAAAGAATTTGGTTCCATCTCACATTGGGGTCAGACCAAGACCAAAATTTGATTTATCAATTCAAAAAATTAGAAAATTTTAGGTTTCAAGACTAAAAATGATTTAAGACAAATTAACTCAGGTTTTTCCATTAAGCCTAGGGTATCTCAGCAGTCTTATTAGTAGCAATGAGAATGCATTAAGAAAGGATTATTTTGCATTGTGATAATATCATAATAAGAAATAGAAACGTTTGTGCATTTCAAATATACAAGGCTTCCTAATATCTTATGAGAACTAGGACAGAATTGCCCTGGATCGGTAGTTATTGTGGGAGTCAATAACAATTGCAACAGTGTTACCGAGTTTTCGAAATGAATGTATTTTTCGGTATTTAAACAACATTGGCTCAATCTGCTATTCAAAAAGATTTTCGCTATATATACATTTCTTGATCATTTTTGGGTATATTTACATAAGTGTGTCAAATTTACCGATAATTATTCATGAAAGCATGTTGTCTAAACATTGCATGAGGTTATATTCATATTTTGGTTCTTTTGACAAAATATTGAAATAATCGAATGCAGCTTTTTATTGACAACCCGCTTGAAAGAAAATTTATCAGGTTTATTAAGCTTAAAAAAAATCGTTTCCGAAGCGCCACATTTTAATTTTTTGTAAAATTTAATTTAAGTCTAAAAGACAACTGCATAATTTTAACAATCTTTACTACAGATGTACCTGTAGGGTGTGTTCTCTTCAGTTTAAGCTAAAAAAATAATAATTTGCAATTTGATTTTTATGATTCTGAATTAATCCAGGTTGAAAAAAGATGCCAACACTACTTAGAGTGATGCCAGATGTAATTATTTCAGTTACTAGTCCGCGCAACTGAAATATATAAATAAAATATTTTTTAGGATTTTAAAATTTCAAAACATCATATCATACTGGCTCAGTCACATTCGGTGTCATCTTACTTGAAAATTTACAAGCTGATGCCTTTGATTACCCTCTTATGTATATAATATGCCACCCCATATGGTTTGGTAAATCGTTGGGGACGGGACGCACGCACTTACGAGCACTCGTGTTTAATGAGCTAACCATTTTCAAACAGTTTGTCATTGTGCGAATTTAATTGCGTTGTTATATCATCATTAAACGATGACAGGCGGTCGCTTCCTGTAAAATATGGCTCTTTTCATTCCAAATTGCTTGAATTAATATTTTATATTCGGTGGAAGGATTGTTTTTAGGGAACTTAAGCGACTTTTACTCAAATTTTTTACAGTTCTTTGCTTTTCGTTTTGTGCACTATTCTTTTTGTTTTTTCTTTCAGTAGAGTTTTTATTTTGTTTAGTTCTTATAACATAACATTAAATACTTACGGTGTAATTTTTGTCGAAACATGAACAGTAATACTTTTCAGTTAGTTCTTTATTATGTGTTTAGGTTAATGTATATAGTGTATTATAATTTATTCAATAAGCATTTTTCTTACCTTGATTTGTAATAGAAAACAAAAAATGAGCAACCTTTATAACATTAAACGAGTATCATATATTTTTAAATTATAACATCCAGTCAGCTAACTAATTTTTGGGTTACTTATTCAGCTACTTATTTAATACTTAGTTTTTTCTTCGTCTCAACGCTTTAAAAAATTATTACAAAATATCCAACTATAAACACATAAATTTAGTAAGACAGGTTAGGCTGCTCCTGGTAGTTATTATTGTTATTAACGGTTTTTTCTCATGAGTTAATAAACTTCTTATATAACAGACTTATAAAAATATTTATCTACTCATTAGTTTTTAGTCTATAAAATTTGCAACACTTGTGGCAAAATAATAACAGTTTCCTTTACAAAGACATCGAATAACTGAGATCATTTCCGTTATTTGATGGCCATATTTGTCGAATGCATGAAGTCAGCTTTCTAGACGGTTTGATGGTTTAAATAGAACATAAGCCAGTGGCGGAGTGTTTGTTTTAAAACAGCATTTTGACCAACAAAATATATATTTGGCAAAATTACATTCTATTGTAATTTATGCGTATATTACTTTGCTATCTCTAAGCATCTATCTGGTATAAGTTAAAAGAAAATCTTATCAGGTAAAGACAAAAATCATTTAGTTTAAGGTCAGTAAAAGCATGTCAACCATTAAAATCAAACTTCTTAAGTTTGAATTTAAATTTTTCGCTAAACTAAACTATTAACCAACCAATTTACAAATGTAATGTTTGTGAAATAGCATCCTCTTCGATACTTTCGAAAGATGATTCCTTTTAAGGCACCGAGTCTGGGACAAAAAATTTATTAGCAGTCAATGTGTCAGTAAATTACGACTTCAACAATTATGAGCGATGTTATCCCTTACAACCGTGGGTGCGACACAATTATCAGCTTGTTGAAACTGACACAAGTGATTAGTGGTACCTCACTAATTGATGGTTAGTTTACCTCTAGAAATGCATTGCATTATAAATCAGTTTTAACCTTAGCAAAAGACGACCAACCTCTTTTAACTTAAATCTTTTGTAAACATCCTTAAAATATACCTATTATATATCCACCGACGTATTGCAATACTTGTTATTTATTAAGTGATAATTTTCACATGAAAAAACAAAGGTAATATTAAGAAATCATGGTTTTTGGGATTAGACCGTGTCACCCTTGATTTTCTCAAAACCAAGGTACAAGATTGCTACGCTCTTATTTAATAATTATTATTACTGTTTTATTATAAATTCACAAAAAGGTATCAAGATTACAGCTCGTGGTCAACAGAGCGTGCAATGTAGATGCCCTAGCTCAATTAACCCGGAGAGTAGGGCGAGGGAAAACTTAAGAAATCTTAAAAAAAAAGAGAGAGAAAAAAGAAATGAGCGCCACCAATTTAGAACGGCTTAAATTGGAAAGCCACTTGATCTTTGCGGCACTTGCTTCCTCTTGATACTTTAAAAGAAAAAGAGTGAGCTAAATAAAACACAAATATAGTAAAAAAAAAAAAAAATCTTTATTATCAGTTACGGTATAAAAGAAGAAAAAAAAATAAAATGTAAACAATAGGTGTCACCAAATCCAGCAGCACCTGGAAGTTCTGAGACGCTCCTAACTTCAAACTAGGCCCGTGACATGGGATTAGTCCCGAGTCTTGAAGTTAAGCCCGTGACTTGAAATTGTCTGTGACTTGCAGTTGTAATTAGCCCCTGAGTTGAAATTAGGACTGTGACTTACAGTTGGCCCCTGACTTGAAATTAGGACCGTGACTAACAGTTGGTCCCTGACTTGATCCCTATGAAAACAAAAATTTTCTAGAATTTTTCATAGTGATTCAAAGTCTATAACGAAAACCCAAATAATTTCAATTAATTTAAAAAAATCCCCAAAAGGTTTCTACTGATTCAAAATGAACTGAACAGTCAGAACAATAATTTAATTTTAAAAATTTAGTCCTACCGAGAAGTATAAAAAAATATTTAATTAATTTCAAGACACTTAGCAGAACTTTTCTGTAAATAAATTAAAACCGCAAGCAACAAAATAAAAAAAATACAATTAAATAATTTAAAATGAAGTCACTAAAGATACCATCAATAAGCACAAATGCCCTGATGGGTATCGAAAATTCAGTCGAAACGTTGTCAATAAATCCAACAAATCCACAAATACAAACTAAGACCGGAAAGGAAAATTCTAAAAATTTACTTTATCAAATACAATCTCAATAACCAGCGTTAACACTAAAATAAATACAAGGTTTCGACTGAATCCGAATGATTTAAATTAGAAATACATAATAAAGTAAAAATAATTCTAATACTTAAAAAAAATTAGGCCCTGATGATGACCTAACATTAATCGAAACGTTGGGTAAGAAAAATATAAGCACATTATTATAACTGACTCCAATAACTAAATTCAATTTACAATAAATAAATTTGTAACAAAATCGATTACTATAACAATTTCCCGTATAAACTAAATAGAAAATTTAGACTGACCTCGGCCAATCTAAATAGAAATGAGAATAAAATGAAAAAAAAAATAGCAAAATCTTAACAAAAGAAGGTATGTATAGACCTGAAGAATAGCAAATATTTAAGCGAAACGTTGTGAGAATACTTAACAAAAAATATAGATATAATAAGGCAGCAATAAGAAAAATCAAATGGCACAAATATATTTAAATTTTAATATAACCAGCTTAAAAAAAAGGTTTTTATTTAACCACTTATTTTCCAGCGGCAAATCAAAATGCAAAAAAAAATACCATAAACTAAAAGAAAAGCAATTTACGTCATACTTAATTGTTACTGAAAACCTCTGCAAGCCATTTATTAATCTGTTTATTATCTATTAAAAAGAACGAATGCAGTAATCAAATCACACTATGCAAGCTGCTTAAATATTGTGGTTTTATTTTAAAATAAAATAGAGCCAATTTACGATCCACAAAATATGGTTAATATAATAGGAAAATGAATCAAATTACTGAGGTAAAAGATGTTCGACGAAATACAAACTAAAAATTATCTTCGCATGAATTCGTTACACTTGCATTTAATTTTTAAGATTTCAAAAAAAATATATAAAAACTAGCCCCCTTTGCATCAAAAAAATAATCGTCTCACCCGAGCAAAAGTTAATTTCAAAAAAAAAAAAAATGAGAAAAGTTACCAAATTACGAATAGCAAAATTTAAGAAAAAAAAGATACCCTTTTCAGGATAAATGATATTAAAGCAAATTACCTATCCAATAGGGTCACTCAGTTCTAGTCAAAAAGTGGTTTCACGTGCCAAGTACAAGGGCATGGAAAATGGCGGTCTGGTCCAATCTTCAGCTCAAATCCTCTCTTAGAGAGATTTTCTAGCACGAAAAATAACACTCACAGTGCAAACTATAATGTGCCCGAAAAACTAATGCGGTGTTGAGGAAAAATCCCGCTAACGGATTTCCAAGATTTTCCTAGATTATTTCCTCAGACCCGCGCTGAAGACCTGTGGTTTATCTGCAGGTGACCAGAAAAGTGAAAAATGTGTTCCCCCAGCTTCCTTTCCATCTAGAACTTTGGTTAACTAAGGTGGCGGAATACCATTGGCTAGAGTATGTCAGGTGCTAACAACCTTGCCAAAAGAGCACATAGACGGAATAAAACAAGGATATGATTAACATGTTAGACAAGAAAAACGACTCTCCATTGGTTGATAAAGATACAGGAAATAATGCAGGAATACACTTGGCAACAGCGAAAAAGAAGCCTGCGCTCTGGATATGAGGGAGTAACGGATGGAGGGTTCCGAGAATAAGTTAATATGGAAGTCTTAGCCGAATAGATCCGAAAAGTTCCGAGACGACGCAATAATAACATTGACAGAAACAACTAACCTGAAATTTAAAAGCAACGCCAATGCGAAATGGAAATGTAAATAAACAAATAATATTTAATTAATTACTCTAGTACTAATGGAAAAGGACCACTCAGAAAAGTCAAATATTAGTCCGGAGTAGAGTACCAAAGAGTCAAAAAAAAAAAAAGATGTGCTAATGCAGGAGTAGTTAAATGTCATAAAAATGAAACGTAAGTTGAGTTTAATTTAATAGAATTTTCCCAACTGTATAAACTCATTATTTAACCATAAAATAGGAATTTATTCACACAATTATTAACTATTTTAGGAAATGCATCAGACGCAGACGTAACGAAATTTCAGTTTATATTAGGCTCCAAGTAATTATGCAACTATGGACAAAACAAAAGTCGATCTGAATTTCGGAACATCAAACATTGATAGAAATTATAAGAAGGCTGTAGTTTATATAGTCTCAGAAAAAAAAAAGGTAAGAATATCAATATTGAATCGAGAAATACCTTTGGTTTATTTATGTCTAACTTAAATGAAAATACCTTTATATGTTACATATTCACAGCAAAAGGAAACACGAATAATAAAATGTGGATTTAAGAGAAACTATGAAGTGGTGTATATATAGTATCTATAGTCCCAAAAATAATCCTATGTATATCTGAAAAGAAATATTTATCAAGGCAACCTTTTTTTTATACAAGTATTTACAGTTCAATATTAATACATAATATCGACTTTATATCAAAGAATTTATTGGGGTACTAATGATTTGGTTTTTTTTTTACAGCGACAGAAGAGTTATACAAAATATACCCTCGAATCTAAAAATGCAGCATATCTAGCCAAGGAAAACGAAAATCCCAAGACTTGTATAAAGGACTCGAAAACAGGTTTTCAAAATTAATAAAATTTAATTTATAACTACTCTGTAAAATATATGGGAAATAAATAGTTTGTCTAAAGTGCAATTCGAAGTTTTTATTATACAGTATATAATTATTAAATTCGGCAAAATTAAATAAATCGAACAATTATATTTGAACTGATTTTTTTTTGGCGACATCTATGAACGAACGCTAAACTTACACCATTTACTGAAAATTATCCCTTTATAACGTGAGTTCAGATATAGGTACAAAATTAACTACTTATCGAGAGGTGACACTGTGTGTACCGAAATTTGCTGCAAAAGGTGTTGAATTTATATTTCGCTTAAATATGAACAATGTAACCGCTTCTAATAAGAAAACTACTAATATCTAAGCAAATCAAACCAACAAGGCGTACATATTAATCACTAAACTTAATACTAAAGTAGTAGATTATAATATTAAATTAATCATACAATGAAATGCACTTATAACAAAATTAAACTGTTACAACTCCCCCTCTCCAAGGAAAGGAGGGAAACTTATAAGAAAAGTTAACCTACGATCAGAGCTAAATTAAAAAATAATATCCATAAAAGGTAAAGTAAAATAAAATATATTTTCCCAGTCTTTTGCCATACTATGCTTCGAAGCTCACTGAGAAAGATGTTCAAACCAACTATTCTCCTATAAAAACTGCCGAGTAAGATAAGCTACGAAGGAAATGACTAAGAAGGGAAACTAGTATAAGAGAAAAATAAAAAAACTTCTTTTAGTAACTAATTTAAACCAATTAGAAATGGTACCACTTAAATCAAATCATAACGCCAATAACCACTGATGGCACACTAATATATAAAAAAAAAAATAATTGACTAACAACCATAACTCAAAAAAAAAATATACACGGGAATCGCGACAAATTGCCTATTCAACCACAAAGGTAATACATCAGATTACAAATTTCCAGTACAAAAACAGTACCAATATCGATATAATAACGCTAATAAAATTAAGAAATTTTAATCAAAAGGAAACGGAACAAATAAGAAATTCCTGGCCACTTCGCCTTTCAGAGTTTCGGAATTCCCCAAGAAGAGCGAACAAGAGCAAAACAATTTCTACTCCAATAAAGTTGTGGGATTGGAGTGTGGCCAGAGTTGCGTGACACCCAAATAAGTGTGGGGCACCTCGTTGACTGGCTTGCATCGAGCACACCCTCAGGTCACTCTTCAACTCTGTCTGACTAGGCAACCAGGAGGCAGGAAAAACAAAAAGCGTAAATATTAATTTAAATTCACAAATAAAAAAAAGTGTTGTTACCCAAAAGTCCCACCAAACAAAAGGGAGTTCGATATAGCTCGACCAAGCTGAAAGATACACTAGCCGCAGCGACTATGTACCGTGCAGACCAAAAAAAAAACTAAACAAAAAAGCTACTAGGGTGTTCCGAATGTTGTCACTGCCACCAACTGGCTGAATTCTAATAGGTCAACTGGAGCTCAGGAAAATATACACGGGGTAATATGTGAACAAGATGTTAGGTAATAACGGCCAGATGTCAATTAACTATCCACATTATACTTTTTGCATATTCTAGCCGACGTGGTGGTATCCTCCCTGGGCTCTATGGCCGCTCATTGAGACTGCCAGGGGCCAAAGACCAGCCACCTCTAACTAGCCCTTCCAGGTGATCTGTCTCCTTCTGCACTGAATAGCACACAAGAAAACGTCGAAATCAGAATTTGATAGCACCCAACAACACTCAGCCTTTTATTTAAAAAAAGGCCGCACTAAAAAAGTTTAATAAAAAAGTCACAATAGGGTCAAAAGTCATAATCATGATGTGCAAACTTGCGCAAGCACAAAAAGTCAAATCCAGTATAACCAAAATATACAAAAGCCAAAATATCAAATATCAAAACCAAAAAAACTTAAATGGGTAATAATAAACATAACTAGCATAAATAAATATGTCATAATCAAAATAAAGAAAACTAAGTTTGGCGTCGCTAAGCGTCCAACAATTTAGTTACGAAATGCAAATTTGTTCAAAAAGTTTCAATATCTTAAATCCCAAATAATAAGGTAATTAGCTAAGAAAACCGACCTATCGGCAATAACTTAGCAAAATGAATACTGAAACAACAAAATGTATATATCAAATCCCAAATAATATGGAAATTTACTAAGAAAACCGATCCTAGCGGCAATAACTTAGCAAAATAAAACATAACTAAAGTTAGGGGCAATTAACTAAGATAATATAGCTACACCAAAATAAAGCCAAAAGGTAGAAAAGCTAAACCAATAATAATCATAAGCCAATAATAAAAGCAAAACATTAGTCAAAATCAGGGAGTGGAACTCGCCATCGTCGCGACCAGATTCAAAAAAAAATAACCCATCGATGATCTTGGTTGATAGGAAGCCGAAGGTTTTAACGGTGTGGACATTTAGTGGACTTTTACCACTGACAGTTTCCCGCCGCGACCGAATTCTAAAGCTCAGGCCGCGGGGCACAAATCCCAGAAATATCCCATCGATGATCTTGGTTGATGGGAAGCCGAAGCTTTTAACGGTGTGGACATTTAGTGGGCATTTACCACTGACAGTTTCCCGCCGCGACCAAATTCTTAGGCCCGGGCCGCAGGGCACAAATTCCAGAAATATCCCATCGAGGATCTTGGTTGATGGGAAGCCGAAGCTTTTAACGGTGTGGACGTTTAGTGGGCTTTTACCACTGACAGTTTCCCGCCGCGACCGAATTCTTAGGCCCGGGCCGCAGGGCAGAAAGAAGAATACAGGGACAAAAAAAGGTAAATTCTAAGCTGTGAGATCCATGTAATCATGGTGATGACCTTTAAGGCCAAAACAACCTAAAAACAAAGGTTGACAAACTGACAAGATAAACAAAAGTTGTTCAATAAACCACTAAAGACAAACATGTTATCCTATTCTAAGAAATAAGTTTGTCCAGAAACTAAATAACAATAGCAGTAGTATCGCTCACTGCTATGGCAAGAAATGGCCTGGTATACAAAGCAGACACGCCATGTTAAAAAAAGTCACAATCGGGGTATAAATCAAGTCTGGGAAAACAGTCAGAATTGGTGAATTTTAAAAGAATCAAAAGCATTAATTTCTGATCGAGTCTTACATTATCAAAAAAATTGCAGTGTTTCTAACCCTAAACTTAAAATTATAAAGAGAAAAGGGAAAAAAAATACAAACTATAATAATACGCAGTATAAAATATATGGTGAATAAAAAAAATATATTGTTTTGATCTTTCTAAATTAGTTAGATGGACAATCAGATTCAGATTGGATTAGCACCGGTTTAAGATCTTGAACGTGCCAAATACCTTTACTTACACCAAATTCATCTGCGAGCTCATATGTACAAGTTCCAGTTTTTCTTTTAATAATAAAAGGACCTATAAATTCGGGAGATAATTTAGCGCTAAAATAATTCGCGGCGTCAGATAAACTTTTATTTTTACGCCAAACCTGTTGGCCAATAGTATAACTAACAGGACGTCTACGCAAATTATAATGATGTTTACTTTTAAGCCGAGAGGTTTCAATTTTTTTACGAATTATTTGAAACAGCCGTTGAAATGATTCAACTCGTTTTCTAACGTAGCCCTGGTTTTCAGTATCGGGTCTATTAATGCTGTCTGAAAAATCTTGACCGAAGAGTTTATGTTCCCTACCAAAATTAACTAGAAAAGGTGTATAACCTGTTGTTTCGTGACGAGACGTGCGAATAGCGCAAGCAATTGAAGATAAGTTATCTTCCCAAGTTCGGTGATTATTTTGTTGTACATAAGAACGAAGCATGGTTTTTACAATACGATTAACTCGCTCGGTGTGATCAGCTCTAGGGTAATACGATGCGGTGTAAAATATTTTAACTTTATATTTGTCACAAAGAGATTGGAATTCTTTAGATTTCATTTGAGTCCCATTGTCGCAAGTTAGAAATTGAGGAGCTCCATAGACGAGGAAAATTCGATCTTCAACAAATTTAATCAAGGACTTAGCGGTAGCGGATCTGCAAGGAAAAAGTTCGACAAACTTGCTGAAATAGTCTGTTACTACTAAAATGTGTGTATTGCCTTGTTTTGAACGAGGCAATGGCCCAATGTAGTCAAGGCTGATAGACTGCCAAGGCTCTTTGATTTCAGGACGATTACCCATTAAACCTGCCGGAGGTTTTTGCTCTATTTTGTTCTGAGCACAAATTCTACAAGAGCGAACATACTTAGCCACATCGGCCCTCATTTTTGGCCAATGAAACCTTTCGGCTACCTTCCAAAATGTCTTAAAAATTCCAACATGACCCGCAGCTGGGTTATCATGGCAACGATGGAACACTTCCTTTCGCCTATCTTTGGGAACGACGATCTTCCAACAACTAGAATGATCTGGAAAGTTAGGATTAGCTGACTTGACAAATTTATACAAATTGCCATTTTCCACTCGCCAACAAGGATATTTTTCAGGGTGATCCTCTAACCTCGCCAACATTCCACGGTACCATTTGTCTGATGTTCTAGAAAAATCTAAAGATGATTCGATCTCGTTGACACTAGCGACTGTGTCAATACTAACTGGGACAGAACGTGAAAGAAAATCAGGTACTATATGTTCTTTACCTTTGCGGTGTATTAGTTGAAAGTCATAAGGTTGAAGGCGGAGAGCCCAACGTGCAAGACGACCTTGTGGATCTTTTACCTCTAGAAATGCATTGCATTATAAATCAGTTTTAACCTTAGCAAAAGAGGACCAACCTCTTTTAACTTAAATCTTTTGTAAACATCCTTAAAATATACCTATTATATATCCACCGACGTATTGCAATACTTGTTATTTATTAAGTGATAATTTTCACATGAAAAAACAAAGGTAATATTAAGAAATCATGGTTTTTGGGATTAGACCGTGTCACCCTTGATTTTCTCAAAACCAAGGTACAAGATTGCTACGCTCTTATTTAATAATTATTATTACTGTTTTATTATAAATTCACAAAAAGGTATCAAGATTACAGCTCGTGGTCAACAGAGCGTGCAATGTAGATGCCCTAGCTCAATTAACCCGGAGAGTAGGGCGTGGGAAAACTTAAGAAATCTTAAAAAAAAGAGAGAGAAAAAAAGAAATGAGCGCCACCAATTTAGAACGGCTTAAATTGGAAAGCCCCTTGATCTTTGCGGCACTTGCTTCCTCTTGATACTTTAAAAGAAAAAGAGTGAGCTAAATAAAACACAAATATAGTAAAAAAAAAAAAATCTATCATCAGTTACGGTATAAAAGAAGAAAAAAAAATAAAATGTAAACAATAGGTGTCACCAAATCCAGCAGCACCTGGAAGTTCTGAGACGCTCCTAACTTCAAACTAGGCCCGTGACATGGGATTAGTCCCGAGTCTTGAAGTTAAGCCCGTGACTTGAAATTGTCTGTGACTTGCAGTTGTAATTAGCCCCTGAGTTGAAATTAGGACTGTGACTTACAGTTGGCCCCTGACTTGAAATTAGGACCGTGACTAACAGTTGGCCCCTGACTTGAACCCTATGAAAACAAAAATTTTCTAGAATTTTTCATAGTGATTCAAAGTCTATAACGAAAACCCAAATAATTTTAATTAATTTAAAAAAATCCCCAAAAGGTTTCTACTGATTCAAAATGAACTAAACAGTCAGAACAATAATTTAATTTTAAAAATTTAGTCCTACCGAGAAGTATAAAAAAATATTTAATTAATTTCAAGACACTTAGCAGAACTTTTCTGTAAATAAATTAAAACCGCAAGCAACAAAATAAAAAAAATACAATTAAATAATTTAAAATGAAGTCACTAAAGATACCATCAATAAGCACAAATGCCCTGATGGGTATCGAAAATTCAGTCGAAACGTTGTCAATAAATCCAACAAATCCACAAATACAAACTAAGACCGGAAAGGAAAATTCTAAAAATTTACTTTATCAAATACAATCTCAATAACCAGCGTTAACACTAAAATAAATACAAGGTTTCGACTGAATCCGAATGATTTAAATTAGAAATACATAATAAAGTAAAAATAATTCTAATACTTAAAAAAAATTAGGCCCTGATGATGACCTAACATTAATCGAAACGTTGGGTAAGAAAAATATAAGCACATTATTATAACTGACTCCAATAACTAAATTCAATTTACAATAAATAAATTTGTAACAAAATCGATTACTATAACAATTTCCCGTATAAACTAAATAGAAAATTTAGACTGACCTCGGCCAATCTAAATAGAAATGAGAATAAAATGAAAAAAAAAAAATAGCAAAATCTTAACAAAAGAAGGTATGTATAGACCTGAAGAATAGCAAATATTTAAGCGAAACGTTGTGAGAATACTTAACAAAAAATATAGATATAATAAGGCAGCAATAAGAAAAATCAAATGGCACAAATATATTTAAATTTTAATATAACCAGCTTAAAAAAAAAGGTTTTTATTTAACCACTTATTTTCCAGCGGCAAATCAAAATGCAAAAAAAATACCATAAACTAAAAGAAAAGCAATTTACGTCATACTTAATACTAAAACCTCTGCAAGCCATTTATTAATCTGTTTATTATCTATTAAAAAGAACGAATGCAGTAATCAAATCACACTATGCAAGCTGCTTAAATATTGTGGTTTTATTTTAAAATAAAATAGAGCCAATTTACGATCCACAAAATATGGTTAATATAATAGGAAAATGAATCAAATTACTGAGGTAAAAGATTTTCGACGAAATACAAACTAAAAATTATCTTCGCATGAATTCGTTACACTTGCATTTAATTTTTAAGATTTCAAAAAAAAATATATAAAAACTAGCCCCCGTTGCATCAAAAAAATAATCGTCTCACCCGAGCAAAAGTTAATTTCAAAAAAAAAAAAATGAGAAAAGTTACCAAATTACGAATAGCAAAATTTAAGAAAAAAAGATACCCTTTTCAGGATAAATGATATTAAAGCAAATTACCTATCCAATAGGATCACTCAGTTCTAGTCAAAAAGTGGTTTTACGTGCCAAGTACAAGGGCATGGAAAATGGCGGTCTGGTCCAATCTTCAGGTCAAATCCTCTCTTAGAGAGATTTTCTAGCACGAAAAATAACACTCACAGTGCAAACTATAATGTGCCCGAAAAACTAATGCGGTGTTGAGGAAAAATCCCGCTAACGGATTTCCAAGATTTTCCTAGATTATTTCCTCAGACCCGCGCTGAAGACCTGTGGTTTATCTGCAGGTGACCAGAAAAGTGAAAAATGTGTTCCCCCAGCTTCCTTTCCATCTAGAACTTTGGTTAACTAAGGTGGCGGAATACCATTAGCTAGAGTATGTCCGGTGCTAACAACCTTGCCAAAAGAGCACATAGACGGAATAAAAC
Organism: Kuschelorhynchus macadamiae; assembly: GCA_030620095.1. Classification (NCBI taxonomy): domain Eukaryota; kingdom Metazoa; phylum Arthropoda; class Insecta; order Coleoptera; family Curculionidae; genus Kuschelorhynchus; species Kuschelorhynchus macadamiae. Next base: position 182,549 of record JAUTXW010004472.1, on the reverse strand, counting down.
AAGGATATGATTAACATGTTAGACAAGAAAAACGACTCTCCATTGGTTGATAAAGATACAGGAAATAATGCAGGAATACACTTGGCAACAGCGAAAAAGAAGCCTGCGCTCTGGATATGAGGGAGTAACGGATGGAGGGTTCCGAGAATAAGTTAATATGGAAGTCTTAGCCGAATAGATCCGAAAAGTTCCGAGACGACGCAATAATAACATTGACAGAAACAACTAACCTGAAATTTAAAAGGAACGCCAATGCGAAATGGAAATGTAAATAAACAAATAATATTTAATTAATTACTCTAGTACTAATGGAAAAGGACCACTCAGAAAAGTCAAATATTAGTCCGGAGTAGAGTACCAAAGAGTCAAAAAAAAAAGATGTGCTAATGCAGGAGTAGTTAAATGTCATAAAAATGAAATGTAAGTTGAGTTTAATTTAATAGAATTTTCCCAACTGTATAAACTCATTATTTAACCATAAAATAGGAATTTATTCACACAATTATTAACTATTTTAGGAAATGCATCAGACGCAGACGTAACGAAATTTCAGTTTATATTAGGCTCCAAGTAATTATGCAACTATGGACAAAACAAAAGTCGATCTGAATTTCGGAACATCAAACATTGATAGAAATTATAAGAAGGCTGTAGTTTATATAGTCTCAGAAAAAAAAAGGTAAGAATATCAATATTGAATCGAGAAATACCTTTGGTTTATTTATGTCTAACTTAAATGAAAATACCTTTATATGTTACATATTCACAGCAAAAGGAAACACGAATAATAAAATGTGGATTTAAGAGAAAGTATGAAGTGGTGTATATATAGTATCTATAGTCTAAAAATAATCCTATGTATATCTGAAAAGAAATATTTATCAAGGCAACCTTTTTTTTATACAAGTATTTACAGTTCAATATTAATACATAATATCGACTTTATATCAAAGAATTTATTGGGGTACTAATGATTTGGTTTTTTTTTTACAGCGACAGAAGAGTTATACAAAATATACCCTCGAATCTAAAAATGCAGCATATCTAGCCAAGGAAATCGAAAATCCCAAGACTTGTATAAAGGACTCGAAAACAGGTTTTCAAAATTAATAAAATTTAATTTATAACTACTCTGTAAAATATATGGGAAATAAATAGTTTGTCTAAAGTGCAATTTGAAGTTTTTCTTATACAGTATATAATTATTAAATTCGGCAAAATTAAATAAATCGAACAATTATATTTGAACTGATTTTTTTTTGGCGACATCTATGAACGAACGCTAAACTTATACCATTTACTGAAAATTATCCCTTTATAACGTGAGTTCAGATATAGGTACAAAATTAACTACTTATCGAGAGGTGACACTGTGTGTACCGAAATTTGCTGCAAAAGGTGTTGAATTTATATTTCGCTTAAATATGAACAATGTAACCGCTTCTAATAAGAAAACTACTAATATCTAAGCAAATCAAACCAACAAGGCGTACATATTAATCACTAAACTTAATACTAAAGTAGTAGATTATAATATTAAATTAATCATACAATGAAATGCACTTATAACAAAATTAAACTGTTACAACCGTGTCAAATGGAATTACTTTCCGACGTTTCGCCTTCGATTGCACAAGGCATCTTCAGGGACTTTCACTTCACGAAATCGGAACACTGAATGACCTCGGAGAGACCCAGGCCGGCTATTTATAGTCGACCTGTGTTTACCGAAGCGTGACTCGGTGTAACGATCGGTTTCTGTGATGTAGACTAAAGCCCGTATCTCTATTAAAATTGTTAGGATGCTTATAAATTTCAATAGATTCTCTAATTTTGTGTTTATAGAATCCCGAAACCGATGCAAGAATGTTGATGTTCAGATACAGCAGATTGTACAATTTGTTTCTTTCTGATACATCGTTCATGTTCCTTAAGCCTAGTTGATATGGATCGTCCAGTTTCTTCAATATAGACATCACCACAGGAACAAGGAATTGCATATACTCCTTTCGTTTGAAAAGGAATAATGTCCTTTAGCGATCGCAAACATTGTCCAATTTTTTTGTGTGTTTTCAAGATTGTACGTATGTTGGACCGGCGAAGTAACTTTGCAATCTTGTCTGTGGTTCCGTGTATAAATGGAAGAACTACATTTCCTATCGGTAATTCCTTATTAGTATCATTTTGTGGAGTAGGATTATTATATTTTCTAATTGATCGTCTAATATCATCAGTGCAATATCCATTCCCTCTTAAAGCTTGATTCAGTTTGTGTTTTTTGTTTTTTGTTTTTTGTTTTTTTTTTGTAGTAGTAGATCCTATTGCATTGACGATAGGTCGAAGTGGTACATTAACCTTGTGTATTCTAGGTAGTCCATAGAACCGCGGGATCCTTGAGCTGCTCGGCCTTAACATCTTCTTCTCCTCTGCTGGATGCGTTTATAAGGTTGGTTATCCGTCTTTCAATTTTGTTGGTTCTGGGTCTGCTTGGATCATTCTGTAGATGTTGTCGTCCAAAAGTAGTTGTATTTTCTTCATGATTTCTTAATTGACCACAGCCGTGAAAGCTTTCGTTCAAAGGTAAAATTACTTAATGCGCTACACAATGCCCCTCAGTTATTGAGCAAAAGTGAGAATACCAAAGTTTTAGCTTTTTGTAGAGTACCCACTACGTTTTTTTTTTAGAATATATTTTAAAGTAATCTTGGGATATAATTAAAAAAAAATAGTTAGTAATTATCGAAATACTTTAATTGTTTTAGCAAGATATATAAAATTTTTTTCTTTTAATTAACTAACACTTATTGGCCAAAATAGCAACAATTTAATTATTTATTTAATGGTTGTTTTATTGAACGGTTTTTTTGGACTGGGTTTAAAAATTTTAGCGTCTAACAGCGTTAGATAACATCCCAATTGTCTCTCAATCATTGCCAGTCAATAAAAAAACTAAATTCTGATATCTAATAAATTAAATTAATAATCAATAAAGTAATTGTAAATTGGTGCCATCTATTTCTTAGTGATTAAACTTTACTTTTATTAATTACATACGGGCTTCCCACGCTGGTTTTGACCTACTCCAAATCACTGCCAATTCAGATTATATGTATAGATCAACTGGTGCTATTAGATAACATGTACATAATTACGTTATAGTTTAGTGTCCTTGCTTCTATTCCCGTTTGGTTTTTGTCTAATAGATTTCTTAAGTCAACTTTCAGTTCTGTTACCGTACCTGCGCACCATTGAGGTCATAGCTAACCATGACAGTTATCCCGACTTTGGGCCTGCAACCGTAGCTTTCCGTAGAAACCGATCGATAGAAATTAACAGGCGCGAAATACAAAGTTTTTTTGCGTGTTTTATGGATTTACCAGTTTTTCTTATAACAGTGGCGATGTACCAATACTGAGAGTTACTTACTGCATTAGTTTATGCAGTTTTAAACCATGTTAACTAAAACTTAAGAATACATGACATTATGCGCTTTAGAGTTTAATTGTGTTGGTTCCATACATTAAGTAATTTAAGTTCTATAAAAGCGCATCTATGTTTTGTAAAGAATTTGTTCAATTTTAACTCACTTTGGTAAGATTTAAAGTAAAATGTATATGCAATTTTCCTAACTTATGAATTTCTTTGCTCTAAATTCAGAAAGGTCCTGAAGAAGAGAATAAGCATTCTAGACCTTTACTTCTGACGGTAATGGCAAGTTCTTTAGTTTTTTTCAAGAATGAAAACTATTTGTCAAAATAAGGAAACGGAGGTTCCCAAAGGTCTATTAGATATATCTGGGAGATTGTCAATTTTTCGAGTATGAAACTTTCTGTCGTACTTATTTATTTTATTTCTTGATTCAGCACCAATTTCACTAAAAAAATTGCTTGACGTGTGTAAGCATTTGTGCAAAATTACTGTCGTTGGATACCAGAGATAGCTCTCTAAAAAAATACTGGCCGATTTAAATGTATATTTTTCAAATGAATTCAAGTTTAAGTGCAGTTACAGTCCAGTGCTACTTGTTCTAAAAGATTTAATTAGTTTATCTGCTACATTAGTAATCATAGAAAGTAGAAAGGAATCATTGATAGCTCTACGCGCAGTATTTCCATCATTACTGGTACCGCTTCCATTTGATTTAGGTTTATCAACGTGTTGACCCATAAATGTTCAAAAACGTTCCTGATCAATCTTTCCCCGCTCTTAAATTCTCTTTTTTAGCTTCTGCTCTAACTTGCCAATTTGATCATATATAAGAAAGCATTCAATTAACCTTATCCAGGAATGAAGAGGACTGATGCCATATTAAAGGGAATTTGTTTTAGGAGCAAATATTATTGATGAAAATCCTTAATTTTGAAAAATGTAGCTGGTGTTGCTCCACATATAGGACATGCTTGACTTGACTTTGTATGGGTCTTACTGGGGTCTGAAATTTTTTCATCAGGTCATTCCTTTCTAGGCAACAACTCTAAGAGGAATCAATATATTAGCAAATAAACCGGAATCAGGCTGATTTGGTGTATTGTCAATTTTGGCCAAAACAGAATCTACATTTTGTGACCTCGTAACACTGCCAACCATATCTTTTGGCACGGAAATTATTCGTTTCTCAGTATATTCTATAATAAACGTAAGGAATACAGATACTGTAGTCTCAGAAATTGTTATAATGTTAGGACTACATTCACTCTTAATTTGCAATTTTTTTTTATATGCCAGATATATCTGACAATGGCTCTCTTTTGTTTCAATTTTAATATTTTCGAGAGAGACTTCTAGTAACTCCGTTCAAGAGTCGATAAATCTCTATTTCCAGAATGTTAAAGGTTTTTCGTGCTCATGTTATTTGGATATTTGTGCTGCTTCCCTTTTTTTTTTGATCTGGTAGATATTTATATTTGGTATAATATTGTATAAAGGACAGTTTTGGCTGCCCAATAGATGTTTTTCGAAATTGTTGTTTCTGTGGCATTTAATCTACTTACTTGGTACACAAGATATTATAGTCTTTTCATCTATTTCTCTATTATTATCATTACTGCTGATATTTAAAATATACGAAGTTACTGTTAGGGTTTTTAGATTAAAATTGTTTTTTTTTGTACCAAACATCAAAAAAACTGCTCATTTTGGCTTCGGAATGCACCTGAAGGTCTTATCAAATTTTTACAAAAATGTTAAGGTACTGGTTAACAAATTGTGTGACACCCTGATAATAGAGTTGGATTTTTCGATCAACGGCATCGTTACTATGATAAAATTATGTAAAAATTGTTGATCTGAAACACAAGAGCTAAAAAAATATGTGGCAATTTCCCATGAATTAGGATATCATGGAATGCATAAAATGAAACAAAATTAAAATTACAAAAACTCGAGACTTATACATTTTGGAAACATTGTTATGATTTTATATAACACCCTATATATTATACGAAAGATAGTTTTGACAAAACGGAACCATGTAAGCTAATTCTAAGCAGACCTAGCCCTCGAAAACCGTATCCTTTTAATTTTTTTTTCAACAAGCCTTAGTTTAAATTTGAGCTTTGAGATGTGAAAAGCAAATGGCCAGTAGTTTATTCCATAATATAAATTCTACTAAAAATATTTACAAAGAAGTTCTCCCAGAAGTGATTTGTAATTATCTACACCGTCAGGTCTTGACAGAATGATGGGGTCTCGAATTTCGTCTCACTCGTTTGTAATTAATTTGCATATATTATATCCATTTGTTGAGATCTATAGAATCTTCCTCTCTTTTATAAAAAAATATTAATATTTTATTGCCTATATGATTTCAAGATACGCCACTGATATTCAGCACCAATTCATCCGTACTCCGGGGTGTGAATCGCTTAAACGATGCCAAAAGCATTTTAAATTGTTCTAGTGTTTTTCCGGAAGTCCTAAAAGCGGTTTATCTTTTACTTATGCCATCCAAAAGAGATAAATATCGCTTTGACGCGTCATTAAACCGAAATTCCAGGGGAAAATTCTCTAATGTTTCCAAGAAAGTATGGTCTATTTTTTATTGTTATATGGCCGAGTTTAATTATTTTTAAAAATACATTTAATGAAGACTAGATTATGTTTATATTAAAAAGACAGATATTTAACAAGTTTTTTTGGAGGATGCTCGAAAATTGTTACATAATATAATTTTGAAACGTCTTACTTGTCGTGACTAGTTGGGAAGAGTAACATTTGTCGTAACTAAAAATAGTTAATCCTGATGGTTCTTTTTTGTATTTTATTGTTGTTAAAATGTTTCTAAATGGTCAAAATTAAATAAAATCTTGTATAATACACGTTACGAAAAGGTATCTTGTGTAACTGTTATTTTTCGGGAACCGCTTCACTCGTACACAAAATATCACTTTTCGTAACTGGTTACATAAATAGCTAATCCTACAGTGTGCAAATTTAAAAACAAGCAGCTTATTGCTACACGCAAGTAGATTTTCATAATTATAGTTTATACAAAATTCATTAAAATAACATGCTTGTTTTTGTACATAAGGGAGGAAGAACATATTTCTTACCGAAAAATGGACTACTTTTTTCTCATAGCAGTTTTCTGTTTTAAATTATACCGCTTCCTTAAGCGTGTAGAAAGCAGTGGTGCTTTTTTAGTTTGAGATATTTAATCTATTTTTTGTTTCACCACTCTATTCTGTAAAAAAATGTTTTGTTGATAGTATCATTTAATTTTTTTTGGCGTTTAGCCCATTGTGCTTCCTGTGAAAATGGTTAGACATTAATTGAAAAAGCATAACTTATGTTCCCATATGAGAGAACCGAAGATGTGATGTGAAGAAGATTGTGTTGACCACAAGAATTTACTGGATATGCAATAACCTTTTTAGGGTAGTGAGTTATGTGTGTGTTCGTTTCTCGGCACAACTAAATATCTTATTTAACGTTTAAGAATTATTTTCTGAACAAGGTACTTAAGAAGAACCATAGTATTTCCAGTGGGGAATTGGGAAGACACTTACTCACCTTCATCATTCCACGTATCAAATTGTTTGGCTAATTTGCAATATAAACAATAAAATGTTTAGATATTTAATGACAACATTTTTTAAGAATGTACATATAAATATGTAGTATGAAAGGCACAATAATCAGGTTTCATTTTTGGGAAGAACATGTTAAAATGGCTAAAAATATTAGACTTCAGTTCATTTTAAAATACCTTGTACCTCTTTTAGGTATCGGGTTACGAGTAATCGCACAACTATTTCCTATGCGATAAACGAGTACATTGCATGTTAATTGATATTTTCTTAAAAAAATCATAAATATAACGTTAAACAAATCCACTAAACTTAAATGCTTGAGGAGGCACTTAATCGGATATAATTTCAGCTCTTTCTGCAATTCAACTAATGCTTTCAGGTTATAACATTACTTAGCCAACTCAACATCGAAATTGCGGAAACTTCAGGCACTCGCAAAGAGAAAAATGACCGTCTTCCTTCCTTCGTCCATTCAGATATCTTTCTTTGTGTTAGGTAATAAATTCTCTTAGGCAATGGTCACTGGTGGCGATTTAGAACGAACGTTTTTGCGTTAACATATATATTATCTAATGTTGTTCTGGAATATATATATATATATATATATATATATATATATATATATATATATATATATATATATATATATATATATATATATATATATATATATATATATATATATATATATATATATATATATATATATATATATATATATATATATATATATATATATATATATAGAATATAATTCTCTTTTTCTTAAATCTTAAATATTATAATTAGTGTTTAGTTTTATGTTTTATAATGAAACTTGCTATCTCCTTGACGTTTCTCCCGTCTTAGGCTTTTTCAAAAGGTCTTTATATATATATATATATATATATATATATATATATATATATATATATATATATGTTGATTCTTAGTTCTTCACGGATGGAAAAATACAATGTGTTTTCATTCCGGGTGTACATCCGTTCACTACTGTCGTTCTGAAAAGAACAGTTTTGCTGACGTTTCGCCAAAATCACATTTGGCATTTTCGAAGCTTTCTTTCTCGCGTCCGAATAGAGACTGAAGTGTTGGTAACTGCGACGTTTCCTTTTATACCCCCCACCCGGGGCCGAAGGCTATATCTGCGCGGCCCTTGGTCGTTATTTATGTTTTCCGGATGGTGCTGTTGTTGTTGCGCTAATTGCGCTTGAGTTTTTACGATTTTAGATTTGTCGATTATTGTCTTCCATACTGTTGGTAGTTTTAATGAGTCGTCCCTTTTATTCAAATCACCTTGTTTTTCAATTTCTATGGCTTCTCGGAATATTCTGGTCTTATAACGTTCTATATTGGCAATCTCCCTACACCCATCGAAATTTATGTTATGGCCGGTTTCCTGATGATGTAGGAATAAAGCTGAGATTGTTTGTTTGTTTCTGATGCTGAGTTTATGCTCTTCCACTCTTGCTGATATTCGCCTGTTAGTTTATCCCACGTACAACTTTTCACAGTCCTGGCACGGAATGCTGTATACTCCGTGGTTTTCTAGTTTGATTTTATCTTTTGTGTTTCCAAGTAGTTTACCTATAGTTGTTTGTGCCTTGTGTATTGTTTGTATGTTGTATTGTTTCCTAAGAATTCTTCCGATTCTGTCTGTTGTGCCTTTTACATATGGAAAGACTACTTGTTGCTTTCCCGGTTCATAATTTTTGTTGTTCGTTGTTCGGGAACCCTGTGCATTAATAGCTTTCTCTATGGTGCGATTTGTCTAGCAATTTTTCTTTAAAGAACTAGATATTACCTTAAGTTCGTTTTGTCTCGTCTGTGTTTCAGTTAATCGCACGGATCTGGATATTAGGGCATTTGCCACAGCTTGAATTTGGACTCGGTGATGATGTGATTTTGCATTTAAATACCTGTCTGTATGTGTTGGTTTTCTGTGCACGGTGTATTCGAAATATCTGTTATGCAGTTTTGTGACCAGAACATCTAAAAATGGTAGTTTGTTGTTTTCCTTTAACTCTAGAGTAAATTGTATTCTGGGGTGGATTGAATTTACGTGAGTCAGAAAATTTTCGAGCTCTGCATGACCATGTTGCTATATAATAAATATGTCATACACATAACGAATCCATAATTTGGGCTTTAAACTTGCTTTCTCAAGAGCTTCTTTTTCGAAGTATATCATAAATAAATTCGCGACTACTGGTGATAATGAGGACTCCATTGGAGCACCATCCATTTGTTTATACATTTGCCCGTTGAATGAAAAATAAGTATTTTTAAGGCAATGCTCCGAGAGTTGTATTATATGTGCCTGGAAATCCTCGTTCATAGCAATCTTGTCTAATGCTTCGTCGATGGGAATACTGGGATATAACGATTTGGCATATAGGCTTGCTATGATATCGTCTTTTTCAAGAACGATATCTCGTATAATTCGAGTGAAATGCTCCGAGTTTTTTACAAATGAATCAGCTTTTTCTACAGCTGGTTGCATAATTTCAGAAAGATATTTCTCCAGTTTTTATAGCGGCGAATTAACGGCGCTATATATATATATATATATATATATATATATATATACACATATATTTAAATATATAATGTTATTGTTTATTTGTTTGATCTAGTCTTATATTTTTTGATACCATTTTTCTTGAATTTTGTTCACGTTTTAGAGGAAAAAAAATTTATTTCTCAAACCAAGTTCAAATTTCAAAAAGTGCACATTCAATAATTTGAGTTAAATTCAGTGGGGTGTATTTTTTTGGTTTTTTAAATAAAGGAAAAAATCGGTAAATTTCTGAGTTGCAGTGTGACCAATTTAGTTCATTACATAGTCATTTGGTAACACATATACAATGTCTTTTTAAACAGTTTTTTTGGGCTTCATTTTGTTTCATTATACTGGATTCCTACCAATATTTTAACAGCTTCTATCTATGCCACACCTGACTTTTGACTTTACAATGACACACACCGCCGTTTTGTTACGACTTGTTGATTTCGTAATCGTTTATCCCTATATCTATTTAATTTTTCGGCAACAACAGACAAACCGACAAATGGACCCACGGAACTGATAAAACATTCTTTGCCTCTAGAGACACTAAAACTTATATATAATAATAAGATTGTTTCGCTATCTTGGATTCCTACCAAAATTTCACCAGATGACTCCTACATAATACTTGATTTGTACGCAAAATTTGAGATAAATAAGTGGTTTTTTATTAATATTTTTTTTTTCATTTGACTAGTCCGCCAGTTTGTATTGCCATATTCGATTTTCACCAAAATGTTACCAGGTCATCCCCATATAACAATTTTTGACCAAAATTTGAAGCCCATCGGGTAATTGGTATGCCACGAACGGACAGACCGACGGAATTGAGAAAACATATTTTTAAGGACCCTGAAACGTAAAGATCTGAAAAAATATCAGAGGTTAATTTTTTTACGATTACAATACTTAAGTAAAAAGCATTTTGGCACATGATTTGTGGTATTTTTGGCTACTAATTATTTTAATGTGAATTTGTTAAGATACAGAATTACAATTATTTGAAATTATTTGAATGTATGTAACATTATTTATTTTATAAATTTTATTTTCAAATACCACTGATTTTTGTTACCAAAGGAGATACAGGATTTTCTTAAAGAACTTGACATTGACAGTTTTTTTTTTTGATTATGCCTACCTACGCCAAAATACAAAATTTTGTAAATATCCTTTACCTACTCTAAACCAGTTTTTGTAGCTCAATATTTTTACAGGTAGTGCAAAAAATACAAAAAGTGTATGTTAACGTTTGTTAGTGGCCGTAGACTGAAAAGTTAATGTACTAAGAATTTTACAATAAATAAATACAAAAAAACCTAATAATACATTAGTTGAGGGCTCGTGAAAACATTTTTAAATCAGGCGGAAGAGTTCTTACTTGGAGGTGAAAAGGAGGAAAGGTGTGAAGAAACAGATTCGGTGATATTTTGACGGTCACTAAATACGGAGACAGATTCATTGTACCCATTGTTGTGCCTTTTGCGCAAAATGTTGGCTAACCATAATTGGCAGCCATAATTAACGAGTATCATCAAAATAACGGAATAAAATCGATTGAATTGGTCGGTACGCTCTCCGGATAAAAATATTATTAAAAACATTTGGAGTAGGCTAAAATGCGCACTTAAAAAATGAAAAAATAACTCCAGATCGTCCAAATTTAATAAAAATTGAAAAAATATTTCACTAAACTTATTAATACCCTTTTTTCTAGTATGCCTAGTCCAGGGTCATGCACATCTTCATAAAGAGAAGTACACAATTCAGAATATTTCTAGAGATATTAGTATAAAGTACTTAAAAATAAATATTACTTTAGAAAAATCCTAGGTCGGTTCAAATATTCCCTTTCTGGCACCCCTTTTCTCTTTAAATCAATTGTCCATTACTTCGAGCCTTGCTTACTGTATTTCTTCATCTTTAAAGTTAGTGCATCTAAAACTTCTGTATTAGGAATAGTTAGTTTTAGTAAAAGTGGAAAGGTATACAGAGTAGACAATAAAATGTAAAAACTGATCAAGAGAAAAGTAGCCTTAATTTTAAAAATATTGCAAAATGTAACTGAGAAAAGTTTAGAGTTAAAAACATATGTTCAAATATGAAATTATAGCCTCCTGTTTTTTCTCAGCTTATTAACATCAAAACGTGAGAATAAGAATAATTTTATACGGTACGTTATTAGTGCTATTTTAAACATTGAAATAAAAAAATTAAAATATTAATATTTTGGACTGAGATTCAAGTTTTTATGTATGCATGCTAAATTGATTAGACATTTAAGTTTCTATAAAAATTACATTCGAAATTCTGAAGGTTAATCACATGCCTTTGCAACAGATAAATATATTTGTTATTTTTAAAAGTAAAAGAAGTTACATTAATTTAATCTTGTTTTTGATAATTTAGGTACAGGTTATTTGATCTTGCTTAGATTTAATGCATGTTTTTCGTTTATTTGTTAAAAGGGCAAGGACACGGATGCGGGATATTTAAAATTACTGATTTTTTGTTTAATAGGGGGCTATGATTTCGGATCTGAACACAGTTTTTGATTTTATAAATACAATTTGCAATATTTTCAAAATTGGGGTGGTTTACTCTTGATCAGTGTTTACATTTTCTTGCCTACCCTGTATACCTTTTGACTTTTACTAAAACTAACAACTGCTAATACTATCTATTTAGGCAAAAAAAAATATTGTTCAGTTGGTTTTCACCTTTATTTTACATCTCTACCTCTACTCAACTCTCCATATTTGCCAGATGTTGGCAGGAAAATGAATTTTTACATTTACTTTATTTGCATTTTTTTTAACTTTGGCTAGTTCGAAACATCTCTCAAAAAGCTATAACTCAAGAAAAATTGCCTGTTGCCTAATTTTTCTGGATTCTGGAGCAAAGGGTCTCTCAAATTTAAAAAATTTAATTTTGAGAATGACATTTGTTTTTGAAGTATTGTTTGTGAGTGAGAGTGAGTGAGAGTTTTAAATTTAAAGGTTATGAATATGTTCATTTCTGAAACAGAAATTGCTCGGGTGAAATATTTTATTATAAAAATTACTTTCCAGGCAGGTGTTTAATAACTAAGCCACGAAGGCCACACACGGGAACACAACCAAGTTCGTCAATTTAACTCTTTCATTTCATAAAAAAAAACCTCAAAAGGTAATAACATGCTTTTTTTAATAACTAATTACCTATTATAGTTATGAATATAATGGCGGAAATTTATAAAAATATACACATAGTCTCCAAAAAGTAAAATGGTAAATTTTCTCCTGGTTGCTCTTCTCTATGGAAACGTTTTAAAGTCATTCTCTTATAGCGGTATTCTTAAAATTTTAATAATAACCATTATGCTTAAACGTATTTGAAAATATTTATTAAGCATATTTTTTAATACCTTGAACTCCGATGTAACATGCGGAATTTGTTCTAAAATATTAGCGCACAATGATTTTTCAGAATCAGACATACGTTTATAACTAAGAAAAACCGTATACAGAAAATAGGGCTATTTACTTAATAGTGTAAATAAGAGTTTCCATTCGTAAATGGATCTCACCGGCTTTCTCCGCCTCTCCATTACCGAGATATTTCCACTTCTGCCAAGATTTAACGTCTTTAGAATGTTCCTCGCTTTGTTTTCACTTAATGGGGACGAGTTGATATATGGAAAGATTTAGGCAACGATTTTTCGAATATTCCAGTAATTAGATAAGACCGAGGCGAATAAAATGTTTTGTATAATATCCTTCAGTATCAGATTTTTTTTACTGTGTGGGTTGACCAATATGCCAGTTCTCAGAGATAAAAAAATCACTCTAAATATTACACAATTAAAAGTAGGGAGATTGGCAGATTAATCTGTTGAGTTAGGCGAAAATTTAGAGAATTTCAAAATATACGGACGAAGAGAAGAAAGGTTTTTAAGTTTTTGCACTATATCTCGAAAGTTATGGAAACATTCACCTAACGTGTACTTTATTATTAAAGGCAACTATGCTACTTCAATAAAATGTTTGGTAAACATTAAAAAAACATGTACTAATTTTGTGCGATTAATAAAAAAGCATGGAACTCTTTAAAGTGCTTGAAAGAATATCTAGTTTTATAATACAACCTACAATATCATTATTGTAAAAAGTCTTTTTTTTCTAAAATATTACGTATTATTGTACGTATTTGAGATCCGAAATTGGCGATATTTGAAATCTTTTCCCACAGTGCCACGGTATAGAGCGCCCCGGAGCAGTTGTTAACATACCGCGTTTGTGAGTTTTTTCTGTTTTTATTTATGAAACCAAGAACGAAATTTTTCTTTGATAAAGACTGTGTTTCGTTGTTTGCTTCGTGTTTTCTGACGTGGCTAATTTTTTTCTGTATATTATGTATATTAATAAGGTTTTGGTTAATTTTGGATAGTTATCTAAAAAACATATTCATGCGGAAGAATGGAATTTAGGTGACATGTTGAGCAAATGGGGGTTAGCTGGTTTACTAACTATAAGTTTTTTTTGTATCTTATCAATAATATCATTGTATGTCATTTTGGAGGTAAAATGAGCAAATTAACATTATATTAAGGTTATGTTATTAATTTAAATTATACTTATTTTAAATTTTAATTGTCTGGTTATTTAGCCAGGATTCGTTATTTATCAGTTATTTATAAAAAAATACAGAGAAATAGTCTGGGGATAATAATAGTGCTGGAGAAGACAGAATATGCTTTATTTCTTCTTCACATTTTATATAGTGAAAGTACTTTTCACTAACCTAACTTAGCCTAAATTTGATTGGCCAAAAGAATAATTAGAATTATTTTATCACTAAAGCCTTAAAAGATCTAGAAGATGGAAAAAGAAAGTGTATTCTATTCCTTGATAACTTAAAATTTTTATACAGTTACTCAAGGGCCAAAGTTTTGATTTAATGGGAGGCAAAATCACTACTGAAAAGGTCGAAAGATATGTTTTTGATCACATTTGCTCAGAAAGTTCACTTTTCGAACACAAAGTAGCAGATCGAAAGTTCTCTTTCTAAACGACCCGTACTTTCCTTCCCTAGGGAGAGAAAATAACAATATAGATATATTATCTATAAGTGTATAGTGTATATCTGAGTGGCGCTAATGTCGCAGTTGTATTTCAATATAAGTATAACCAAGAAAATTATATTTTCTGTTTTTGATATGAAGATTGTCTTGGAAAGTGCAGCAGAGGTAAGAGCAGAGTTACGAGAGAGAGGTATTATAGACATTGTCTTACTATCTCACTCTTTAACAGCATCTGATTGACTGCCACCTCTTCCCTACATTTTGCAGTATTTATTGTTACAATTTATAATCAGAATGGTTTGGATTACAGCGTAATATTTTTAAAACTTAATATTTACTTTAGTAGAGTTTCCAAAAAAAGTATATTTAGTTACAGTTACTTAGTGATAAAATAAGCAAAGAAGTATATTAAAAACACAAAAACTGTTTTTTTAACGCTACAATATAATTTTTTTTTAGTACAATAATATATTACCTATATATATATATATATATATATATATATATATATATAATGTAGGATATTAGGGTCTCTACATTTAATTTTTGAGCCAAAACCCAAATTAATAGTAAAGGGTTCTAAAAATCGTTTTAATCGTTAATAATTTATTAGTAAACAGTTATAAAACAGTATAATATGACTTAAAAATAACTTCAAATAAGCTACACAATATTATTTACGAAAAATAATAAAATGTATTTAATATTTAACAATGTGTTTTTTTACTTTTAAACGAAGTGTGACTTAAATTTTTTTTGCACGCTTTTTTAAAATATTTATTATCACATATAGAACTAAAAATTATAGGTAAAGGTAATATTTTGTTGTTATTTTTGCAATATTTTTCGTTCCGTTTAGTTTCAGAGTTATGTGGGTTCTAAGTTGATCGAAAATATGGAAAAACCGCTTGAAAATTGTTGTTTTATATATTGCTTGTGAAATCGTACCCGGTGCCATATATTTAGCGTTAAGTTGCTATATGATTATTAAAGGGTTCAAAAAATTATTCACTTAGTTCTACAGATAAACAATTCTCAAAATCAATATCCATACCCTCATTTTTGTCATCGCTGCTATAGATAATATTCTCGACATTTTTACAACTTTTGCCCTGACATTTGAGACAAAGAATTGAACTTAACCATATTCACTTTTTGGCAGCCACATTGCCTTTTTCATCCTGTTTTGTTCTTAGACGAAATGAAATTAACTAATTTTACTGGTGCTATCGGACAAGTTGTTGTGATAAATAGCCTGTTGCCTAATTTTGCTGAATACTGGACTTGAAAGGGTGTTTCAAGTTTAAACAATTTAATTTGAAAATGACATTTGGTTTTTGAAGTATTGTTTTAAAGAAATGAGAGTTTTAAATTTAGTGGTTACGAATATGTTCATATCTGAAAAATCAAGTGGAGGACGGTGTTTAAATTTTAGGTGAAAATAGTATTAAGTAATTCCACTGGTGCTATCGACAAATTGTTGTAATAGGCATCGATCCATTGGAAGTCAATTTTCAATAATATTTTAATGGATCCAAGTGGTTACCATACCTACGTTGGAGTTGATAAAATGATCAACGTCTATGGTTGTGAGCAGCATCTGTTGTTGGTGGTAAAGCAAGCATCGCGACATTGTAAGAGAAATATATTATCAAGTTCTTGTTGAGCGCCATATAGCAATACAATAAATATCTCCGTTACCTTATCAATAGTTGAAAAATTTTTATATTTATTAACAAAAACGCACATCGACGTCTGCCGATTAGTGTAATTGGGAAGCAACGCAGCCAATTTTTGCATAGTTTTGGAGATATAGTGCAAAAAGTAAACAATTTCCCCACTGAATACGTCCGTGCATTTTGAGATACACATAAATGAATTAATCAATTCATAAACCTCTCTATTTCTTTTTCATGCACTGTCATACATGCAGAATTATAGCATTGTACAATTAAATCCATGAAAAATCTTCCAAATCGTACCACTTTTTATATAATCGCACATAAAGACTTCATCTTTAAACTGATTTAATTTTATATTACATTTTTTCTAATTATCATGCATAAAATTTCGATTTTTTTAAAATCTTTGCATATGACATGATAAGGGCACGGGTTGCCAAAATTGTACCACTAGGTAACCTATGTTGTAGCTTCAGATTAAAAAAAAATGAAGATTTATTCTTTGTTTTATTTGTGTAAGATTATATTTGTAAAAAATACCTAAAGTTAATAATTTAGCTCGGACCAAATTTATATCTAGCATAGCGATAACATTAAATATATGATATTTTAAATGAATTTTTAAAGCGTCTCGATTTACTTAAGGCTGGCATTATTAAAGTACTGGCAACTTGACCAGATAAATGACTGCCTTGGGAACCATTGTTGAAACAATTGATCAATGGTATCTATCTGCCTGAAAAGTTAAGACTTTAATAATTCCAGAGTAAAAGCGTATGCCCACAAATATATTCATATTCCCTGTCTTTTAATATTAGCTCATAGTTCTTGTGCTCAATCCTTGTGCTCAACTTTTACATTTGTCACATTTCACCGAGTTTTCTACTCTACACTCTTAGTCACAACATAGGAAACAAATTATTGTCATTATTTCGATGAGAATATCGTTTTTACTTTTTGTTTGGTTCATTTTTTCCTCATTGTTCGTTTTCATTTTTCTGCAGCAACTTGCTTCTCTTCCAATTCTTTATATGGGATAGTGCCAAGTTTTTACTATATTTTTTCTAAATCGAATAGGTACAAATTAATTGTGGCGGTACGATTTAAGGAACTAGTCACAAATCATTAAAATTTTTCATTTATAGCAGTTTGTATTTGTAATGTTATGTTTTATCAGAATAACTAAAGACTAGCCTCGTGGTTCCGGTATGCATATCAAATACAGCTGTTTTATGAAATGACACAGGCATCATCTTGCGGTGGCTTGAAAAGTTACTTCGGAAATATAGGAATATAGAGAATTTGTTTACTCGAGGATGCAAAAAACGCTAAATACTAAGTGATTTCATAACTTGTTTTATATAAATACACTTTACCAACACAAAAAAAATCCTAACCAAGGATAAGCAAAACGCAGTCCGAATTTTAAAATACATTTATAGGTTTTGTTAAAAAAAACTTAAGTCATCGCTCGTCGTAGATGGAACACAGGAGTTTTGTAATGCTAATCCAGTACCCTACCACTGAGCCAGCAAACCTCATGCCGAACACATAATGAACGTTGTTTATATTCTAAAGTCATGGAACCAACAAGTAATTAGTCGCTAATGCTGGAATCGTAGAACATTAGATTTTACTCTAAAAGTCTGCGGCTCACTCAACCTTCGTGTGGGTAATTTTTTTTTGTGTTAGTCAGTGTGTCATTTTTTTTTGGTTTCGATGTATAGATATTTTGTTCCAGTATTCTTATAAATACAGGGGAATTATGGCCCCAGCAGGGACTGGTATGAATACCGGAACCGTGGGGCTAGCCATAGCTTGTAGGCTCATGTTATATTAGTAATATAATTCTAGGCTGCTATACGAGGGAATAAAAAAGACGAGAAAAAATTAACATAGCTAGTGAAAAATACATGGTAATAAATATTAAATTGCATCGACATTTACATTCTGATTTACTAATTTCTGGTCTAATTATGGTTACATTTTATATAAATCGTACCATTTTACACGGAAAGCTAAATCAAGCGCTAAATGTTTCTCGAAGATAAAATTAGAGGAACGAACGAAATACTTTAGCTTGAATTTCCCGTCCGGAAGTTTTTGCTCTCTATTTTTGGCCCATTCTCGAATCATCCATTAAGTAAGGAAACAATTTGTTCGAAGTTAACACGTCAGTTCGGTCTGGAAAACATTTGCGGGGTAGATTTCATTCGATTTTTAACTTTCTAACTTTTCATTTCCGAAAGCACATATACAGAGCGCACACAGAACATATAAACATGTTTACTTAAAGAGTCTTCAACAAACTGCCCCAAAATGTCAAAAATTCTAAAAATTTTAATCTTTTTAAGAATAGGTTGAAATTTTTTTTAATTGCCAATTACCAAGTTTTATTCTATCGATGAATATTGGTCCCTACAGTAATGGTTTGTTTGTTTGAAATATACATATATTATATATATATATATATATATATATATATATATATATATATATATATATATATATATATATATATATATATATATATATATATATATATATATATAAGATTCTTCCCCTTAATATTGATATTATAGTGGCAGAATATATCCTTTAAGCTACCCCTCAGAGATTTGTGGCTTCTGTTGCCGCTTTTTCGTTTCAGTGGCATTAATAGTTTGTAAATATCCGGCATAAGGCCGTTCAGCCCCTCTGTTTGATTGAGTGGTGCCCCTTCAGACAATAAAATACGTTTAATAGGTCTCAGTTTGTTGTTTTAACACTGCTTTCCTTGTTTGTTTAGTATTATTTGATATTGAAACTATTGTTTACGAACAGTTGCGGGCCACAAGCATAATTATTTTAGGTTGCCACAAGATTTGGATACATTTCATATTTATTCGTTTTATAACAATATTGTTTTTGAAAATTTAGTAACAAAATGTTCAGAAAATTAATTTTGGGATTTTTATATGCCTTGTATGTATCAACTTATTCCAGAAATTTTATCAGAGTGTCTTTTTAATCATTTATGATGTGTTCTGAATAAAGCATGTATTCAGAAACTACGTATTTGGTTTCCGGCAATCCGGAGCAATATATGATGATTTTAATCTGTAACTTAATATTGTACGGGTAATTAGGCAGATAGTTTCACTCAAAATTATTAAAAAAGGAAACCTGCAAACCAAATGTGTTATAATTTAAAACAGCTCAGTAGTACAATATTTGAGATTTATATATGATACTTTATTTACGATTATGCTATATAACAAATATAACTAAGTGACACTAAAATCAAGATGAAAGAAAATTAACATTTATTGCAATGTCATATTTTATAACATTCGTAAACAATCTAAAACTTATCCTATTAAATGCTAACATATTATGATGATTATCCTACTGCTGATTGATTATTTGGTAATCGAGGACCCTGAAAAATAATAAAATACTGCAGTTTTAATATATTATTGTTGGTATGTATGTTCGAGTGAGAAATCAATCAAACTGTCCATACAGGTCGTTTTATAATTATGTTTTTTATTTCGAAAAAAATAAAACAGAGTGTAGCTCAGTGTTTTCTAATTACAAAAAATAGTTTGCAGGTTAAATATATCTTGGATTTTTTTTCAGTTTCAACGTCTTTTGTCCGCAAATTTGCCCCGGCCAGCACATATTTGTTTTGATTGCAGTTTCGTCTTATGACAGTCACTGCTATAGGTAGCTGCTAAGTTTTTCTATTTTTAACTGACTTAAAAAAAAGGAGGATATCGACCTTAAGTTTTTTTATATATGTACAGGGTATCCCATTCTCGGCACTTTTTCATGGTATCCCGTAGATGAAATGTTGCATTTTCAGGCCCCCCTCGTATACCAGCTATCTGATTACTTATCAAAGAGGCGAAAACTTTATATGACTTTTTCTGTAGAATTTAGTGCCACTTTCAGGATAAGTATACGGGGTCAGGTCAAAAAGTTATTGCACCTTACTTTATTTTTTTTTACTGGTCCACTGGGTCTTTTTTTTGTCTGTTTTCCAAAAATATATACATATATGCAGTTATTTTGAAAAAAAGCTCAAAGTTCGAGATTATCTAAAGTTTTCTTTTGTGTCCAATGTAATTCTCAACTCTCAAATTATCTATTATAGCATTTTAACTTAATTGTGAAAAAATTATTGAATTTTACTCAAAAAATATAATAATTACCTATAAACAAAAGAGAAACAAAATTTTGAAAAAGCATAGAGTTTTCAAAAGTGTTTCTAAAATGACGGTCATTTTTCCGTATGCAAAATTGGCATATTTTCGTTATTCTTCTAATAGCGTTCCAAAAAATCATAGGCCTTCTTTGCAAATTTCGGAAAGTTAAATCGGTTATCACACGAAGCTCCGCTACAGACTGATATCGTGTTTTATATATTTTTTTTTCATGAAACCCCATAAGAAAAAATCTAAAATCGAAAAATCCGGGGATCGAGGGGGCTAACTTACAGGCCCGTGGATACCAATCCGTTCTTGAAGAAAGTTAGCTTGGGGCACCGTCTTGTTGAAGACAAACGGCTTTATAAAGAGTCAATGGAACTAGGTGCCGACGCACTGTGACACCTTCACAAATTCTATAGACTATGTGTCTTCTAAAAATTAAACACGAGGCCCCAACCTCAAAGCTTCCTTGTTGTGCCCTCTCAAAAATTAAATGGTGATTTTCTGCGGCCAGTTTCTTGTATTATAGCGATTGAAAATTCCCGCACTTGAAAAATAAGATTTATCGGACCTGATAACGAGTCTGCCAAAAGATTCATCAGTATGGATTTGTTGTAAATTCCATTGGCAAAACAACATGCGGCGCTCGGCATCGCTGAGGTGTAAATGTTGAACTATGTGGAATTTATATGGGTTATACTTATATTTTTGCAAAATTCTTTAAGCATCAGACTTGGAAACAGCAGTTGCTTCCTCTGTTTGCTGGCAAGAAAATGATGGCGTCGCTTCTACATAATCCAACACGTCTATTTTTTCCTCTCTATATTGATTGGTATATGCTTTAGGACGGGGCTGGAAAAATGGTCCGTGCTCTACTAAATTTGCTAAATTAAAAAAGGCCGGCAAATATGTCTCGGAAATATTGACTTCTCTCTGGATATTTAATATAAACAAAAAGTACTCTTAAGATATATCCTAACCATATAGTATATAGTTAAATAGAAACACCAAAACAATAAAAATACTTCCTTATTATTCAAAAACTGACAAAACTAAAAAGTTTTTGACATTTTGCTTTTTGTTCCAAACAACCTACTAATTGGACAGAAAAGAAAATTTTAGAAAATTTCGAATTCTGAGCTTGTTTCCCAAAATAACTGCATACATTATAAATTTTTGGAAAGCTCACATTATTCCTAATAAATATAAAGAATAATATACAGAGTGTCACATTTAAAAAAAATAATGTGATAAATAAAATAAATTCTAAATTCGAAGGGTACTTGAAAATGCTACATTTTCAAAAACGTCTTGTATCTCGAAAACCAAAAGAGCTATGAAATTTCTGCTGGAGCCATTTTTAATTTTACAAAAAATATAGCACATTGTCGCGAAAACCGCAACCCTCTATCTTTAAAAATAAGGAGATACCAAAAGTGCCGAAAATGGCATCGATTACTTCGGCTGGTTTGAACAATTCAGTTGAAATTTTCAGGAAAAATTCGGAATATTGCCGGAATGGTCCCATAACGAGCATACCTATTTAAAAAATATATAAATGTCGGAATAGTGCCATTTCGAATTGTTATTGTTGTTAAAAGGTATGTATGTTTGGTAAATCAGATTTTTACAATAAAACTCATATAAATAGAACTAAAAAGGATGAAAAAAAAATAAAGCCTATTTAAAAAATGCACTAAAATGTGAAAAATAATATTTTTTTATTCCTCTTGAAAATTTCAATTCAATCAAAACACTTAATACATAAAAATATTTATGTGATTAATTAATTAAGATTAAGTTTGGCGCCTACTTTATAAAGGAAAATTTTCAAAATGGAATGAAGTCGGTTTTATTTTTTTCATAAAATTTTTATTCGTATAGCAGTCGTTTTTTCTCTACTAATTTAACTAGACAGGTAAAAGGAATATTAAATGTGTGACAAATTAAAGAAGCTGGATATAAAAATAACTTAAAATACCTACACTTTCATTGACGAAGAAATTGTAAATAAAGATAACGTTAGTAGGAGAATTTTACACTATTACTGTTATAGTCGCACAATTCACCAGCTGCTTTTTTTTTACTTGGCGCCCTTTTAATATAACTAAATCATTTGCATTTCTATAAATTATGTCAATTAAGGACATAAAAGTAAAATTATCGCAGTTACAGTTTATTAATTTTTTAAATTATAGTTTCTTAAACGTAATTAAATATAGTAACTAAATAAATTGAGAAAAAGTCTATATTTTTATTAGTTTGTATACTTTATTAGGAAAAGTATATGTTGTGATGATATAAGTTAATATAAATGAATAATAATAAACTGGGCTAGTCATTTTTGGATTTTTTAAAAATATGTCTGTTAAAAGCTAACTTTACGCAATTGCGTAGAAGGGCAGTTTTTAAAGGAGATTGTTAATAATAAGTTTGAAAACCTGTAATAAAAAAAAAAATTGGTTTATTTGTACAAGAAAGGGAAATTTATCTTTTCTTTCTGAATTGTATGTTAAAATATTTAATTCATATCTAAAGAGCAAATGCTTACCCTTCCTGGTGCTCCAGTAACCAATAACTGAACTGTGCCATTACTTATTCCAAGAATTGGGACCATTTTTTGTTGGACGCTAAAACCAATTCTTTGTGGCAAAGCCTTTGCGAAATTAATGTCAATCACTGAAAAACAGGAATTATTTTAGTAGCAATTTAGATATATCTTTTAGTTATTGTAATCAGAAGTTACTTTCTAATCTTTACTATAATTGGTTTACGGATGGCTATTAAAAAATATGAGCACTAAGTATTATATTATGCTGTATTTTAAGGGGGTGGAGAGTAGTTTATTTTGTCTTTTGGACCTGTAAAAGTAATCTCTCTTTTAGTAATAGGCTATAGTTATGCGAGTCATTGCTAGTTAAGCTTAAATATTTCTGACACATTTATCTATTGGACAGTTACAGTAACATGCTTCTTTTTGAATGATTCTGCAAAGGCTTTATTGCTTCACAGTCGAAACCGTGTATGTGTTTTACTAATTTTAATTTACTAATTATTTCCTTCCATAGGTGGTGTACAGTTTCTCTTCAAAATCACATTTGGGTTCTAAGCGAATTACTTTTTTGTGCTCCGTCCGTAACACTAAATTATTTTCGCACATTTAATTATGTAGGGTATCAATGGATTTATGTATAAAATTTTGGAAGTAATTAATTTGTCTCATAAAAATAAGAAAACAAAGTGTTATATAGACCAAGGTCAGCAAACGTTTAATTTTCGAGATATTCGTAAATTTTTGGAGTTATTTAAATCATATTTCGCACACAGTATACTTTGTTTAATTTAATTTCCTTTATCTGGAACTTCCCTCGTTATGAATATATTTTTTATCAGGAATAGTGAAGTATGACCCAGTTTAGTTCTGCACATAGTCATTTCGTAAAACATGTATAAATTTCATTATGTAAACAAAAGAAAAAATCAGGGGGAATTTCCAGTTAGGTTCCTCTACAGTTTGTCCTGAGTTGTCTATAAAGATATTAAATTTGCGAATCTTGCAACCACCAAAAAGAAGTACATTTCATGGTCAAATAAAATACAGGGTAATCTACTAAAAATATAAACTGTCTTTTTCCAATTTTTTTTCATAACACTTTATATACCCTAGAACATATGTAGAAAAAAAATTCGACTTAATTAAGGAATAAAAAATATTTACACTTAGATGATCGTACATATTGAAAATGTACATTCAAGTTTCCGTTTTCGACAACCATTGTACAATTTTCAAAAACTATCCTTAAAACTAGGGCAAATCTAAAGTTATTCCAATTTGTATTGTATATACATGATACATACATATTACAAAATACTTATTTTTATTTATTTTGGTCTTTAGGTTAAACTGTTCTACAATCTTACGAGTACAACATTTTACAAATCAAATGCAAACCCTTATATAATATCGATTATTTTGACAATAGCTTTTAAATTTTCTCAATATAATTAAATTTTGGGATTGAAAAGTTTTCTTTATTTGTCTAGTATATACTGCAACTGAGTAAAATGTTTGATACCTATATTTGTTAAATTTTCAATCGCATCCGATAGATACTCAAAATAATTTCACAAAGAAAAAGATCATATATCATATAGATTATTATAAACTCAGTTTCGTCGATAATTTTATCACAGTTCTTCGCCAAACTATTTATTTCAAATGCCTGAAATAGAAATAAGCGATCTATATTTAATGATCTTCTGTATAACCATTTTTTGTTTTTAAATATGAGAATCTAAAATATATTTAAATAAGAGAGTGATATACCGATCGTCGCTGCTTAAATATATATACTAACTTCTTGTTGTACAGCTACTTCTCAGGGGTGTAACACTACAAAATTTTAAACAAAAATAGCAAAGTTAACTTGTTTTTAGGGCAGACTTCTAGTAATAAATACAATGATGATGTTCGGAAATACAATAGTTTTGTATCTTAAGGTAGATAATAATGATAATTTAGTGCATATATATAAATATATTTGGTATATACTTTATACAAATCCTATATAAATGGCACTCCCATTTAACTTTTTTGCTTTACATTTTAGAAAAATATGTTAAATATTAAAGTTTTATTTAAAAAATGTATTAAGTTGTTTTGGCGAATTTATTTTTATGTATACGGGGTGCCCCAAAAATGGCTGACAGAGAAAAATTGCATTTCTTAAAAGTTGTTTGGGTTAGGTTACATTTATGATATTAAAAATTAAATTCTTAAACCTCTTGTTTTTTAAATAGAAAAAAATGACATTGTCAAAAACCGTTGAAAATAATTTAATATTTAATGCATGCATTTTTAAAGTATCATTAAATTATTTTCATGAAAAACTAACTTTATATTTTCTTGTTTTCTTTGTGAAAATATTTGTTAATATTTGTTCAGGCATTTTTACAACTCTTTTGGAGAATGGCAAAAATGGAGTGCCCAGTTTTAGGCAGCTTGGCACTCAAGTTATTGAAAATTCCTATCTCTTCCGCACGACTTGAACGATTGTTCTCAAATTGGAGACATGTTCACACATTTCTTCGAAATAGTCTATCATATGAACATTCAGAAATGTTAGTTCACCTTATATTATACTCTGCAAAGTGGAAATGCACCTAAACTTTTTGATGCTGAATCAGATTTCGAGCCACGTAGTGATGTTTGCATGAAAGACTAAGTATTACATTATTATGTTACATTATTTTGATATTTATGTCATATTATGTTTAGTCTAGCATTTTGAGAACCGTTGTTTTAATGAATACTTGCAAAGTAATTATAATTTTTGTTCTTAAGCCAATTGGTTCCTTGTCAACATTCTCGACACATGTCATATTATGTTTAATCTAGCATTTTGAGAACCGTTGTTTTAATGAATATTTGAAAAGTAATTATAATTTTTGTCCTTAAGCCAATTGGCTGCTTGTCGACACAGATATCACCTATAAAGTCGACGTCAGCCTTGACGTTATGGGACGGGTCAACAATTAAATTGTCGACTTGACGTTCTCAATACCGCACCACCCCGATTTTAAGGGCATTGGGTGGAACGTGATTGGTTATAGTCCGTAAGTAATCTGTCATTATTTACTGGTAGGAGTAATAGATATTTTTACTTAACTAGGGACGTATTTGATAATTAGTCATTATTTATTAGTCGTAGAAAAAATATATTGCTTACTTACCGCTTACAAGCAAAAATAATATAAATGCGTATGTTTTCATTTTACTTATTACCTCTCGACACACTTATATTTAAATTACTTAACGTATATCGTCTATAAAGGTAGAAGTATACGATATAGTTTTAAGTTTCTTATATATATTTTTTCTATGTGGTTAAGCATTAAAAATCTGGTTTTAATAGTGTGACTTTTAACTAACTATGTAAGCAATAAACACAAGTTAATAAAACTGAACATTGCTGTGCATTAATAAGTCTCATTTAGCGGTATGATTTAATTTGTACATTCAAGTATTACGTAATTATTAAATGTGCATTATTTAAACTTACATGCGAGTATATAGAGAGCGTCAAAAAGGTATGGTATGGTATGGTTAATTTTTAGTTACCTCAAACGAGGGAATTTTGAGATCTTTTGTTCTCTAGTTCTATCCGATTTACTCACTTGATGGCTACTTCATTCGACAAAAACTTTTATTGTTAATTTTCTTTAAACTTTGAATCCAATTTGCAGAAAAGGTATTTTAGCGTAGGAGTGGCCTCGTGAATTAATTTGTGCTACAGCTTACACTCGAATGCAGGGGATCTCTAGAGAGGCTCTGTGAGTCTAATAGTTAGTCTTATCTGAGCATCTTGGTCATCGGGATATTGCGGTCAATGAGGAAGCGGAAGGTGATAACACTGCTTTCACTGGCGGGAACTAGCTCTTGGAACCGTCTTCAACCGTCAGGAACAGGACTAGGAGTTACACTGTTGAACAATTCCGTGCTCAATGGCACGAATAAGCTTTTTATTTCGCGCTCTTTTAGCAGTTCTAAAATTAACATTCTTCTTAAGTCAAACAGAGGCCATTACCGGGGTTTTAACTCGACGCTGCGCTGGCTGGCAAAATATCACTTACCTTAGAATAGGGCACGACAGTGATCCATACTGCAGGTTTTGTGCCAGGGTAGATTAAATTATCAAGCATTTGATCTGTCGATGTTACGGCCTAGTCAGAACCAGACTGCTTTGTTTGGAAGACACCTATGTAAAACCTTATCAGCCGTTCTCGACCTGAAAGGGCTTTTTCTAAAAAGTAGGGAGATCTTGTCCGAAGCATCTCCTTGGGGGGATAGCACCCAAACACTTATGCCCAAGCGGACTTAACTGCTCACTTAACCGGCTCCTCAGTTTATGTCTAAATTTAGTGGGAAGTTTCTTACTAACTTTAGACTTGATCAGTTTGCCAAGTCGAATAAATTATTTGTTGTGGACTTTGTAAACGTGATTAAGTAATAATAATAATAATATTTAATATTTCTTCCACACAAAAAATAGCTTTATATGAAATTATTGTTGTTTACTATCAACTTCGGCGCGAACATTATGCGAATCCTATAGCCCGTAAATGCTAAAATAAACTACATGAGTCTAGTCGAACTCTAATATTGGGAAAAGAAATGCCACAGTAAAAGTAAACTTTCATAAAAAGTATGCATTTGTAGCGGGTTGTTTTTATTGGTATTTTAAAATTTATGTTAGACAGAAGCGTACTGCTGTCCATGGTTCCTTTAATTAATTTGAAAAGGAAAAAAGAGATTGCATTAGTTACTACTTCTGCTAAGGAGTGATGATTTATAATTATACTCAAGGGGAAACTTTCGACGGTGAAATTCATGAATTTACATTTTAGAATATTCAATTTTAAAATATTTTGGTCACACCATCTTCCGAAACTATTTAGGTCTTACTGAATTAAATGAGAGTCTTCCACTCTATCTACAATACGGAAGAACTTTATATAGTCTTCATAAAGAAGACATTCACGAACAGTAAAAATAAGACTGGTCCTAAGTGGAATCCTTCTGAAGCAACTTTGATTTCCTGGGAAGTTACTCCGCTCAGCTTCACTTTTTGTGTTCGATTGTTGAGGTATGACTAAATCCAGCTCAGATAAGTGCCACACACGCGAAGTGCGTTGAGTTTCTTCAGAAGCAAAGCGTGACACATGCAGTGAAATGCCTTGGTCATATCGGTATATATAACGTCAACTTAAAGGCCCTTCTCTATATTTTCCAAATAGTTAGAAACCAATTAAAAGACTTTTGGAAGATTATTTGAACAGATTCAGTAAAGATCTGTCCACATTTCTTCAGGAAAATTGGTGTCAAATCATCTGGACTAGCACCCTTCCCACTGCCATCAAATTGATTTTAACCAAGATTTCGTCAACTATAAACAGATGACCTGATAAAAGACTGCGTGTGTGGTCCCTGGGATATCAGGACCACACTCTTACTAAAACCTGTCATGTTTTTTGCAATAATTGGCATTAAGGTATTCTTTTTCAAATCCATAATGTGAAAGCAGTTTGGAGAAAAAGACCTTCTGTAAAACAAGTCATACTAGAGTTAATGCAGTAAATTTAGTAATCAATCTTCCACTTTCGCTCTCTTGGGTTACTCTGATCATGGTCTAATTATATTATCTAGATTTTCGATCCAACCGCTTAATAAGTTTCAAGTCATTTTCTTGTATAGTCCCAAAAATTTCGTGTTTGATTTGTTTTTAACTTGAGTATCTGATAGGTAAAGATTATCAAAGTTGAATCTAAATTTTAAAATATTAATTTTTGATACATTAAAACTAAGCTGATTCGCAAAATACCATTTCTTATTTAAGATAAAATTTCTTAAAATATTCTCTTTCAAAAGGTCTTTATTTTTATTTCGCCAGACAATGGTAGTGACGTCCGCAAACAGTGTAAAAGTTCTGTTTACGTTAAGGTCAGTTAAATCGTTAATGTATAATATGAATAAAATGGGACCCAAGACATACCATGGGGCACCCTACAAGAAATAAAATTGTATTTGAAATAGAACTTACCTAACTGTTTCCGATTTGTTCAATACGCCTTAAACCGGTTATAACAGTTATCGTGCAATCCATAGCTTTTCATCCATCCTTTAACTTTTTAAGAAAAACCTTACGATTTACATAGTCAAAATCTTTGAAGTAATCGCAAAGAACCGCAGCAACTATATCTTGATCGTTGAAACCAAAATACATTTTTTTCTAGAAAGGAAAATACTGCATCTGCGGTACTTTTTGAATTTTGAAAGCGAAACTGATTTACAGTTAGTAGATGAAGCTTAAATAAGGCCATATCCAGGACGCAGAGGAAAAAAAGTACAGATGATCCCATTTTGCTTTTTAATATGTTTGAAAAATATATAATCAGTATATATTTATGCATTAGAGCTACATGAAAAACATTAAAAATATAAACTTTAGAATTCAGTATTTTTAACAGAAAAAATAATAATTTAGTATTCTTAAAAGAAAATATGAAAAGTTTTAAAATCCAGGACATCCTTCCAAGTCCAGGACGACTGGCAACCCTAGGTTGACGTAAAAAGTATATTTAAACTAAAACAAATTACGAATTTGTTTGACATTTAATCGCCCGTTTGGATCAGGTCAAACAACCAACGTTCAGCGTATTCTGCAAATGATAGTTGTGGGGCGCATCTTAAAACATATGCGAAAAAATTTTTGGCGGGCCACAGAAAATAGAAACAGGGACAGCCCTGTCCTAAATTGACGTATATCAAATATATCTAAGTGAAGAAAAAAGCCAGTTTTAAAACAATCTTTATTTATAATATTAATAAAATGTAATGTCATTCATAACATTCTTAGAACATATAAAATGTATCCTATTAAATATCAAGGTGTCGTCCGACTTGTAGTGCCCAGAGGACTCTGAAAAAATTAAACAGTTAAGTAAATATAGTATTGCAGTTTTAATAAATATTATTGTTTGTATATATGCTCAAGTGGGAAATCACTAAAACTGCCTGCGGAGGTTGTTTTGTACCTGTATAAATTGCTAAGTTTTAAATGATATTTACAGTGTTGTCCACATTTTAAATTAATAGAATTTTCTTATTATTGGTTTATCGATATGAATCAAAAAATACTTTCAGGCTTATCGTCAAATTTTTTTCGCTATTAGGTAAGTGACTATTAAAAAAGTATGTCTGAAATTTGAATAAAACTTTTTTTCAATTTTATCTTTTCTTTTGAATTTGTTTTAATTGTTTTGACATCTAGGTTTTAAATCTGTTATTTTTACAAATAAAAAATAGTAAAATATAATCATAATATAATAACATATAATCATCTAATTCTTGTGTAAAACTGGAACTAAATTTTAACGAAAATTTACGATGGCTGAATCATGCTGATAACCTCTCAGTTAACTTAAGGCAGAATTGCTATGCACTAAAGTCTTTATCTAATTACTGCAGTAAAAATATTCTTTAATCAATATGTGATGCTAACATACACAGTCGTCTATCTTATAACATAATCAATTGGGAGCAAGTTTGGACTTGCGAAGAGTATTTTTACTTCAAAAATTCTCAATTCGGATTATATTTGGGCTTATAGACGCTCCTACAGGGAATATTTAAAAAAAATTAGACCTTTGACCGTTGCAGGAATATATATTTTCAAAATTTGGGTATTTGTGTATTTGTCTATCAGAATATTGTATTTATTTATGTTTTCTTCAATTACATATGTATTTTGTATGTACATCAGTTAATTTGAAGAAATAAAATTATTCTTCTGTATTATTATTAATATTATTATTATTATTATGACTTGTTGTCTCACAGTATTCCTGTGGTTGTATTTTATACTGACCGGGTTATAAGTCAGTACAAAAAATAAAAAAAAAGAAAACGAAAAAAAGACAACTATTGTGTATTAAGAAATGATCTAACTATGCTACATGTTTTCAAAATGACCGATTTCTGGATATTGTCCTAATTGAGCCAAATGCGGTGTAAACGTTGTTGGGGTGAGACCTGTTACTGATATGACGAGAGGAACAATGATGATTCTTTCCTGTTTCCACAGCCTTTTTACTTCCATTGCCAAGTCGGTGCATTTGGCGATCTTCTCACTGTATTTCCTTTGGATGTTCTCGTCGTTGGGGACAGCCATGTCAATTAAATAAGTGATTTTCTCTTTTTTGGATTGAAAGGTGATATCGGGTCTATTTGCGGGGATTGTTTTATCTGTGTGGATGTCAATGTCCCAGTAGAGCTTGTAGTCTTCGTTTTCAAGTATAGATGTTGGTGTATAATTGTAGTAAGGGTCTGTGTTCTCTGTTAGTTTGTATGTTCTGACTAATGCTTGATGAACGACCTTCGCTGCTGAGTTGTGTCTCGCGGTGTATTCAGTTCCGGCCATTATTCTACATCCACTCGTTATGTAATCGATCGTTTCTCTCTGCTGGTGACATCTCCTACACCTCTCGTCTTCAATGGTTGTGTCCTTGATGATGTGCTTTCGGTAATTTCTGGTTGCTATGACTTTGTCCTGGATGGCAATCGGGAAGCCTTCTGTTTCATGGAATAGCTGACCTTCTTATAACCACGTATATGAAAGCTTTTTATGTATATGGTCTTGCTTTATGTGGTATCTGTGTCTTCCGTGAAGTGTTTTTTCAGACCAGGTGTTCATCTTTTCTGGTCGTCATTGGATGTGACTGTGTACGTCTGCTGCGTGGCTCGTTTGAGACGGGCCGAGCGGTGTATAATTCTTGTCTGCCTTCACTATTACCTTGTGGAGGTTAGTTTGTTTGTTGTGGAAGAATTTTCTGAATTCGTAAATTTGTTTTTTATTTAGCGATTTTATATCTATAATTCCCCTTCCTCCTTCTTTTCTCTCGATAGTGAGTATTTCCTTGCATGCGTTGGAATGTAACTTCCTGTGTTTAGTGAATTCAGAGCGTATGGGAATGTGAATGTTTTCTATGTCTGTGTGTGACCATTTAATGATACCAAACGAATACGTAAGAATAGGTATGGCGAAGGTGTTAATAGCTTTCGTTAGATTTTTGGAATTCAGTTTTGTTTTTAGTAGCTTTGAAAGTCTGGCCTTAAATTCCGTCTTGAGCTCTGATTTGATATGAGTGTGGTTAAGGTGCTTTGATGGAAGCCTAGGTATCTGTGCATTTCTTCTTTGAGCATGTTATCTATAGTTTCATTATTGATTGTTTCCTCCGTAGGGTAGTCTTTCCACTGTCCCTTGTTGATATGAAGTAGCTTGCATTTACTTATACCAAATTCCATGTTGATGTCCAGGGTAAACGTTTCTGTGATTATATTCTCATGTTGTAGGGGATAAGTTCGCACTGCCCGCCATCATATACCCTCTCAGGTAAAAGGGATAGCCGAAGCTGACCTAATCCATCCATGATAATTTCTATTCCCATTCCGACTCTAGTCTCTTTCCTATGTTGTCGGAACAAAAAGTGCAGAGTCATAAAACGATTTGGCGTAATAAGCTAGCTGAATGTTGAAAAAAGAAGTGGCCATAGTATTTTAGGACAAAGGTTCATATTGTGACGATGTTCTAGACTTTTCTAAAATATCGGAACACTAACAAGGTTTGTTTACTTTCTGGTGTGAGCTATCATAGCCCATTAGTAAGGCATTTGCCTTGGTATTGCGAAGGGCTTAAATTTAATTTTCGACATGTTTTTTTAAATTTTTTTTTTCAGTTTGTAGTTGTCTTTTAAATATTGAAGTTTTTTTTTTGATAATCCCTCATTAGGCCTTCCATTTATATAGTTTTATTTATGTATTTTTTCGATTGATGTTAAAGAAGTCGCCGTAAGTGGCGGTACAATAGGAACCTGCCCTCCCGCGACCACCAAGTATACGTTAGCAGTGTAAGAGTGCAGTATGAGACCGAGAATGCTTTCTATCTTTGAAACCACACTATGTCTTCGTACCCACTGGTTCAAGACTGCCTATTAAGTCTGGGATGGAAATAAAGTTGTATTTTTTTATATTTTGCTAAATGTTAATAAATGTCATTTAGTAGAAACTTAATTTTTACGAAATATAATAATTACCTAGAGTGCAAGTAACACCCACCCAGAAACATATTTTTTAAGGGTATTTAAAATATTGAAAACATGAAAGTATTAATAAAAATTAATACAAACCTATTTCATGCTAATTAGCTTCTTTTTTAATTATGACATTTTATTATAACTACTTTTATTTTTTATTGCTTTACTGAGAAAAGTGTAAGTGTATCGAGAAAAGTATATTGTTTCTAATCATATGAGAATTATAATAAAACAGAGCAATAAATAATAATAAACTAAGCTAAGTAATTTTTGGATTTTAGAAAATTATGTGGCTGTAAAAGATAACATAATCCCATATTGCATAGAAGCGGGAAGTTTATTAAGAGGTTATCGGAGTGAATTAAATTCTCCATTCTGTTACTCCATATAAATCACATAATAAATGTAGTGTGACAGGTCGATGTTGATCAACGACCGACACCTCATTAGTGTAACAAATAAGCCGGATATTCAGCTAGTTACCAGATATGGCGGTCGACCTTGAAATTACGTTGACTTTTCAACGATTTTCTATCGACGAGCCAATAATTTTTCCGAGTAAAAGTATGTTTTCGTTAAGACTATCGGAAAGTCTACAATTTTTCAAAAAACAAAATCAACTATTTTGAAACGAAAAAGAAAATTAAAAAAATTTCCGATAATCATTATCATCATCAAACGGCCTGCACTTGCGTCCACTGCTGAACATAGGTCTCCCGTAATGTCTTGCATGCTTCTCTGTATTGTGCTATCATAATCCATTTCGTCTGAATTCTTTTGAGATCATCAGACCATCTTCTGGTGGTTGGCATCTGCTCCGGCAAGCGTCCAATCCTCCCTAGTCTACATTTCTTTTTGGCCAGCGTTGGTCAAAATAGCGTGCTAAATGCCCAGCCCACTTCCATTTTAAGGAGGCTATTCGTTTTATGGCATCGGTTATTCCCGCTAATTGCTTTACGCGGTATGTTTGCTATTCTGTCCCTGAGAGAAATTCCCAACATAGATTTTTCTATGCCTCTCTCAGCACTACGTATTTTGTTTGCGTTGTTTTTAGGCATATGGGGGTATTCGATTTAAGTATGTGGTGAATTTGCCAAAAGCAGCCCAAGCCAAACCTATCCTTCTGTATATTTTGCAAGTCTGATTATCTCGTTTTATATGTATCTTATGTCCTAGGTACTATACGATTCGACCTGTTGACCAATACGTCCCATCAAGATGATGAGTTTGCTAATGACTAGGTTTGTCATATATTGTGTTTTGCTGGTTTTAATTTTTAGTCTAAGTAAACGTGATTCCTCATTAGGTCTCCTCAGCTTCATCAATACTATTCGCAAAAACATTATATCGTCGACATATCTGAAATAGTTAAGACTTTTCGATAATCATAACGAAAAACTAGATACTTTTACGCGGGGCATTTTTTTTCATCGGTAAATAAGTTGTTGAAAAGTCGACGAGTTAGAGTTACTCCGATATCTTAAGCAGCTAGTCATTCAATAATAATTTGAGGGTTCTACAAACTATAACACTGGAAAAAGTGAATTCAGTTAGTGCATGTGCATCATGACTTAGAAAGGCGAGCGTATTTTTTATAATTTTAAATGTGTAACTGTTATTACGAATTTTGATTTGTTCGATGTTAGATATTTTCGGCAATTTATATATAATTATAAATAATGGTTAAATATATCTTCTTTATACAAAGAATGGCAGTTATATTTTTTCATACTGATTCCCATGATAAAATGTTTAATTCATTTCTAATTAGGGAATACTTACTGGTGCTAGGGTAACCAAAAGCTGAATTGTCCCTGTGCTTATTCCGTGAATTGGAACCAATCTTTGTTGTACGTTGAAATTAATTCTTTGTGGCGAAGACCTTGCGAAGTTTATACAGATCACTGAAAAGTAAAATATTCAAATAGTAATTTAGTTATTTTTTATTTATTGTACATGTATGAATTTTTGTTTAAAAACTGTAATTATCTTACGTGTAGAAACCTGCTTTTTAAACTTTAATATAGCTTGTATAAAAAGATATAAAATTTCTTCTATTGTAGGTATAAAAAGATAATTTTAAACGTTTTCAGTGTTTACCTATAGCAGGTGTTTTAAATACATTTTTGAATGTCGTTCTTTTATTTCTCGCGGAATCTATTCAGCGGTATTGCGATATCATTTCTCAGAATATTATACGTACTAGCTGGCCCGACAGACCTTGTTCTGCCTTTTCTATTAGATGGCGCGATGAGTTTCCAGTGGAATTATAGGAATATGAGGCGCATTTACCACATCGTCCAGAAATGTTATTGAAGGAAAACATATTGTAATAAGAAAATATTAAAAAATAGTGTTGAAAAGTTTCGGTAACCAGACGATCATTTAAAAAAATCATGTAAATTGGTGCAGTACAACCCTCTCACGAACTTAAAAATCTGGCTTAATGTTTTAAATATATAGTGAAACAGCATTTTGTGGTGTCATTGGAAAAACACTATTGGTGCTTCTTCTAGTGTTCCGGTGAAGAAAAAACATTTATCGTCAGTGCTAACAAAATTGCGTAAACTCTTTATAGTTGTTTACTTAACAAAGGACTTAACGCTAGTGCTGCTGCAAGTGAAACGTGTGATTTGACTATGATTCTGAGATACCCCTGATAACTACAGTGAAAAGAATCCAATCACATTAAAAAAGAGGCGTAAAGGTAAAGGACTTGATAAGGTGAAAAGTCTACACCATCTACGAAGAGCAACGTGTACCTATATTAGGAGCTCTGAAGTAACGGCTTACTAATGATGAAACCCAAATAAGCTTTGGCATTATTAGCCGGAAAAGTTTTGTCTAAATGGGCTTCATATATCGCACAATTAACTAAAATGGAATTCCAGCGGTTAAAAAATGGCATCTTGAGTAAATAATATCGATAAGAAAATACCATTCTGAAAATCGTCCAATAATTTACTTCGGTGAGACATGGTTTGACGCATGAAACACCATTTTATTTGATTAGATTAATATAAACATAAACAAATATCATTACTTGATTTTCTTAGAACCTCAGATCTATATTAAATTCATAAAAATCAAAAGTCCGATCTTTTACTATATTTTCTACATAGTGGAACCTGCCCAGATAATGTTATTGCAGTCTTTCAGTCAGAACCATTTTTTGTCAAATTTATTATACCCGTATAGGGCACGGTTTAGGTGGTTAAGCGTAAAAAACGTTAGACACTTGAAATAGTACCCTAGGTCAAATATGGCTGGGCGCACAGACGTTATTAAGTCATGTGGTCTTTTTGGAACCTAAAATCTACACAGGTAACGAAGTACTTGGTGTAGAATGTATCTACATCATGTGTCATCTTATTCACGTCGGTTAAAAGCCGGATGGGGTCAGATATCTCGTGAAATTGGTAAAGGGAGCTGGTGCAGGCACACACTTGTTATTGTCAATTGATAAAGATCTGAGGTAGTTCCGTAACTCGAGAGTTGACAGTACGACGGTGGGGTGCGAGCCAAGGGTCGAAAAACTGACCGTATTTTATTATTTTAGTGAAATAAATTTAACAAAGGAGAGCTATTTAGTTCTAATTGGTCATTTAGCAAAAGGTCTGATGATTTTAATTTGTTTATTTCCAGAAATTCAAGCATATTAAGTTTTTTGCCCTTATTTTTGATATGTAGAATTTCAGAATTATGATTAAATGAATGTTGTTCGAGTAAAAGACGATTTGCAAAGGCTGAATTAGATTTTTATTCAAAAAATATCAAATCTAATTTTGAAAAAGAACTTAATATAATAAAACAAATTGCTGTAAATGATGGTTATGATGATCATAAATAATATCCAACATAACAAAACAATATAATAAAGACAAACAATATAATAAAGACATTAGTCAAGTGTATCCTTTTATTAAAGATCGAACTAAAAGGTTTTATAAAATTTTAACTTATATTGGATCACCCACTGAATGTATCGCTAGTTTATTACGTAAACAGGTAAAATAGTTTGGGTAAATATATAAAAAATAATAAAGAAAAAATAAGTAAAACAAAATAATCAGGTCTATAAGTTAACCTGCGGAGATTGCCCAAAAACGTACTTAGGTCAAACAGGTAGAACGTTTAACAAACCAGTTTATCCCTATATTACACTTTGGTTTTGCGCAAATTCCATTCGATAACTAGGTTCTTATTATCAACTTTTTTTTACATTTTGTGGGGCTCTATTTAGTTCCCACATATTAGATTTTTCCCGGAATATAACCATTTCATCCCCTTATGACTCTTTGAAGTCAATTGGTTAAGTCGTTTTGAGCTATACCGCTTACAGACAGAACGATAGGTAGACCGACAGACTGATGGAAGACGGAAAGAACATGTTTTACGGAGTCCAGAGATCCGAAAATGGAAAGATCTACAAATGAAGGAAGTAAGAATCGGTCGGAATTTCTAAATTAGCATTG
Organism: Kuschelorhynchus macadamiae; assembly: GCA_030620095.1. NCBI lineage: Eukaryota > Metazoa > Arthropoda > Insecta > Coleoptera > Curculionidae > Kuschelorhynchus > Kuschelorhynchus macadamiae. The sequence goes on along the minus strand of JAUTXW010004472.1, from coordinate 144,889 downwards.
TTTAATATTAGATAGCTTGATGTACACACTCAAAAATATAATTGTTCGCTCTAAGAATAGGAAAATATAATAACTATAGTAATGACAAATGTAGTTAGAATTTTCAAGTAATTTCATGCTTTAAAAATGAAACATCTTAATAAAATTATAATAATAATACTAATGAAAAAGTAAGCATCCTCAGGTTAATTAAGATAGTACTATCGTGGTTGGACATCCTGTTCTAAATGGACATCGAGTAAATTATATTATTTGACGGGCATATTATAATGAATAAAACTGGGATGAATTGCAACACTCCCTTACTTAAAAGCGTATTAATAATGGAGGTAATATTTATTAGTCGTAGAAAAAAATATTACTTACCGCTTACAAGAATAAAGAATATGAATGCGTATTTCGTCATTTTCTTTATTATGTATACAATATAGTTTTAATTTTCCTATAAATATTTCTGTGATCTGATTTGGCATTAGAAATCCAATTTTAATAGTGTATGTGTGTGTACCTAACTTACCATAAACGTAATAAAAATCAGTTAATTAAACTGAACATTGATTTGCATTAATAAGTCTCATTTAGTGATTTTATTTATAATTTTATATTATTGGCTATACAGGGTGAGTCAACACTGTGATGTAGTAAGTTTATACATTAAGTATTACAGAGAGTGCCAAAAGTAGGGAACCAAGAGTTTTGTAATTGAATTATGTGTATAATTCTGAAAGTTTTTGTTTGATGTTTGATATACGTATCTTCTTCTTCTCTCGACTCGTCACACGCGAGAAATGTGTCCCCTCGTTTTGCCGAGAATGCCCTTCTTTCGCTCGAGAGAGACCCTCTCTCGTCTCGTTTCTCTTGTGTTAAAAAGATCAGAAAAGCTATTCCTAATTTGTTACCAGACGATAAAATTTTAACATTAAAAGCACAATATTAAAGTTTGTAATGGTAGGGTAATTTTTAATTATCTAAAATCTAAACAGTAGAACAAAAAGCTATCTATTAAAAGTAATTTGCCAATCCTAACTTTTTTTAATTGTTTTGTTTAAGAATTTTCAAATTTAAATTTAAAGAATTCCTCAATTTTTTGATCACTTTAATTAGCCTCTTCTACTCACTGTTCTTGATAATGAATTTTACTACTCCTTAGGAAAAGCCTCGGTAAAGGCCCAATAAAGCAATACTTCAGGATCTTTGCCGATGTTGCCGTAGGGAAGGCGCGAAAATCTGATGTAAAAAATGAGATGTTTTCATGTCGGGTGTACATCTGTTCACTACCCTTTGTTCTGAAAAGAACAATTTGTATGACGTTTCGGCAAAATTGCATTTGGCATTTTCAGATCTTCTGTTCCGCGTTCGAACAGAGACAGTCTTCATTCGGATGGACATATACACAAAAAGATCATACATAAAAAACTATAAAGTAAGCAATGTTTTTTAAAAAATTAAATGCATCCTAAAATAATAATAAAGTTTATTTACCTCCATAAAAAAACTTAATCGAAAACTACATAAAATGAAAGAAAAGATTATCTAAATATATTTTAATATTTAGATTTCATATTTTTTTTTGGCAACAAAAAGTTTAATTTTTGCATTTTAGTCTTTCAAGATGTTATGCACGGTTAATTTAGTAATACCCAAATCAAAGGAATTTTGCGAATTCCCGTATGTGGATATATCCCAACATATGCAAAACATTCACCATGTTTTATTCAGTGCGCCTTCGGTTGATAGGTAAATTAACATTGCCATTTTCTCGTAGTCCTCTTGCTAGTATTGCAAAAGTTCTTTTATTATATCGTCTCTGTCCAGCATACCTCATCGCGTATATTTTTGATGCAATTGTTGAGTTCTGGTGGCACGAGGCGTCTACTTTTTTTGGAACAAACAGGGGCAAAATAGGGTGAAATTGAAGGTACTTTTGTTGTCAATTAATTTTTGAATTTGTTTTTGAATTTCAATCTGCATAATAGGGGGTGTTGCCACACTCTTTCTCTGTTTGATAGCAGAGAGTATGTATTTGTTTTAAGATAATATAAATCTACACTAAGTGGTTGATTGAAAGAGAGGCAGTAAAGTTGGTGTGCAAATCACCGACTGCTCAGGGAGATTGGTTCGTTTTCTATTTATAAGGGCGCCAACATTTCTATACCAGTTGACTGTTAACCGCTCTAGATGTTATGAGTACCACTCCTCAAGACCACTAAGATAAAATTAATTAAAGTTAATAGTAAAAAAAAACAAAAAAAAGCATATTCAACAAATAACATTTATTAACAAGTTCAGTGCTCCCCAAAATATTTCCAGAAATATGTATCTCCTGTAGGTTATTTTATATAACATATGAAAGAAATTGGCCTTAATTGAAGTTTTTTTTTAAAAATGACAAGTGACTGTGTAATGATCTTATGTTCATCAGTTTTCATACCTCATATGCTGAGAGAAAAATCTAAAGTATATTCAAATAAAGATCACTATCCAAATATTAGATCAACTGTGTAAAATGTTTTATGAAAATAGCTAAAGAATCACAAAACAAGAAACTAAATGTTCAATAAAACCTGAAAATTAAGTAATATGGATGAGAAAAGAAATTTTCAATCAGCTTATGACAAGTAAAAGTAATAGACTCCAAAATCTACAAATGTTTATAAAGAAAATCTTTAAATTGTTTTAATTTACCGAACCATTTGATCTAACAGTAAAAATTTATCAAAAGATGCAAAATAATCAAGCAATTAATTAACTTCATTAATTCAAATACAAATAACAATAATAGAATAAAAGAAAAGAGTATTATGTGAATCTAAGAGAAACTTGGTTATATAAATTTTTCTTGTTATTTGCTTGACTAACAAGAAAAATTTATATAACCAAGTTTCAAATCCAATCACCAATATTACCTAACAAATTGACACTATTGTTTTATATCAAAATACCTTTCTAAAGCAAGTGAATACAATAAATCATAAATATCATCACATATTCCAGTAGTGTTACCTGTCTATAACACTTCTTATATACCTTGTATAAACTAACTAGATCTTATAAGTTAAAATTTCAAGATGTGATCACACTTTATAACAACACTGTATCTTAAAGTATATTGTACTATTAAATGTTGGCAGAAACCTATAGACTATTGTGTCATAAACTTATACTGTGATGTTCTGTATCTTAAAGCCTACTATATGGTCAAATGTTGACAAAAACCTATAGATTATTGTGTCCTAAACTTATAATGTGATATTTGAGTATCAGCATGGGTTATAAAGTAAAAATAATCTTATTGACAACACCAATAATAATTATGGTTTATGCTCACCAGCAGTAGTTAGAACTTTATATCAAAAAGTATACTCTACTACACTCAAAAGAAACAGAAAAAGTCATAAAGTTGATCAGCAATAAACAATAAAGTCAATTCAGCACAAGGGATGTTAAAATTAAGATACTTATCTAAGTGTCTATCAGCATCGCTGACTTAGATCAGCAGCCTATGATGTAAGTGTCATCGAAGACATTTCCAGTAGGAAATTTGGGTACGTACACACTTAAGTACTAGGTAACAGACATCTGCTCCATTTACAATGACACATCCAGGTTCAAACCCTGGTTAGGAGAACAGGAACAAGAAGTAGAAGAGGAGGGAGAAGAAGAAAAAAAAACCCTTATTTGATGGTAAAGGGTTTCTTAATAGTCACTTCGTAAAGTTTGTCCCATCAAAAGATATGGTAGGTGGTCAAGTGCAGTTAAATCCTCACAAGAGAGTAATAAAAGGTTCCTCAACCAAAAATATTAAGGTACAACGTAATTAAATACACATAGGAGCCTTTTTAACTAAGTTGCCGACGTAAATTCCAAAAGATGGCCTGGATTAAAACAGGATCAATTCGCCGACAAACTTTCACACTTAACCTTCACCTTCCAGAGAGACAAGAAGCTTAACCTACCTCCCACCGGGTCAAGGCAGCAGTAGCGGGATGACAATCCGTCAGTGGTGCCACTTTACTAAAATCAAACTGACCAAATCGGGACAATAGATCAGCCAATCCCTGAGCTGGATCACAGGAAAGAAAAAATATTTAAAGGAGAAGAAAGTAAAATTACTAATTGAACAAAACTAAGGCGCCATCTACACGAAGACTAGTGAATTGCCTCAATATGAAGCGGAAGATTTCGCTAAGCAGAGACCGCTAGCACCTTACTACATCGATAGGAGACTTACAGTACCGGATTTACGGATTTTTATGCATTAAAATGTAGTGACGAAATTAAAATGTTACAGTGTCTAATTGATTAGCGTAAATAGGCCTATCATTAGTAGTTCTAATTTTAGACTTTGTTTTTGAGTTACAGGACATTACCGTTTGTTTATTTTTTACAAATAGGTTAAAATTATTATAAATTAGTGAAAACGGGATATCATGATTTTTTAACTTTAAAATATTTCTTAAAACTTAAAATTAAAAACCAAATGGGGCTGGAATATTATACGCAATCATTCAGTGCCTCCTTCATTTCAGACTACAGGCACATTACAACTGAAAACTGTAAAAAAATTATTACATAAAAATCTCGCGCTTATATGGGTTGCTGGGATTTTTTTTTTGGTCCCTTAATTATAGTTTTTGTCAATAGAAAAACGAGAGAACCAGTTGGGTTGTCCCTTCTCAATTAGAGTGTGGGACAGTAAAGTCTATCATACGGATTTTTGTTTATTAATTGTAGACAGCTTTTGCTTGAAAAATAAATAAATAAATAAATAAATAGCCTTTATTTCCAACAGGTAAAAAACCCACTTACAGGAAATTCAATAACAAAATTAAATGAAAACACAAGAAAAAAAAACTAAACAACTGTTTTGTGAGATACAACAATACTTAAATCTAAATCTAAATATGTATTACCGTACCTAAGGTAGTTGATGTAACATTTAATAAAAAATAGAAAATTAAGTAAGTAAATTACATGTATTAACAAAAGTAACTTAATGAGTGTTTGGATCACTCCAGATTTAAAAAGGAATCGATGATGCTACTCAATGAGTCAAAGTGTAAATCGCACGCATGAGACATAGAGTGGAGGACTGAACACATAAAGTATACCGGACTCCGTCTAAAAATATTTGATCTGGCTGAGAGAGAAGTATGCCGTGTTTCGAGGCGGGGAACGCGAAAATGCAACTCCCCAAGAAGAAATGGACAGTCAACTTTATTATGAGTGAGGCCATATATTAGTTTTAAGCTTTGAATTTTTCTTCTTGTTGCTAAGGATGATATATTAAATCTCTGCAAAAGCTGACCGTGATCACAACCTCTTGGAGGGTAAGCACCATCTGCGCTAAAAGCTAAATACTTTAGAAAACGTCGCTGCAAGGCTTCTAAAGCCTGAACATGGCAATTATAAATAGGATTCCAAACCACTGCGACATACTCCAGCTTTGAACTTATGAAAGAGCAATATAATAGTATCATTGTTTGTGTCTCAGTAAAATTTTTACAGTTCCGCACAAGAAATCCTAGTGTTTTGAAGGAAGTTGTAATTAGATAATTTATATGGGGAATGAAGGTAAGTTTAGGGTCAAATTCAATGCCAAGATCTTGAATACTACTATTCGGTCTGCCAAGCACCGTACCATCTAGAGCATAATTACACATCAATGGGTTATTTCTGCGACTGAAGGTCATTACATAACATTTTGATAAATTTAATACAAGTTTATTGCTAAGACACTATTCATACACCAATGATAGATTTTTTTGTAGGTGGTCACAATCTGATAGAGCCTGAATTTTAGTAAATAGCTTTAAGTCGTCTGCATATGCCAGTGTATGACATTCAGTTATATCAAGGAGATCATTAATAAAAATTAGAAAAAGCAGGGGTCCCAAATTGGACCCCTGTGGTACACCAGAAGAGACATTATATGATGGTGATCTGAAGTGCTCATATTCGACAAACTGGGAACGTCCTAATAGATATGATTTGAACATTATTAAGAGTTGTTGTGACATACCAAAGTTCTCCAGTTTATGGATCAAGATGTAGAGATCGCTTTGATCAAAAGCTTTCTGAAAGTCTGTGTAAACAACGTCTAATTGTCCCCAGGAATCCAGTGACACGCAGGCAGTCTGGGACAAGGATTCCAGGTTGGTCGTGCAAGAACGTGAATCTAGAAAGCCATGTTGATAGGGAGAAAGAAGCTTTCGAACTCCTGAATATAACTGATCATACAGAATAATTACAAAAAGTTTAGAAAAATAACAGAGTATCGAGTTAGGTCTAAAATTTTGTATCAATGTTTTATCACCCTTCTTAAAAATAGGTATGACTTTTGCTGTTTTCCAAGTATCCGGAAAAATGCCTTTATCAAGTATTAAGTTAAAAACGTGTAGAAGTGGGACAGAAAGAACTCTCGCGCAATCTTTTACTATGAAACTGGGTATTTCGTCAACACCGGCTGTTGGTTTGTCTTTGAGTTTTTTGCTAGCTAGTATTATATCTTGAGAGGATATTGTGTGAATGCCTATTATGTCGAAGTTTAACACAGAAGACTTAACATAGTTATTGGGAGAAAAAATAGTATAAACACTTTGGAAACAATTTGCAAATGCATTAACAATGCTTTGAGGATCTGTGTATTCGTTGTCACCCTCCTTTAGGGTGCCAGGGATGCCGGTATGCCCCTTTTTACTTCGGACAAAAGACCAAAAGGTGGAAGGATCAGAAATCATGTTCATCTCAGCGTTTCTTATATAATTTTTATATGGATCGTCACTCTGAGCATGAATAAGACGTCTGAGCGAGCAGAAGAGAAATAGTGCCAAATGGCAATAAAAAAGTTGGCCACGTGATTTATCTTACTTGTCAAATTTGACTTTTTCTTTAATGTTGTTTCTTTTTTCATTTTCTATCTCTGTACCTATTTTAACTGTATCATTTTCTCGTACATGTGTCGTTTAACTTTAAACTGTATGTTTTTATAAAAGGAGATAATATTTTCTGCAATCCTTTACAGTACTACGGGACAAAATTTGTCGTCGCGGTGGGAGGGGAGAGAATTATGTAAAAAAACACATTATATTAATAAAATGTATTAAAGGTAAAAGAAACATACGTAAAAAAATTCGAAACAAAATACTTACATAAAAGGGTTTCTAACTAACATATTGTCTGATTAACGCAGCGGCAGAGATCAGAAAAATGGCAACAAAAGATAACAAAAACAAGAGAAAGCTTTAACATAGTGCAGTAAAACTTGAGGACGTAATTTTTAGTCGCGTCCTTTGACTTCTTCCGGGTGTTTACACAATATAACAAGAATCCTATCAAATTATTCACAAAATCACAAAAAATGTTGGCATTGTATTAATTTTTTTTATAAACCAAATTAATATTTTTATTTTGAAGTGATTTTTCTTTAATTTTCGAGGCAAATCATGGAGGGGCAAAATCATAATTTTTTCTCTCAAACAAAAATCAAAGAGGGCAACTCCTTCCTACGCGCCTGATTTTTTGGACCTATTTATGTCTTCATCAACAAAATAGCATTAAATGATTTAATTTAAAATCAAAGCGGGAACATCTTTTTGAAATCAGTTTTCAAATTTTTAGGAAAAAGTTCGGCTTTCTGCAATTTTTGAAGAAAAAATTTGGAAGTTAAGATAAATCACGTGACTGACTTTTTAAACAAATCCTAAAACCCGCTTGATTCTTTATACCCATTATGATAAAGTTTTAAAATAATTTACGAATTTTTTATCACCTCAATCATTAAAATACGTTTAGCCATTGGGGTTTTACGGAGTTACCGCCTTTCTGGTTTTCGTTTCAAGTAAATGTTATTAGCAACACTAGTAGGATAAACGAACTTTTTTATGCCTTATTCATGAAAATCAGTCCAGTCGTACCGGAGAGACAGATGACCGTGGGGATGACCCTATCGGAAGACCATTATCTTGTGAGAAAAACTTCTCTTAATAGTAGGTGTTGCGAAAACATCATTCTAATAGTCCATCCCCCATTCAGATGTAAAGTTGTGCTTTTAAAGAGTGTTTCGTCTGCTCTCAACTTTTGCTTAATTATGTCTAAGATACTTTTTTTTGAAATATATATATTTCTAAAGGTTTATAAAGGTTATAAAATATTTTTAAGGGGTTATAAAGGTTATAAAGGTGTTCTACTTTGCATGCCCAGAATATGCATTTGATTAGATTCGTCATAATTCTATTAAGTGTAGATTAATAAGCTTTTAAAAATGGTGTTACTGTTGAAATAAATAAATAAATATTAATTTAGTTCCAACGTTAAAATTATCACCCATTTTTCTACTACAAAATGTGTACTTTCTTTTTTCAGTTTTGTTTTTGTGGGTTAGTTTTTACGTAAAACGAATATGGATGCTCCATTGTGTTCCACGCGTAAAGGTCGAATGATCTATAACAAATATTTAACCAAAACAATTATTGGTGAGACCCTGAATCTAGTAATTGGTCTTAGAGACATCCTCGGCTTGTGGAACTTTGGTAAACCAAAGAGATCGTTTGCTATAATGTGGCATTGATTTGCTGCGTACTCTATATGGGATTTGTGGTATATTCTTGGCAGATCGTTGAGAATTAACCTCCATTTCAGAATGCTGCTCGGCATTGTTCTTCCAGTATTGTGTGACTAATAAATTAATGCGGCGCCGAATACGGAATGTCGTAGAAAAAAAAAACGTGTTCTTTAATTCCAGATTAAAATAAGTTTTGTTTTAGGAAAGATACAAAACCTTAAAATTTCGAGTTTGTTAAAAATATGCTTAATTTTTTCGATCAGTTACATAAGGAATCGGATTTTTTATTTTTTGATAATTGTTTTATTTAACATTAAAAAAATACATTTTTTTAATTCTCGAGACGAAAGAGCCTGAGAGAAACGAGAAATTCTCTGCGCGGGAAGAGTACTCTGTTGTCTAGAAACAAGACGAGAGGCGAGAATCTTTCGTATCGTCGACATCAGCACTTGGAATGCGGTACTTTACGGTAGTGCATGCCTTGAAACCTCTGTTTTGTCATGATATATTTTATTTTTTTTAATGCACTACGCTGGGCAGTTTTACTAGGGAAATTTTCTACATAGTCGTTTTTGTAATACAAACCACTTACGGTTCTTCGGAAAGGACACGGACCAGGCCTGTCTAGCATTGAAAAAATCCCCGCCGCGCCAAATCTCGATGAAAAGCACCTTATCGTATTACTGCACAACCGAGGTGGTCATACACGTATACTTAAAAGTTTTCTTATTAAGTACTATGCTTATTTTTGCGAGGAAAAAGGCTTACATTTGGAAGAAGAAGAAGCATTAACACATTTTATTGTTAATAGTTCGGATATTTTTTGTAGTTCCTTTGTTGTGATTATTTTTATATAAATCTGATTTAACAAAATCTTAAAATTTATTTTTGGTGGCAAGGCATTTTTTTATTTCTTAAATGTGTAAAACCGTTTTAACTAATGTAAAAAAGTTTATTGCCTGAATAAATGTGTTTCTTGCTGAATACTCAGGTTTATTTTTCTTCCTGTTTCTTATGGGACTTGTGTCTTTGTTCTATATACGGGACTCGCTAGTCTGTGGTGGCCTGATGAGCTCTAAAAAGAGCGAAATCGCGATCATTGTTTGACTAAAATAGACCATTGCGCCTGCGGCATTGCAGGGCATGTTCTAGACAGGGTCATGGTATTGTTGTGACGTTGATGTAGGGTGAAATAAGATAGTATATTAAAATCCTGGTTTCATAAGACATGATTTTTTAGCACGAGCTCTAGGTTCAGTTGCTGTCAGAAAGGAAGCTTGCTGCTCATTTTCTAAAGGGCGAGTTCCAATAATTTTATTGTGACAAATACCACACTAAACATTGGTTCTGCGCTTTCCTTACTCAAATGGCGGGTTGTACAAAGTATTTAACTAAGTATTAACTAGTCAGATGGCTCAGAGTGTGACAGACTACATGAGAGTGATAATGTCAGAAATGATTTTAAACCTCAGTTAAATTTAGTATGTGATTAAAAGTTTTTGTGCAACCGGCTAGTGTATGCAGTGTGACATAATAATGCCTGTTGTTGCCATTTATTGCCCCTTGACTCTCAGAAGTAGCCCATTAGTCAAAGTGAAACCTTATTAAAGAGGCTGAACTGTATTTCCTATAGTTTCCAAAATATTCTCATGTTGCGTTTGTCAAGCCAAAAGTCACAGTTCTCTTGAATAGTTATTTGGCGCATGCGCAAATAATATTTTATACAAACATTTATTCACTTACCACAACTGCTTAAAAAAAACAATCGGTACTCCTTTATACCATTTCTTGAATTTTGTTTTTATTTTGTTATTATTTTCTTATTTTTATAACTTTATTTACATAATCTATAAAAAAGCCATCATGTCATTTATTATTTTCCTCCATAAAAAAATGGAATTTTAAACATTTCATGTGGCCTACATTTTGTTTTTCCGTATTATGATTGTTAAAAATTTTACCAGTTCACCTTTGTTTCACACTTGATTTTTGAGCAAAATTTCAAGCATAAGTAGATTTTTGATACCGATATTTTAAGCATTTCATTAAGCCGTTATTTTGTTCCACCATAATGGCTCCTCACCAAAATTTTTCCAGTTTACCCTCATATCACACTGTATAAAATTAGAAATCAATCGAATAGGTAGTTTTTCAGATCGGTTTATAAACATTTAATTAGGCCGGCATTTTGTTCCGCCATCTTGGATTCATACCAAAATGTTTACCAATTTATCCTTATATAACACTCGATCTTTATGCGAAATTTGAAAGCAATCAGGGAATTAGTTGTTTACAGTGCTTTTTTAAAATTAATAGTTCGGCCATATTGGATTTGTACCAAAATTTTACCAGTTCAAACTCATATTAGAGTTAATTTTTCTGCTAAACTTAGGTTAAATGTGGTTAGTAATTTTTTAGTAATATTTTTTTAACATGTCATTCATATATGACCCTTAATTTTTGACCCAGTTTTTAAGTAAATCGGAAGTCCTTTTTAACTTTTCCGCGAATAGACAGATTTTTAAACATTTCATTAGGCGACCATTTTGTCAGTTTATCTCTATATCTTGTACAAAATTTTAAAGCCCATTCGATAAGTAGTTTCTTAATAATGTTTTTTAAACATTTTCTCAGGTCGCCGTTTTGTTTCGCCATATTAGATTTTTACCAAAATATTACCGTTTGATCTTTCATTTTTGACAAAATTTGAAGTCAATCGGATAAGAAGGTTTTGACCTATGCCACGTACAAAGTGATACAAGGACAAACCGACGGAATTAAGAAATGTTTTTCGGCTCTAAGGACCTTAAAACTTAATGATCTGAAAAATCCCGGAGGTGATTTTTTTACGATTACAATACTTCCCACATTGGTTATACAATAATAATGTGCAAACCTAGATTTATTAAAATTTAGGGTACACGGGAAAAACCAACATAGTCCAAAAATTAAAAAAACGGGTTTATCATTTCAAGACATTCTTTTCGCCATGTATTTTAATATAGCAAATCGTAAAGAGGATCAACAAACGGAGTCCTAGGTTGTTCAATGTTATAAATATACACTGCAGGGGAAAAACCAACATAGTCCACCTGAAACATGGGAAGAACCAACACAGTCCATAATATTAGATGAATGGCCTCCCTCACTCTGTTCACTTTTTTACAAATCAGCTGTGTATAGTCAGTTGTTTCGACACGTTTAATGAAGCAAGTCTATAAAGAAATATTCTTTAGCTATAATTCATCAGATATTACACTGTACCTTTGTTTAAAATGGTTGCGAGTGATACAAGTGTGGATTATATGTATGTTAATCAAGAAAAATCGCCGAAAAAGTGCAAAAAATTAGACCACATTAGAGATATTGCTAAAAAGTTATGGGCTTCGACGTTTGAAACCGGAAAAGACTGCCAATACAAGCGGTATAAGTGTTTCCAGAATATATAAGTAATAATAATAAGTGATTTTATAAGACAATTTAATAACATTGGTCGTGAGGTTGGCAATGATGCCCAAAATAGTTACTTATCGGGTCTTATCTCGTTACGACCTGAGTCTCGACGAAGGCAAAGGAAAAATCAAGGGACGGCAATGCAGTGGAGGTGCCAGTATGTTTTAACGCATTTTAATCACCCTTTGGAATTAAAGCCTTTAGATTACATACAATTAAAGTATCTGGCAAGTCGCCGATAATTGGGAGAGGAAAGCACTCTAATAGACCTCATAAGCTATCTCAACAAACACTTGAATTGTTATTGCAATTTTTTGGCTCACTAAAAGGACCTAAAGCGCACTACAGCTTGAAGGACTCTAATAAAGTATACCTCCCGGAAGATATGAATGTTAAAAAGCTTCTTGAACTATTTTTAAATAAACGTCCCCATATTCAGATGTGTTATGAAACATTCAGGCAAATCTTTGTGTCCGAGTTCAACGTTGCTTTTGGCTATCCACGAACCGAAACCTGCTGTTGCTGTGATCAACAGAAAGCCTAAATTACTGTGCTGGAAGATTGCCGCTGCAAAAAGTGATGACGAAAAAGTAAAGTTAGGGGACGATCTTAGGAAGCTAGAAACTGAGACTTCATTTAAAAAAAGTTCATTGGTTCTATGAACAGAAAAGACGTGCAAAAAGTGAAGCTAGAAAATCGTCAAAGGTAGAGGCTATCGCTATAGATCTCGGTAAAAATCCCCCCACTCCAAATATAACTTCTGCTGAGGTGTACTTCAGAAGGCAGTTGTCGTTCTAAATTTTCAATGTGCATATTTTATCAAATGGTGCTTTTAATAATGTATACTTACGACCAAAGCGTCGCAAAGACGGGGGCAGATGATCTTGTCTCAATGCTCTATCATTTTTCAATACCTACCTGGATCCTATTGTCAAGAAGGTTTATGTCTTCGCCGACTCGGTGGACAAAACAAAAAACACACCATCATCCAGTTCTTCCACTACTTAACTGCTCATCTAAAAAGATTTGAAACGGTCACAATTACTTACCCAGTGCTTGGCCATTCCTTTATAGAGCCCGACAAAAACATGGGGTTCATAACCAAGAGTGGAAAGGCTGAAACTCCAGATGGCTGATGTGAAATTATAGAAGCAGCCAGAACCAAGCCGTGTCAATGTGTTGTGGTATCATGTGAACAAGTTATGTTTAAAGCATGGGGTAGTTTTTTGTCCTTTAAGATGTACAAGAAAAAGTTTCCCTTTCCTATTAGGTCAATAAAGCAACTAATGCTTTTTGAAACAAAATACAAAACCTTGACCATAGGGAAATATAATGGAGCTTTCACGTCGTCATTGATAAAAGATCAACGGAGGGAAAAGTCAAACTTATCAGATTTTCAAGAACCCGACCAGCTGTGTACCACAGGCCTATTCCACTGCCCAAAGGAAAGTGTGCTGATCTAAGGAGTACTACAATCAACTTCTCTCTGCTAATCAGCCTCAATTACCGCCTGAGGCAGATGATATGCCCGATGATCAAAGCGATTTTTAGAAATCACATTATTTCAATCAAGTCAGTATCTTAAAAAATAGTGTTTTTTTCTGTCCTGGGGAAAAACCCACTCAGTCAACTATTTATTTAAGTAAAAAAATATTTAACTACGAAAAAAAAATACAATCAGATCATTACTCAGCTATTAAAAAAGAATAGATATTGAAGTAAATTTAAATAATAATTTCGCTAAAAAAAATATAGTGTGAGATTTATATCGTTTGAAATTTTGTTTCCTTTCTTCTGAAAAGTTTTACTTTTTGGACTTTCCGTGTACCCTTCATTTGTAATATAGTAATACTAAGCGGCCTCAATCCTGCAATTCACGCGCACAAGTTCAATTTTGAGATTACTGGGTACGCGATACGATAGTTTAGTACCTTATAGCAGGGCAGTCCAACATTAGACAGCTTGAAGGCTACTGTAAATAAAAATATACTTAGGGTCCAACTAAAAAATGAAAAATAATGGGTTATTAAAGGTTTAACACAATTTATCTGTGTACTAAGTTTTTAAAATTAGATCTGTGTACTAAGTCTTTAAATTTAATTTGCATTAATTTAAAAGAAAATAATTCCAAACATCATATTAAAACTATAAAAAAATAATTGTCACATTCCCAGGTTTGTCAAGCTAATACTGTTACGAGGCGTCTGTTATAATTCAGCGCATTCTATAAATAATGATCGCTGTAGGTGCATGTATTTAAATTTATGCAAAAAAATGTTTGGCGGACTTCAAAAAATATGTCGAAGGGACAGTCAGTTTTCTGCACTCAGCAGGAAGAAAAAGACAGTTAAAATATACTTTATTTATAATATTAAATAAAATAAACGTTAATTTGTTATTTAGTAATGACATTCGTAAAAGTCTAAAACTAATTAATATTAGTATATCCTAGAGATGATTAGCTTTAACCTCCTGCTGGAGTACTAGAAGGAATTGGCGGACGACGTCGCTGAAAAAAATTATAAAATACTGCAGTTTTATATTATACATTAGGAGTTTCAGAATTTTGTCCAAAATTTGAATACAAATTTTCTTTTCTTTTTCGAATTTCCATTATCTGTTTTACCACCTTGATTTTTAAATATGTAATTTTCACAAATAACAGATATACACTTAAGTTTATATAGTAGTTGAGGTTCGTAGATTGGAGTAAAGAAAAGAAAATTTAAATTATTGGACATATGTAATTAGTTCATTTACATGGTATTCTATATCGCTAAAGTCAATAAAAATTCTATCCGATAAGTTTCGAATTTTCTTTAAAAATAACTTTTTTTTTTAATTTTCACTTAATGTCGAAAAAATCTTTAAGAGTATATAAAGCCACACTTTATTTTTTTGTTAATATCGATAAGTTCTGGACAAGATAAAATTATCACGCTGTGTAGAGTAAACAGGATTGAAGTTTTTTTGGCGATTAGGCTAATTTTTTTTAGCTACAGGCAAATCACGACCGTGGTGAAGAGAGGGGAGAGTTTACTGATGGGATTTAAAAACTTACATATTAGGGGAAAATGGAAAAGTCTTTGCTGGAAACAGATTCTATAATAAGAAAACTTTGTGACTAAAAGAGCAGATGAGTGCAGTCCTTTGTCTTTGCAGTTAAACGATGAAGGGATGCATGTAGATCGGCGCTCGTATCTCCTGGAAATAATGGCTAAGGAAGGCATAATAGATGATAATTTGTTAAAATAAACTCTATGGTGGTATCTGCAAAACAGAGACAGACAGAATTCAACGACGTTCTAGTGAGTCTAGTTTTCTTGTGATCTTTGGATCATTAGTTGAATGGTTCTTGTTTGGACAGAGTTAAGAATTAGATTAGATAATAGAGAGATAGATATATGGATTAAGGACATCAACCTCTTGGGTTTTTTAGTGTCCAATTTTATTTATATTTTGTTTATTAGTTCAGTGAGCTCAAGGAATTTAATAATTGTATTTATGTTGTTGTATTGTAGAGTTGCTTGGAGATTGCTTGTTATATTTAATTGCTGTCTTATGTGAACGCGTTTAGTGCAACTTGTAAGGATATGTTTTATAGTAAGTGGGATGTTACATGTTTCACATTCAGGCGGATTATGCTTTTTTAGCAGATATTCGTGTGTTAATTTTGTGTGTCCTATCCTTAATCTTGTCATCAGACATACATTTTTTTGGGAGAATGTTTGTAGGCTTTCCTTTTGATAGAATATTCCATTAATGTCATGCTTATTGGTTTCTTGTAAAAGATCCCAGCTTAGTTGAGTTACGTTTTCACATGCAGATTTGATTGATATGTTTAAGTCTTCTCTTGCTAATAAGTCATCTCTTTCATTTCCTGGTATATGACAGTGTGATGGGATCCACATGTATATGATGGATTTATTTTCATTTAGTATGCGTTTGGTTTTATTTTGTATTTCCATTCCGATAGGATGTTTGGATAGGTGAGATTGGATCGTTTTTAAGGAACTCATAGAGTCAGTTGCACTGACCCATTTTGAGTGGTTGCTGTCAGCTATATAGACCACTGCTTTAGATATGGCTATTAATTCAGCAGTAAGAATTCCTGTTAAAGGGGACAGTTTGTAATTATAGTCACTATGGATACTTATGAACGCAACTCCAGTGTTTTCTTTGCTTTTTGACCCACCCGTGTAGATAAAATTAAATTAAAAATGTACTACTGTTTTTGATTTCAAAAAATAGTTGTTTGAAATATTGGTTATTAGTTAGGCTTTTTAGGGTGGCTGACATACTTAAATCTACTTTAATAGGGGCAATGGTCCAGGGTGGGACCATGTTGGTATCTGCTTGTTGTTCAGGGGGGTAGTCTAAGAATAATCTTTGGTTGATGTTATGGAATATGACAAGATCCTTTGTATAATTTATGTCGGGGGTTGGATAAGTGCGAAAAAAAAATTATAATGGTTTAGCTTAGGTTTAAATTTTAAACTGTTAGTGTATCTGTATAGTAAAATTTCTCTTTTTATGTACAGGCTTGGGCATTCAGCCCCGCAATATAAACTTTGAGTGAGACTGGTATGAAATGTCCCTAAAGCTAGCCTACATCCGCCAGTATGTATTGAGTCGAGTTTTCTGATGTATGAACATTGGCTGCCATAGTGTATTTTCGTGAGTATGGTTGCTTTATATATATTCAATAAGCTGACTCTATGTGCTCCTTAACTAGTATGGGATAGACTTTTTAAGAGTCTCATGCCAAATGTACATTTCGATTTTTAATTGTGTGATATGAGGGTTCCAGCTTAGTCTAGAATCAAATACTACTCCTAAGAATTTGTGATATCACTTAACTGGGATTTGTATATTATTAATGGAGACAGTACTTAGGCGAGGACAGTTTTTCTCTTTACAAAGATGAACACATGCTGATTTTTCTGGAGAGAATGTCAAGCCATTTTAGCTAGCCCATGTTGGTATGGCGTTTAGACTGTTTTGTACGATTTTTTTGCTATGTTTATAATCTTTATCTGAATGATAGATCGCTATGTCATCAGCAAATAACCTAATTTTTAGGTTTGCAGGTATATATTTTGCAATCGAGTTCATTGCGATTATAAAAAGGGTTGGACTAATGGTTGAGCCTTGTGGTACTCCATTAGGTTGTGGATATAGAGAGGATAGAGTATTGTTTGTTTTTATCAAAAATTTTCTCTTGTTTAGGAAAGTGAGAATGAATTTTAATAGGTTGCATTTAATATTCCATTTAATTAATGTTAGAATGATGGATGATCTCTTGACAGTATCAAAGGCTTTACTTAGGTCTAAGAAAATTGTTGTGGTATGGTAATTCTTGTTGAATCCGTCATTTATATCTGTTTCGAGGCCTATTATATGGTCAATTGTTAAATATCCTTTTTGAAAACCTAGTTGGTTTTTATTTATTAAATCATGTTTTGTAAGAATATATGTCAAGCGATTATTTACCATTCCTTCTAGTAGTTTACTAGGTGACTTGTTAGGGCTACCGGTCTATAGCTGCTAGTCGTAAATCTGGGTTTTTGAGTCTTGTGTATAGGTACAAGTGTTGATGTTTTCCAAGTCTCAGGAATATAACCTGTTTTCCAAATGATGTTAAAGATTTGGAGTAATTGGTTTAGTTCTTCTGTGGTCAAGTTTTTGATTTGTGGCACTCTTATTCCGTTAGGGCCCGGGACTGTCTCTACATTTCTCCATCGCTGATAAATGTTCTTTATAGGTTAGTGGTAAGTTATATGTTAAATGAGTTTAATTTCCTTCTGGAATCGTGATTGCTTCATCTTAATACCCGCTGAATGAGTCGTGTTAGTATTTGGCAAGTTTTAGTTAATTCTTTTTGGTCAGTAATGATCGTGTCGTTTTCTTTTAGCATGGTTATAGGTATGTGGGGGATTCCTTTTAGTTTCCTGCTGTTTTCCATATTTCTTGGCTGGAAGTATTGAGATTGATTCCGTTAATGAATGATCTCCAGGAGTTTTCTTTGGCGAGTCTAGTGGTTTTCCTGGCGTATGCTTTATCTTTTTTTATATTCCACCCTCCACCCGAAGCTTTGTTGGAGTTGTCTCTATCCTTTCTAGTAATGCTATAGTTATTTAGTTTGTAGCTTTCATTAATTTTTAAGTTAGTTTCTTGTATGATTAAAAATTGTGGTTTCATGTTTTTGGTTAATAGCTGTAGTTCTTGGCTACGTGGTTTTATGCTATTGGTATTCCATTGTATAATTAATGGAGCCATTTAATTAAGGGATGTCAAGAGTCTTTTTGTTTTCATTGTTTCTACTACTGCTATTAACCATTTTGGAACTTGACTTCTCTGATGTGGATTTGGTTTTGTTAGAGGATTGTGATTTGGATGTTGTTGAGGAATTGTTGGATTGACGTGAAGAGTTTAATTGGGATCTTTTTGTTACTGGTTTTTTATAATGGTCTGTTTTGGTATTAGTGGTTGAGTATGAGGAGGAGCTAGAGCTGTTTTTTTCCTTGTTGTGAGTGTGAGGTTTTGGATCTGGATGTGTGTGGGGTGGTTAGGTTGTATGAAAGCTAAAATATAGGTTCCTCATTTATGCGAGCAATACTTAAGGCTAGATCTAATTTCGGACATACAAGATAGCAGAAGAAAACTATTTTCGAACTCAAAAAATGAAACTCAATTTCTTAGCGGCTGTCGTATGTCTTGACAATTGATGTGATGTGGTCATGCCAGCAAATATCCTGCTGAAAACATAACAGCTAGTGTGGATATTGGGAGATAATTAGTAGAGCGAAACTGGACAAGGTTTTTGTCCCCTTTTGTACGATTTTATGGAGGTCCTCCATAAAGATTAAGGATAAAGCCTATCATACATTTCAGTTTATAAATATTTTAAGGTCAGTATATTAGGGTACATATATTGCAACTTTTAAAACTTTAAATTGATAGATACACAACGAATCCTCTAAATGAAATCCGTCGGATTTCGTCGAGAAGTTTCGAATAGCCGGGCTAATAAATGCCGTACAGTACAGCGTTGCCAACTTATTTGTTTTAAGATTTATTTCCTGATTCAACTTTGATATAGGTTAAGGACAAATGTATATTCGGTCCTTTTGAGGGGTTAGTTATTTTGTAAACAAACCGCACTTTTAATGGAGCAAATATGGAAAATGTTCACCTCACGGCCAGCAGCATAGCAACGCCTTAAATATATTTTTTAAATATTTTGGTTTTACCATGAAAAAGTTATAATCAAAATAAATAGAGGGAGGTAAAAAAAGGTTTATACAAATTGGTCCAATAAGTGCTGCTGGCGAAACGAAAAAAAATCGCTTTGGGTTTTAAATATACCATTGATAAGGGCTATTAGACTGTACCAGAATTATTTGATCTTGAAAGACAAAAAAAATGATTTTTTTTTCTGATTTGTATGTTAACGTATTTAATTAATGTCTACTTACCCATCCTGGTGCTCCTGTAACCAACAATTGAACTGTCCCTTTACTTATTCCAATAAGTGGAACTAGTCTCTGATCTACGTTAAAATCAATCACTTGTGGTGAAGGCTTTGCCAGGTTATAACCAATGGCTAAAAAGTAACTTTGCTTTACCAGAGATACGTTATCGTTAGAGGTATTCTTGAAATGGTAATTTAGTTACATATTTTACTTCCCTCGTAAAAGGGAATTATTTTAAACTTAAAAAAGTCACCCACCGAGATTTTTTCAGATTTTTACGTTTCAGGGTTCCTAGATGCCGAAATACATGTGTTCCCAATTCTGTCGGTCTGTCTGTTTGGGGCATAGCTAAAAACTACTTACCCGATTGACTTCAAATTTTGGTTAAATGTTGAGGGTCGTATGGGGATGACCTGGTCACATTTTGATAAAAATACAAACTGGCGGCCTAAAAAAGTTGTTACTAAAAAACTACGTATCCAATTCCTCTCAAATGTTGCACAAAAATCGAGTAGTATGTTGGAATCAACTGGTAGAATTTTGGTACAAATCCAAGATGGCGGAACAAAATGGCGGCTTAATAAAATATTTAAAAATTTAGCCTGAAAAACTGCCTAATAGATTGATTTCAAATTGTGTGACAGTGATAATTGTGGTATAGAGACAACTAGTAAAATTGTGGTACTAATTCAAGATGACGTAACAAAACAGCGCCGGCGGCTAAATAAAAGGTTTGTAATTTTGAGAAAATCACTCTCTCAGGTTTTACATGTTTTCACGTTTTAGCTACTCCAGATGCCAAAAATATGTTTTATCAATTCCGTCTGTCGGTCTGTCTGTCTGTTCGCGGAATAGCTTAAAAGCTACTTACCAATTAGTAAAAATCCAATATGCGAGTACAAGATGGCAGCCTAGTGAATCGTTAAAAATGTTATTACCAAAAAACTAATTGTCCAATTTACCTCAAATTTTGCACATAAAATCAAGTGTTACGTAGGAATGAACTGGTTTTAGTATGAATCTGATATATCAAAACAAAATGGTGGCTTAATATAATGTTTAAAAGATGAGCTTGAAAAAACTACTTATTAGGTTAACTTCAAATTTTCTGCAAGCATTAAGTGCGATATAGAGATAAACTGGTAAATTTGTGGCACGAATTCAAGACAGCGAAACCAAAATGGTGGCGGTGTAGTGAGCTAGATTGGGTCCAATTTACTATTCCTACTAAAAGGAAAGATTGATAACGAGGGATGTTCCGGGTAAGGGAAATTTATCGGATTTTATAGTTATCATGTCTAGTTATCATGTATAAATTTTTGTTTAAAAATCGCAAAAATCCTACATGTTGAAAAGCATGTTAAAGCTCTTTAAAAAGTGGGTATTAAGCATATCGATTATATTTATGATAGTCTTTTCTGTATTGGAGAAGAGGCTGGCTTATTAGAGGCATTAGGCCTCAAGCACAGCTTACAGTTGAACTATCGAAAAAGAGAAACATTATTTCCTTCAAAATTTTTCTAAGGGCTCTTCGAGTATGCAATTAGTAAAGCAATTGAACATCAAATAAAAAAAATATGGTGGAGAAACTGATTTGTTGAAAATTGTTCATCCCCTATATTATAGGGGATTTGACAGTTCAGGTTATTTGAAATATTATTATGTATTCGACTTCTAGATTTCATCGAGTTTAAGCGCAAACGACACCATAAGCAACATTTTCGCGAATAACCCGTCAAATTTTTAACACAAAATATGTAGATTTACACATTTTTTTCTATTTCTCTATTTTCTCTAGTTTCCCAAATATTTGCCTTTTAATATCACATCTATTGTTGGTAATAGTCAAACGCGAATAACTCGAAAACTGTGAAAATAATATTATACAATATTTTTGAAATCAGGGGAAAGAGCTTTGTCGATCTGTTCTAAAAATGTCATGGGGTTATGTGGAAAAATTTTACTTCCCGTTCCCATGTCTTTCCAGTTGAAACGGAAATTAAATTTAAAAACCAGATATGCAAAAATACTTTATATAACCTTAATTGTCAAACCTTTTTGTAATATTTAGGCGATATTTTTTCAAAAATCATTTTTTTTTATGTTGTTTCTCTAATTCCATGTTTAGGCAACCCGAAAAAAAAACGTAAGATGTGATTTTTCTTTTTTCGATATGTCATCTATAAAAGAATAATCTTAAGTAACTCGCTTGTGTGAGACATTCTGTACCTTAATAATATCACAAATCCCCATAGCGCCTAGGGGGTTTACCTTGAGCTGGCGCTGATTATACGGTGCGGCGCTCCCTAAAGCTTAGCATTCACTAGACGCAGTTGCCGCAAGCGAATTTAAGTACAGGGTTATTGGTTATAAATGTCACCTCCCCCCCTCTAACATCTTTATTTTTAAAGATAGAAAGTTAATTTTTTTACTGAATTGTAGGGAATCGTCTAAATTTTTTTATCGACAATATAAATATGATACAGGGTGTTTCACAAAGACGCACCGAATTAAACTTTTATTTTTAAATGGAACACCCTGTATAATATCGAAAATGTAGATTCTACTCGTAAAACTAATAATTTTGTGTATTTAAAATTTTCGGCTATCTTCAATTGATTTCGAGATAATGGCAGTTGAAAAATGAAAATTTGAGATTTCGAAGTTCTGTAAAATTTGAAAGGATCATATTAGCCATTGTTGTTGTTGCCAAAATATGTCACAATCACGTTTAGCCAAATTTTAAACTACTGGTCTGATTAGCTCTAAATAATTATGCTCCTTCATATTTTTATTATAAAATATTGGCCCTAAAACTCTATCGTTATGAATCCCACACCATACGTGCACAGATTGTCGACGATCAATATATATATATATATATATATATATATATATATATATATATATATATATATATATATATATATATATATGTATGTATGTATCTGTTTATTTAACATCATGGCCAACTTAGACAAAATATATTATATGTTACATCTTTGGATTTAGGTTTGCGATATGTTACATAAAGTATGGTAGAATTTTATTTAGAATCCGGCAATAATATACGAAATTAGGTTTTATTTTGGAAAGTTGATCCAATGGGATTTGAGAGCCCTTCAAAGTCCCAAAATTTTAATTTTCAACTTGAAAACAGAAACAGTTGAAGATACCCAAAATTTTTCATTACAAAAAAATTTTAGTTTTACAAGAAAAATCTAAATATTCGATAATGTACAGGGTGTTCCTTAAAAAAATTATTATTGGCGATAAGAAAATTCAGACGATTCCCTACATTTTTAATCATCTTTAACTATTTTGCTGTTTCAATTATTAGACAAGGTTGGTTGGTAAAAAGCGAGTGATATTAGTTTCTAGATTATTGCGATATTAAAGATTTTTACTGGAACTGTCAAAAACTGATATTCTCCGTTTGATCGGGATTATTGTCATTAAATAGAGTTTTAAAAACACCGTTTTACTCTGATTTAATCTTTTCAAATTTGACAACATTTCCAACTGCCATTATCTCGAAAACAGTTGAAGACACGCGAAAATTTTAAATAACCAAAATTATTATTTTTACGAGTATAATCTAAATTTTCGATAATATACAGTCTTTGTGAAACACCCTGTATCATATTAATACTTTCAATAAAAAACTTTACAACTCAGTAAAAAAATGAACTTTCTATCTTTAAAAATAAAGATGTTACAAGGGGTGACATTTATAACCAATAACCTTGTACGTATTGGTAAAATACAAGACCAGTGATGGTTATGCATTTTTCCTATCTAAAAAGTCGTTATACATATCGAAGAATGTATTGACTGGTTGTACACCTGTACTTAACGTTTAATTTATTGTTGAAAAAAAAAGTTTATCATCGCCATATATATAAATGTATTGACAAATTATAAATGATATCACCGTACCTACAATAAAATTTCTGTCTGTAAAAAAAAGGTCAATATATTTACCCAATTTGACAGTATATCATCATAGAAAGACTATTTACGTGTTAAATATACCTTACTTTAATAAAAAAAATTATATTATGTAAATTTGTAGAGTATACTACATTTAGCCTATTTATACCTAAAATGTATTTTTATTTTGAAGAACGAGTTCTGCTTATAAATATTATATTTTTCTATTTTGCAATCAGAAAGAGATATTTTCGATACGCATGGAAGGGTACTACTGGCCCCCTTTCCCACTACTTTTTTTTTTCTAAAGTTGGCAATATTAAGTCATGAACTTCTCGAATTTTAGACCCGTCACATCTCACAAAAATAGTGTATATGATTTTGCCATTAAAATAGAAAAAAATAGTACAATTTACTTGTTCCATAACACATTTAATCTCACTTGCCCTTTAGAAAATTCGCCTGCAGTTTATTTTCCAACCTAGGGCTTGTGCTATAAAATCAAGCGTTATGGAACCAGTGTTTTAATATAGTAGTATTAATATTTTTTAGGCACGTACGGGACGAAAAAGAGCGGGTGATCGGAGAAAGAGATTTTAGGATGTCAAATATTTAACACTATTTCTTATTATTCCATTCTCTTATTGCGTGTATTATTATTTTGTTTAATTTAATTTGTAGTTTTTCCATTACACACACACATACACACACACACACACACAGACTTACATCAAAGGTTCTGACTTGCCCTGTAAATATTACCAGTTACAATATTATATTCCAGTTGAAACACACTTGTTGTTCCATTTTTTATTGATATTCTGTTTTTTTAATCACTGTATTATCCTACTTTAAGGAAGATACCTTGATTTGTATCACGTTATGTCATGTTTGTATTGCAACTTGTATTTTCAATGACAGGCAGTATACAGTGTTATAAGTTGGGTCAAGATATCCATAAAACTGCATTCTGCTACATGCGAGAAGAGCAAACTGAGGGGCTGGAACAAATAAAAAAGGTGAAAGGTCTTGTTCCGCCTCTAATAAACGCAGACCTATGGACTTGACTCGATCCGATGCGATCCCTCTTAAATCGACGCTTAAATTTAGAATAACACGGTTTAGACGGAATTCCACAAATCGCATGTTAGTGGCTGGGTGTAGAAATTGCACTGACCAATTTATCATTTTCTTTGTCGCGTTGCTAACAACCTTAGCCCAACAAAAGGAAAGTCTATTTTCTTCAGGATATTTCCATATACATCTTGTGGCCATTTTAAAGGTTTTAACGGTTAGGAGGTTGTCTCTCATAACCACGGCTATAGCCGAAAATGGCAGTCATGTTGCAGGTTTTAAATTTTTTCATACCATGTATGCCTGAATATATGATAGATATACAAAATGATACATGAAAAATATTTCCAATTCATCATATAGGTTAAACCCTTACCGTTTAAATTAGTGTTTTAACGGATTTGAAAAAAACCATTTTTTTCCCTCGGTTTATTTGTTTTCTTTTCCAAAACATCGCAAAAAAAATAAATAAAATTAAACAAATGGTACAAAGTAAAAAATATATTTTGTATAATTATTAACCCAATAGTAACATTATGAAAACAAAAGAAACTGCTAAAATATTTTTCTGAGTCTAAGAAAATGTCCATCTCATCTTCGCATATTAGCTAACATTTATGTTCGTGTTTTTGAAAATATTTAATTTTTGTAATATATATATATATATATATATATATATATATATATATTTTTTTTTCTTCTTTCTAAAAACTTTATTCTTTTTCTAAATTTTAAAAACAAAAGGACAAATAAAAATACAAATCTTCGAAAAAAGCCAATCTTAAGAAAACCCAGGGTGTCCCTTGTTGTTGAGGGAGGGGGATGACTAAAAAAAAGGTCTTGTCTTGTGTATTACAGTAATTTCAGTTTAGATAGATGGTTGAAAAGGTTCGGCTTGTTGTAAATGTGTCTCGTAAGATACCAGTAGCCAACTCAACCACAACTGCTCAAAATATTGGAGGGGAGGGAGGCGTCGGTCCTTCCTTCTATCCTCTTAGTGTCGCCCCTGACAATGCTCATGGCATATTTTCAATTTTATGATCATATCCCTTTCGACAGAACTTGTGATAAAATATATAATCTAGTTCACAAACTCAAAATGGTGTTGATTCCTGCTACTACTAGTAAAAATATGAGATTCGTAGACGTCCACAAAAATGTACAAAAGTTTCAAATCCCCACATAACTAATTTCAAAAGTTATTAATAAATAAATAAAAAAAGGTTCAGTTTTTCGTAAATAACTCAGAAACTATTAACATTTAAGAAATTTTAGTAAAAAGTTTTTATTAAGGAAGAAACTTCCTATATGAAAGTTTTACTCTAGGAACTAGAACTATAATTTTATTTTAATTTTGGAAATAGAGCTCTGCGCGGCTAAACCATTACTTTTTTATTAAATTATACTATTAAATATTAATTTAAATTTTTGTACTATCTAAAAATTAACTTTTTTTGTTAGATTCAATAATTAATAACTAATATATTATAATAATTAAAAATATAGCAATCTTATAACCTCATACAGTATAGTTGTGATAAAGTCTCCCTTAAGCGAAATAATTTTAGGGGCTTTTGTAAAGCAATTATCCGACTTCAAATATAAAACTAAAAAAATTGTTAATTGATAATAGGCTCATTTAATGAAAAATGAAAAATCAGTGAATTTTTTTTTCACCTGGATTGTTTCTTCAAGGAAGTTTCTTCCTCTTTAAGCATCTTATAATACAATTTCCTAAATGTTAATTGTTTCTGAGTTATGTGCAAAAAACTAAACTCCTTTTTTTAAATATTAATTTGTTAATAATTTTTGAAAATCTTTATATGCGGGTTTGAATTTTTTGCACGTTTTTCTAGACGTCGCGTCATCCCAAATCCAGTAAGCCCTCATTCATATTTCTACGAGCTGTAGCACTATTTTGAGTTTGTGAAATAGACTAATATAAAAATGAAAGATAAAGATGAAACATTGTCCCAAATAAACTAGCCTTAATTTTAAAGCAAAATGATACATGAAAAATATTTCAAACCAGCATGTCAGTAAAATATCAGTTAAACATTCAGATAATTTTTTTTAAATCCGTAGTTATCCTTTTCCGTTGACGATGGAAAATGCAATAAATAAATTTTAGTAATACTAATAATAATTAATTAATTAAGCAATTCAAATAAATAGGTATATATGAAAGGTAAAAGGGCAAAAATATGAAATTTACACATTTATTAATTTTTTTCTGAATATTAAACTAATATTTTGGATTTAACTTACTTGTCTGATTTATATATTTTTACATGCTAAAGCTTGTGTTAATTGTCATTGTTTTAAAAAAAACATCTTATCGCAAAAATTAGAAAGTATGCAAAGTATGAAAGTATTCTAGTTTAACCAAGGTAATACTGACCTGGGTGGAAATTGATACAAAAGTAAATTACAATTTTTTTAACAGCTATTACTTACGTACCGCTTACAAGAATAAATAATAAAAATGCGTATTTTGTCATATTCATTATTACGTCTGGACCCACTTGATTATTGATATATTTACTTCGTTTAACACATACCGGCTATAAATGTACAAGTATACAATTGTATAGTTTTAAGTGTTTTTTTATATGGTTCTGCGATGTGATTTTGCATTAATAATCTGATTTTAATATTGTGTGTAACTTACCATACAAGTAGCAAATAAAACTGAACGTTGATTTGCATTAATTAGTCCATTTGGTGGTATAATACACACCTTAAAAACTATGTAAGCAATACTTTGTATAGCAATGGCGGTGAATTTTTATAATTATTTTATATCTTCTTAGTTTTCTAAAAAAAATTTTTTTTGGTATTTGATTGGCAAAATCTATTTATAAATCGTTGCCAGTTTTTTGTGTTCTGAATGTAGGAAGAAGTTAATTTAATTTGGTAAGTTGCTATTGTTGCTTTAAGGTATTCTAAAGTGAGACGAGAAAAGTCGGATACATGTTATCCCTGCAGGTTGATCAACGGATCATGTCTTTGAAGCAAGTTCTCATCTTCAACACTTATTTTTAGTTGGTTCATTTGTGCCGCCTTTTGAAGCAAAATTTCAGCAAGTTGAACGTTGGGCTTTCTAATCACTATAGGTTCATTGCATTTATTAATTGCTTACCCGCATATTTTATAAAAATCGGTCAGATGAATTACATGATGCATGGAAATAATTTCTATGTAGAATTTAAATATGAATTTGAAGTGACAATTTCGAGCTTCGATAATCCAACGCATTTTGGGCATAAGCAACAACTCCTAGAACACAAGGACAAAATGCTTTATGCAAACGCGGCGTACACAATAAAACAGTAATTAAGAGATAATTCAATTTTCAATACACCAATAAAAAAATAAAGACATATTGAGATGAAAAACAGCCATATATAAGAATATAGATGCATATAGATAATTAATTTATGGGAGTATTTATGTTATATTCAAGTGCAAACAGTATAAACTAAAGTTTTAAAACAAGTTCTGAATTTATAGTTACAAAACATTTATTGTCTAGGTAGCCTACTTATTAAGATTTAAATATTTTTAGTTTACTCATTACCAAGGTTATTGGTTATAGTATAAGTATATAGTACCTTAAAGGCATGGTAAGAATCTCAGTAAACATACACTGAAATAAATATATTTTTAAGCATCCTCAGTCAGCAAAAGCTAATTAACCCAATAAAATATAATATTGAGAAATATGTTATGCAATTCATCATAGGATTTTAGAAAACAGTTTAAAGGTTGGTGTCTATTATATAATCTACAAGTACAAATATTCTGCCAATGCATTGCCGACATAATTATGTCGTAAGTAATGTAATATTACATGCAAGTAGAAACAAAACTATAAGTATTTAAATATTAATTACCGCATCACTTTAAATAAACGTTAAGTTTCCTCTTACCTGAGCGACCCATCCGAGCATTTTGCTTGCCACAGTAATTTTTTATAAGTGTATTTGAAATATTACTAAGTAAGATATTAACAAGCGTTTCTAGAAAATGCATACTGCATCCTTCAAAATAAATGAAATATTCTTGTTCTAAGAGATATTTAAAGATCAAAGTAGATAAAAACGATTTTTGAGAAAAAAACATTTAAAAAATTTTTTAGGTTTTTGGAAACATCGGACGTAAAAGTCAAATCATGTTTACTTATTTCAATTGCCTGTTGTAAACGAATTTCATCAAGTTCTTTAAGTTTTTACGTCTTTACTTTTTCTGAATACACCTTTTTTGATAAATATTAAATGAATATTTAATTTGTTTGGGACAGTTCGGAAATTTAGTAGGCACGCTAGTTTCCTTTAACCGTGGCAAACTTAATTTAACTAACGATCTCACCAGTTTTCGAATCCTGTTGTGAAATTGTCCGAACAAAAATTCTCAGGTTCGAAATGGCACTCACACACACGGTTAGTATCAGGTGGAATAAAATTATCACGGGGGATAGCACTTAACCATTTTCTACGTACCTAATTCTTCGTCCCGAGGAAATTGAAAAACTCTGGCCTTAGTGTCTTTGAAATAGTTTCCTTGCAAAAAGGCACAAAACACGTATATGGCATAGTGCTGCACTGTCTATTTACCTTACTGTTTAAATAAAAAAAACACATATGAAATGTAGAAGTTTATATAAACCAACTCGAAAAGCCGGCAGGTGCAAAACGATAACACAAAGATTAGGTTAGGTTGAAGAATTTCTGCTAAGACGGAGTGCGACGTTGACTTCCACCGCCTTTATCTAAAGGAAATAAATGATGTTTAATTATGTAATACGCTGTACTCTTTATTGAAATTTCAAATATATTTAGAAAAAAAATCGGTAAATTTTCTTTACCTAACTTTCATTTTTGTAAATCTTTCCTTTTATTAATTATTTTTTTGGTATCTATGTTTGCTAAAATGCGGAGATATTATATATAACACTTTGTTTTTTTCCACGATTACAATCATTTTGGCGTTATTTTGTTCCGTCACTTGAATAATATACCACAATTATTCCTCGCATAAAATTTGAAATTAATCTACCAAGTAGTTTTTTAGGCGTTATTTTAAAATATTTTATTAGACCGTCATTTTATTCGACATCTTGAATTTACCTAATACCTGATTTTTGTGCAAAATTTGAGATAAATTGGATAGGCAGTTTTTCAGTAATATTTTTTAACATTTCACTTGGCCGCCATATTGTTTCCTCATATTGGATTTCTATCAAAATATTTCGAGTTCATCTTCAAACTACTCTTGTATTTTAACCAAGGCCTGATTAATTTCTTACGAGGCCTGGGACTAATAAGTGTTAAGGGACCCCTTAACAGTATTGTGTCGGTTTTAATAAGATGATGTCCCTTGTGCGTGCAATGTGATTGACGAAGTACTTGAATAGTTTTACTTTTTTGAATTTTACAGTATGCTCTGTCGATATAGACTATTGCCTTTGGCTGTTGCGGATTGGTATTGTATAGCCTATTTGCGAAAGGGGTAACATATATTTCTATGTTTTCCTCCCTTGTTATGGCATTAAACCCTATACTTTCATTCGAGGACCTTTGCATTAAAGATGTTCGCACTGTAGATATCGCCAAGCTTTCAGCTTGTCTAGTAGAATAACTAAATATAACTTTTAGAAAGTCATCAGGCAAACCTTGTTTCAGTGTGCACAAAAATGTCAGTAAGTCAGTAAGTTTTTTGAAAAAAAATGAGTTTTAGTTTGTATAGGAACCGGGTTATACTATATATAAAGTTTTCGAAATTGTTCTTTGGTAATGGTGATATTGATTTAAATACTTCATCTATGAAACTATCTACCTGCTATTCCATGTTTCATGATTAACGAATTGTCTTAATTCCTTCCTTAATTCCAAAACTGAAGTATTTGTTCTTCTATTTTATATGGCCTATTAGTATCCGTCAAGCCGGGTAACAATGGGAAAATAAGTAGTCTGTTCGCATCTAAATGATGAACGCAAATCCTTACATCGTCTGATACAAAACGTTTTCAGTAACAAATATATTGGCTCTATATTTAATTGTTGATCTTACTAAAATATGAGCCTTTTCACATGTAACACATGTAGAATAGGATGTTTATTTAAGAACATTTAAACGAATATGCGTGGCATCATTTTCCAAAATTCGAATTTATTCTAAATTTGATCGATTTGAGTTATTACAAAGACGACCCAAATATTAAATGGCTTTGGTGGCAGGACCAATCCTGTCAATATCGACATCAATAATTATTTTTGCCATTTGTTGAGGATTTTGACTTTTATTGCAAGTGTAGTAATGTGGTGGTGGTATATTCATTTTATCTAAAACTGTTTTCTTTTAAAACATTTGTCTACGTAAATAAGTGAAAAACTTACCGGTACAATATGTAAAAGATAACCCGTACAGAATAAACGTTAATAACAGAATAAACTATATAACAGTAAATTATTTTCAGGTTTTCGTAAATAAACCGACGGCGACGTTTTAATACAGTGGCGGCTGGTGCATAAGGGCTGCGGAGCTGCAGAACCAACTTAATTTCGATAAATCGTATTTCTTAAAATATTTTTGAATAACAAATAAATCCGGGGATAAATCTCTAACATCCCTATACATTTTTTCTCAACAAGACCACCGCAAGATGTCCAGCGTAGGCTTGTTTTCCGATGGGCGCGAGACTGTGGATGCACAGCGAACGATTTTTGAAAATGACACTCCAGATTGGTCGAGCGCCGCACGTGGCAGAACACAAGAGTTGCTTTGTTTATTTCGAATGGCGCGCTCGGCCGTATTTTGTTGAATTGTTCGTTCTATTAGTTCTACTTAGTTGCATACATATGAATTTAATCGAGTATTTACAAACTCATAGTTTTAGCTCTCTAGCGTACGAAGATAAGAATAAAATTAAAGGACTTGATCCACCGATACCACAAATAAACATTGAAGTTAGGTTCAACTAGAAATCAAACCTTCATGCGCCAATTTTATGATAGTTTATAGTAATACCACCGAATATTAATAGGTGATAATACTAAGTAGTTTTTTGCTTGCGTATTTTTAATGCAGAACACACCCTTCAACATCTCACTCGCTGCCACTGTTTTAATATTACAAAACTAAATCGATTAAGAGGTAACTAGATCCATCTTTTCCTTACTTATAGTTCTATTTAGTAGACTTTGCTTAAACTTATTAGATTAAAGTGGAACACTTATTAAATAAATACAGAAAAGTATTTGATAATTGATTTGGTGGCATTCTTTATCAGTTGTGTTATCGGTTTTTGGCATTTTCTGTCCATCCTCCAAGATAAGTGCGTGCCGTTTACGTCTCCTTTCTAACGTCATTAATAATTATAATTATTTTAAGTGTTGCTTTAGCATGATGGGCAACGTCAAAGTCCATACGAAAGTGGGACTCAGTGATGCATGTCACCCAGAAGACATCATCATTTCTCTTATAACTGGAGAAGACCTGAAAAAAACTGAAGATTACTTATTTAATAATAATTAGCAATATATTTTACAGTAGATGGATTTCGTGATAATGCAGTAATTGAAACTGCTATCTCTAAACTAAAAGCTAAAAAGCAAAAACGTGGACGAAACTATAAATTGACTGGAAGTTACGATCTGATGATATTCAGATTAACGACAATCTTACAGAGAAATATAGACAGATTAAAGTTAAACAAAAAAACGAGTATGGAAATACAAAGGTAAGAGGTTCTAAAATGTCAATGTAGGAGATACTGTAAGAATTCGAGTTGCGGATGTAGATAGGGGTCCTGGTGACCTTAAAAACATTTTGGGTGTAGTTTTAGATTCATAGGATGGTTTTTACAAAGCTGGCACAGATAAAGGAGCTTTAAAGCAGCTGTATTGCAGAAGTGAGCTAACGGTGTTTGCAGAGAAACTTCAGATTCTATCCCAAA
This sequence comes from Kuschelorhynchus macadamiae, assembly GCA_030620095.1. Taxonomy (NCBI): domain Eukaryota; kingdom Metazoa; phylum Arthropoda; class Insecta; order Coleoptera; family Curculionidae; genus Kuschelorhynchus; species Kuschelorhynchus macadamiae. Next base: position 112,434 of record JAUTXW010004472.1, on the reverse strand, counting down.
CCAAGACATTTCATTGGATCAGGTGTCGTCTGCACAGTTTCTAACGGGAGGTCAAGGGTAGTGTAGATGGAAGTGCAGAGCTAAATTTCTAAATCTAAATATCTTCGGTGTAATTCGAATAAGTAATGTAAAACTTTGTTATGAATAGTATTATAATAATTGTTATGTTTAATTTGTTTCAGCTCTAACTAAGACTTATATATTAAAGTGAAAAACTACTTATCCAATTTAGCTCAAATTTTGCACAAAAATCGAGTGTTATGTAGGAATGTACTGGTAAAATTTTGGTACAAATCCAAGATGATGGAACAAAATGCCGGCTTAATAAAATATTTAAAAATCTAAAAGCCTGAAAAAACTACTTAATAGACTGATTTCAAATTGTGTTCCATAACTAACTGTGGTATAGAAATAACCTAGTAAAACTGTGGTACTAATTCCTAATCGTGAAAAAAATTACCCTGTCGTATTTTATATATTTCAGGTTTTAGCGTTCCTAGATGCCAAAAAGTATTTTTATCAATTCCGTCGGTCCGTCTGTCTGTCTGTCTGTCAGTTAGCGGCGTAGCTTAAAAGCTACTCATCAGAGTGACCTCAAATTTTTGTCAAAAATTAAAGGTCATATGGGCATTATGTTACCAGGTAATATTTTGGTAAAAATCCAATATGCTGAAACAAGATGGCAGCCTAGTGAAATATTTAAAAATATTATTACAAAAACAGTAATTATCCAATTTCCTCAAATTTTGAACAAAATCAAGTGTTAAATAGCAATCGACTAGTAACATTCTAGTAGGAATATAAAATAGCAAAACAGAATACCGGCCTAATAAAATATTTAAATAATTGACCTGTGAAAACTACTCATTAGATTAATTTCAAATTTTGTGTAAGTATATAGGTGATATAGAGATAAACTGGTAAAGTTGTGGTACGAACTCAAAATGGCCAAACAAAATGGCGGCCAAATATTTTTTAAAATTCAACGTAAAAAAGTCTTATTCAATTTTGCAGAAAAATTAAATATGTTATAGGGATAAACTGGTACGAATTCAACATTACAACAAAATGGCGGTGTGTGCCAATGTAAAAACTTCTTATTGAATTTATTTTAAATTGTGCCCAAGAATCAAGTGTGGCATAAGTAGAAACAGGTAAAATATTAGTCGGAATCCAATATGATGGAACAAAATGGCGCCCAATAAGTATTTGAAAAGATGGTATATATGTGTTACTAAATGACTATGTACTGAACTAAGTTGGGATACACTTCACTATTCCTAATAAAAGGAAATATTCATAATGAGGGAAGTTCCGGGTGAAGGAAATTTACCAATTTTTATATATGTAATTTAAAATAAATATACAGCTGAATTATTAGTTCTTCAAATTTGTATTTAAACATTAATGTGGGGGTACCGTCTTGGGCCTCCTTGTAATATACAATTTTTTACTTCTAGTGTTTTGAATTCTTTACATTATTGCTAATATCATTTCTACGCAGATGATACTCAAATATATTTTTTGTTTTTGAGGCTGAAATTAACTGAATCTGAAAATAAAATTAATCTAAACTTAAATAGACCTCTCGTCTTTTACTTAAATTAAATTATTTTCTATATTAAATCTTGACAAATTAACTTCAAAATTTTTGACAACCATGCTCAACGCCTCAAGAATCGACGAATATAAAAGCGTGTCTAATATATCTTTAAGCTTAAAAAAAAATCAAATTAATGATAATGAAATACTAGCCAAGCTTGCACTTTCTGTAAAACCGGAAATACAAGAAATACCAAGATTTTTATTTGAATTTCGAAGAACTAATCTTTGTAAAAAAATTACCATATATCGTATTTGTACTAATTTTAATGACCTTATTAAAAATGTAGACTTGGCAGTACGGTAATATCACCTAATAGAAATTTCTTTCTACTCAGGATCAGAGCTAAGAACTTTTTTTTATTGTTTCGGGTTTCCATTTTTATTTTTATGGTATATATATATATATATTGTTTTATTATTTTTATAGCTCTATTTGCCTTCTTCTCCAGCTAAATAAATAAATATATTAATTTTATATTTTTAGTTTTTAGAACTAAAACTCTTGTTTTGAACCAAAGTACAAACTTCTTGCTATGCCATACTATACCATAACTTCCAAAGTATGGATTTTTAAAACGTCTAACCAAATCGAAAAAGGATTTTTAGGAATCACAAGTGCGCAGATTTCGTATAGCCTTTTTGTGCAGGATATTCTTTTATCCAGAAATTCTATATTGTTATGGGTGCCATGATTTAGGAGCTCTCAGGCTGCTTGGCGAGAAACAAGGCAACGTAATAAGCGAACAGATGTATTACCAACTTACTGTGAGGGAAATTTTGAGTAATAATAATTATAAAATATCTATTCAAAACGTGACCAGCGCATTGATGATATCGAAAAGTTAAATGAGCGACTTTTAAAGGTAATTAAATTTGAAGTATACAAGTTATAAACAGTCCAATGAATTGTACACCACGCTTAAGAACAAAGATACTACTTGTGTTAAACATTTATAAGATTTAGCGAGACAATTTCCCAATGCGCAAATAATATTGTCAGACATAACAACATTTCAACTGAACGGAAAGTTTAATACATATAACTGCCGCATATGTGGGGTGGGGGATGATGACAATGTGCGGCGTATTCGATTAAAGTACACGGTCCTTTTTTTCTCTGGAGAGTATCGTTTTCATAGCTGGCTACACCGATATGATTTTTTTTAATCAGAGCTTTAAGTTAACATAAGAAATGTTAAAAAAACTCATCAGGAAATATTTCAAAATTCATATGGAATTTTTTTTTAGATTGACGAAGTGTGCGAAAGATAATGGAGGATAGTTAGCATTTGTTAAATTTCTCGTGTTTCACGAAAATAAAACTTTTCAAAAATACCACTTGTTATTCTACTTAATTTCATTTATAGACTGAAGACATTTATAATTATGTTCCAAGCAAGGATTTTAAATTTTAAAAATTTAAAATTAACATATCCAGAAATTGTTTTTTTCAAAAGGCGAATTAGCTACTGAAGAGCTAACGAAGGGCAAATAAATTTAATATTTTTTCGCGGTTCTATGAAAATTGAAAAGTTTAGCAACATTATCGGGAAGAAACTTTGGCAGATCTAAGCGATTTGGTTAAAATCGCACTTCATATCCCTTCGTTGTTTTCGGGCTATTAAGTCGCGAAATATGTTGTATTTCAGTGTTTGAGAATTATAATTGTAAAAGCAAATAACAATTATAATTATAACTCGTGTTTTTTTTATATTAACATATAATAAAAAAATATTTTTTTTGTGTTGTCCCAAACATTCAGATGTATTAAAACGTTCGCTTTTTTCTTTTTTTATAATTTCTCTTTTCGTATTCCAGATCTTACGGTGGTATGATGTTCTTGATATAATAATTAAATACAAATTTATGTTAAAAAACCTTTATTTATTTTACATAATATCCCAACTTTGCAATCTTTAAGTTCCTCAAGTGTGATGACTGCACTGATTTTGTCATATGTTAGAAACGACCTAGAAATTGGCATACAAAAATGTGTCTATATTTATTTAAAATTTTATATTTTATATAAATGTTACCTATTTATGAGGCGTTTTGAACGAAGGTTTTAAACTGCAATCGAGGAATGTTTCTGGTATCAGAGCTAGCAGGTGGATAATAAAACCATCAAGGTCCTTCGAGTCTGAGGCCTTCTTATTTTTTTTAAGAAATTCTTTTAACCTACAAATAAAAGAGCTACCCAAAACACTTAAGTATCTACCGAACTCAGGGTCGTCGAACAGTTCTCGTAGGTCTTTCAGTTCGACGGCTGCGGAAGATGATAATTTGGAATTGTCGTCTTCAGCGGTATACAGTGAACCTGAAATAAATAAATAATACAGCTATACATATATATATATATATATATATATATATATATATATATATATATATATATATATATAGAAGGAAGGGTAGTCGTGACTGACTAGTTAAGAAAAAAATATCTTGAACTGGTAGTGGGGTTGCAGCCTTTTAATTCATGCCATGAAAGAATAATTTATACATTTCTCTTCAGCTCGTAATATCAAATAGAAGAGAGCAGCTAACACAACCTCATTTGTATAACACCTTTAGTATATCTCATAACTCTATACCACCTCCTGAAAATTCAATTATCTTAAAACACAAGCAGGGAACTCGGCTTCCAGAAACTTATATTTTCCTCTCTACCATTCATTGGGGGGCTCACAACGTGACTAATGCTTATGTCATTTGTATTCTTAATCAAAACTGTCAGTGTACTGAAATGTAACTTTTAAACTTTTTTTTAAATATGCGTTCAGGAGGTGTTGCCCGAGCTGGTCGTGATATACGCTACATAGCAAATATTTTGGGGAGAACTAGTAGAACTATTCAAGATTAGATCAGCCGCTTTCATTAGATCGGTGAGTACACTCGACGTCCAGGATCAGGGAGACCACGAGTCACAAACCAGCGATATGATTATTTTGTTTTTCTAAATACTTTACGGAACCACGAAGTAACATCTACCGTTATTAGTCGTTGACATGAAAATGTACGTGACTTCTTAGTTTCAGAAGAAAACCAAGTGTGACGGAAACATAAACTGGTAAAATTGTAAAATCCTATTTGTAAAAGAAAATGTCGACTTATAAACTACTTAAAAATTCGGTAATATTTAATTTCCTGGAATGAAACTTCTAAAAAACAATAAACGACATAATTTGTTTTTTTTTAAACTATGCGAGACACTATGTTAATAATGTTATGAAAAGTAAAAAATAATAAAAACTAAAATAATTAATATAAATATAATTAAAATAAAAATAATAAAGTAAACAAATAAAACATGGTATGCTGGAATATAAGCAGTGGTTTTGTTTTAGTAGGAATAATATATAAATAAATGTGTGTATGTATGTCGGATTTAAAATTTTTTACAGGTAAAAGGTGACGAGGTAAAAAATGTTTATTCGTTCGTTATAAATGAATTTGCGCATGCGGAGGAAAATGATTTAAGAGAACGGTGACTTTTAGATTGTCGAACAACATACAAATATAGCATATTAATTACCTCTGTACATTGCTATATGCTATATCGTTCTCTCTTCATCAAAAAACCGGAGTACTTGATAAAATACAGGTAAAACCATTTTAATAGAACTTCAATCGTAATGAAACTTTTCCTGTAAGAAGCAAAGTCAAATAAATTAAACAAGAGAAAAGTCTACAAATATGTTACAGGTCACCTAAAGCAAAAAATCTTAAACAACCGTGTAATTTGAGAAATGTACTAAATATTTATTGATTTTATTACCCAAAACTTAAATAATAATTAAAGTCCTTGTTTAAAATACTTGGAAGATTTAAAGAAATATTTAACAGTTGAAAACCCCTTATTTCAAAACATACAATATGGCAACACGAAATAAATCGAACTTGCCACACAAATTATTTTTGCTGCCGTAAACGGACAAAAACATTACCTTGTTAGGCAAAAAAAAACCTATTTTATTTGTATCATTTATTCGGACGCTGAGATTTGTGCTACAATGATATTTCTGTGTAGGTAGCTGCAACAAACAAATGATAAAATATTATTTGTATCACTATCAATGCGTATGAGAAACAGGAAACCTAATTTGGTTTGTAAAAATCTTGATTCGTCGTAACCGTGAATGTAATTTTTGTTAGTGTGTAAGTGGTACAAAATTGTAAGGGTTTTTAATTAATTTGTCATAATATATTTATTTAAAAGCATTTTCTAATTTTAAAACAACAACAAAAATTTAAGATCTAATAAAATGACCTAATCTAACTAGCGTTCAAAATGACTATTTTTGCGGCATTCAGAGAATAAAATTGCAATAGTTTGCCTTTTCAAAACAGATATTTATGTACTGGGTGTTCCAGATAATAGTTTAAATGGGAATTTCTCGGTTATTTAAATAAAAAAAAATCCAAACAAAAGTTGTTTGATCTGCTTTTTTATATGCTTATATGTATATAGGATGTCTCAAAAAAGCAAGGCAGATCTTTACGTTTCAGGGTCCCTAAATGCCGAAAAACTACTTACCCGATAGGCTTCAAATTTTGGTCAAAAATTAAGGGTCAAATGGGGATGACCTGATAAAATTTTAGTTAAAATCCAATATGGAATGGCGGGCTAGTGAAATGTTAAAACAAATATTACTAAAACACTACTTATCCAATTTACCTAAAATTTTTAGTAAAAATTAAATATTATGTAGAGATCAACTTGTGAAATTTTGGTACGAATCCAAGATGGCTTAATAAAATATATACAAATTCAGCCTGAAAAACTACTTAATGGATTGATTTCAAATTGCGTTCCATACATAATTGTAGTATAGAGATAAACTAGTAAAACTGTGGTACTAATTTAAGATAGCGGAACAAAATGGCGGCTAAATAAAATGTATGTAATCGTGAAAAAATCATCCTCTGAGGTTTTAGATATCTTTAAGTTTTAGCGTCCCTAGATGCAGAAAAATATGTTTTATGAATTCCGTCGGTCTGCTTGTTGGTTTGTCTGTCTGTCAGTTCGCGGCATAGCCAAAAAACTACTTATTAGATTGACTTCAAATTTTAATAAATAATTAAAGGTCATATTGGGAGGACCTGGTAATAAGGTATGGGCCACGAAACAAGAGCGTTAGTTATGAAGCAATTCAGGGAATTTTAACTCAAAACGGATATCACGATTTTAAAATTAATCCAGTTCGAGAATTAACAAAAAAGAAGGAGACATGAATTTGTTGAAATTATAAGAGCAAGTCTTAATCAAGATCCAGATTATTTCAATAAAATTTTATAAATCGATGAGGCTATATTTACCACTGCCGGTATTTATAATTTGAAAAACTGCCTTATTTGTAATCTGAAAAACTACCTTATTTGGTCCGATGAAAACCCACAATTGTTTTTTAAAGTTCAAGCACGATCCTCAATACAAGTTTGGTGCGGCACTTTGTGGTATAAGGTGTTAGGTCCAGTTTTTATCTGTGGCAACTTAAATGGGTTAAGATACCAGTTTAAACGTTATCACTTTAAACTCGGGCACCTCCCCATAATATTGTGGCAGTAAGAGGGTTCTTTCAAAATAATTATCAAGTGTGGATGGGGAGATATGGAACAATCAGCTGGCCCGCGAACAGCCTAGATCTAATGCCCATGGATATTTTTCTTTGGGGCTATTTGAAAGATGAGAGAGAGAAATAATAATATTGAAACAAATTAAAGAAACTTAAATCAAAATGAGTACTAAGCGATTATAAATGGACTGGAACGCCAAAAAATGAATTTAAGATAAATATGAGAAGTTAATAGTGGACATACAGAGCATTTCATTTAGGCTAGAAATATAGTTTTATTTAGAGAAGAAATTCTCTATGGTTGATTATAAGTTTGAATTAGTATCAAATTTAGTAAACAGAATTTAAAAACTATGTAAAATGTTTTATTTCATTTCGTAAATATTTTGTAGAATATTAGCACAAAATAAAAATTAGTCAAGCAGTAAATGATACTTCAAACATCAAGGTCATGACATTGAAAAAATAAGCCTTTATCTTAAGGTAGCAGCAGGTATCTAAATAAGTAAGCAACTATAGTACAAAAATTTTTCAAATTTCGTAATTTTATATTTTGAAAATCGTTAATTTTTGATATATGGTATATTATAAATTTAAAAAATTTACAGAATTTAATATAAAATTCAAAAACATTAAAAAATGTGGTATTTATATTCAAAAAAAAAGTTGTTTTTTTTTTTAGGGATCCTCTATACGTTTAAATATAAGTATATGAAAAAACAGATCGAATCAAACAACTTTTGTTTGGAACATTTTTTTCTAATTTCAGGAATAACCGAGAAATTTCCATTTCAAGAGTTATCTAGATCACCCTGTATAGATAACGCCAAAGCAGCCCTTGAGTGTTGACTCCCTGTTATATATGACTATTTAAAATAGTTGCAATCAATTCCTTTTCACCCTATATATTATGCAAACAATGATTAGTAAATATCCATATATGCAATACACAAAAATCAGTTTGTGGATAATTCGTTACGAGGGAAGTTCCGGTTAAGTGCCAATTTACCTATTTTTGGAACTTGCGCGTCTAGCACTGTAAACTTGACCTAATTTTTCTGAGCTGCAACCTAAAAATGGCTCTGCTTCCTGGGCTAATGTGTTCTCGAAATATTCCAAATCTTTAAACTATATAGTATATGATTGAATAACATGTAGCATACCTACCACAAGTAAGAAAAAACAGCACTAAAACATATCTTGGTTTATACAAAGTTATCATGTTGAGCCTTAAATTGTGCTCGAATTACTTTTTTTGAAAATATTTAATTGCTATATATAAAAAAACGTATGTTTCAATGGCCTCGTAAAAAATCGTTGTCGCACTTATTTATTGGCTAAATATATAGATTTTTTAATAGTAGGTAATATTAATGTCTATGGTTTTTACATATATTACTTTCTGGGTATTAAAAAAATATATGGGTGGTTCAAAATTTAATCGCTTAAAGGGTGATTTTTCGGCATAATTTAACATTCATGCTCCAGTGCGAGAATCACGAATTACGAAACTTAAAGCAACCTGGTTGACTGCTAACCTAAACATATTTATAAAGCAAAGGAATAGCGCACTTCAAAAATTTAAGAAAACTAAACTTAATGATGATTGGCTTGTCTATAAATACTTAAGAAATATTACAATGGCTGCGGTTAGAAGAGAAAAAATCATACTTAAATTCCTTATGTACAAATAAAGATTCCTGAGAATTATGGTCTTCAACATATGCGCTAACCGAAACACAATAATACCGAAAATACTGTCAGATCCAAATAAAATAAATAATTTGTTGCATCCTTTCTTCAACTGACTGATTGGTTGACTGTTCTGATAAAAAAAATTAAAGTAATAAAAAATAAAATAATAAATAAAATTTTAAATAATATAAAATCTAATGCAACTGGAGTAGACGAAATAAATTAATGCTTAAATAATGTAGCCTTTTTATTTATAAATATATAACTCATATTATTAACTGCTGCATTGAAATTAATTATTTTCTTGATTTGTGTTAATATATGTTGGAAAACTTTTACTTAAAGTAAACAACCCTCATTTTAAACGATCTGCGCTTAATAAGTGTACTGTACAGAAAGGGTTTCGGAACCTCTGTGGCTTTAGCAAATGTCATTTTAATACTCTTGGATTTTTTAAAAGCATTTGACACGATTAGTCTCCCTTCTTATAGCTAAGTTGAAATATTACGGTGTTAAAATTGACGGATCTCTCCATATTAGCTCATATTTAACCAACAGATTCCAGACCATTTATTCTGATTTAAGGTTCTCGGATAGGGCGGAAATACTATCTGGTATCCTCCAGGGTTCTATATTAGGTCCCTTATTATTTTTTACACGTTGACATTTTAAAAACTTTAATCTACTGTAAACTACAAGCATTTGCAGATGACACGCAGATGTATTTTTGTTTTGATTCCGAGGACTACGCCAAGGCAGGGAAATCATGATCTTAGAGGATGAGGTGAACTTTCTAAAGGGCATAAATGTTGTTAGTATTTGGGAACAAAATTAAAGCTAACTTTCTAAAAGAAAATCTTAATATATCTATAAATAATTCCAAGCTGACTGCAGTTAACTTAAAAATTGAATATATTATTAGACACTGATCTTCGCTTTAACGAATATTTCAAAAAAAAGTTTTGCAAAAAGCATATTTATAAAAAAAGTTTTGCAAAAAGCATATTTTTAAAATTGTTATATAATAATAATAATAGTCTTATTACAAAAAAATTAGTTATTACATAAAAAAAGCCGACACTCGGCGCAGTCTAGCTGTAAAGCTACTCTACTGAACCGAATGCTGTCCCATCACACTGTGAAATTTAATACATTCGTATAAATTGTGAAAAGCCAGAAATAAAAAAAAATTATATAAAGAAAAAATTACAATAAAAGAAATAAGTAGAAACCCTATAAAAGTCTCTTATTTATTTGCGGTTGATTTCCTTGTCGAAGCGGATGTACTTTATTCGGCTGTGCTGATATTTTCATAATAAATAAATACAAGGTGATCAAAAACTGACATTAATAATTTACTTGTAAAAATCGTTAAAAGTACCTTTTTCCAAATGGAAACCCCCAATTTTTATACTCTGTCTTATTCAGCATTTTAAATAAGATTGACTTTATATGAGATTCTCTATTCCAAAAAAATGTAGTTTTCGTAATATTTACAATTTAATATTTTTTATTGTAATTATAATTATTAAATTAATATTCATGCCGGGGCGGTTAAATTATACACACCAGGATTATTTGAATTTGTTTTTATCTAACGTATTGGAATGTAACCAAAGTTTTAACAAGAATATGCCAGATATTTGCTGATAGATATCCAGATAAACAGAAACCGTCACCGAACAGTGTTAAACAAATGTTGGAAATTTTTAAAAATTTTGATGTAAAATGTTTATAATAGTCTAGTCTTACACAAGAACACAACATATTTTTTCAATAAATGTTGAACATTTCTACCTTGAATTTTCAAACATCTACGAATAAATCCCTCATGGATGGTAGCTCTAATTGAATCAGGAATCGGGAGATAAGCTTTCGAACGCGTCCCTTACCCTTGCCATACAGTCCTTCATCGTTGTCATTGGATTAAAATAAACGATGTCTTATATCGTTCCCATATAGAATAATCTAAGACAGTCAGATCGGGAGAACGACCAGGCCACACGAAAAGTCCATTGTTGGCAATCTATTTGTCATAAAATGTTGCTTGTAAAAAGTTGGTAACTGGAACGGATCTGTGTGGTGGGGCGCCATTGTGTTGATAAAAAATTAGACTGTGTTCTGCCATAGGTAAATTACACAAATATTCATTGTCTTTAAGTCTTTTAGAATATTCAGATATATTTGTCCTAAAAAATAAGCATTGTATTAATAATAACTTACCAATAATTTTCTTCATAAAAATGTAGTTTTACTATTCCATCATTCCTTACAGCGCAAAATAAATTAAATTGCCAGGATTTTGAAAGTTCTTCGATCTTACTGCATGAGGATTTGAATCACTCCAAAAATGGAAATTGTATGGCAATGTGTTTAAAAATTTCCAACATTTGTTTAATACTGTTCGGTGATGGTTTCTGTTTATCTGGATATCTATCATCAAATATCTGGCATATTCTTATTAAAACTTTGTTACAATCCACATAGATAATAAAAAATTTCAAATAATCCTCATGTGTATAATTTAATCTCCCCGGCATGATTATTAATTTAATAATTATTTATAATAATTAATTAGTTTCGTAGGTAATTGTCAAATGACAACAAATATGACTTTTCTATAATACTCAATTGGTTTTGTTTTCACCACGCCTTTCCGTTATTGGCCACTAATAACAAAACTTAGATGCTGTTTGACATTTTTACAATAAAAAAAATGTTAAATTGTCAATACTTGGAAAACTCCAAATTTTTATAATAGACAATATCAGCACATCCCACTAAAGTAGATCCCCTTCGACAAGAAAACCAACCGCAAATAAATAATAGAGACTTTCTTAAGGAGATATTGATAGTTATGTCCAGACCTGCAAACGTAATATTTGGCATAAAATTCAAAATATCTCAAAAAAATTTGAAATTAGGTATATTATGCATGAAATTGTACCTAAAATTTTCCGAGGAATCCCAAAACACCATAATTTACATTTAAAATAAGAAAGTTGACAACTATTTCCGGTATAACCGGTATTGTCGCCATCTTTAAATTATTTTAACTGAATTGCCCCCATCGATTTTAGTTAACTGTCAAATTTTTAAAATATATTAAATTACTGAGTTATATTAAAACGTTTTTTTATTTACTTTCTTTATTTCTATTCTAATCTCGTCGGAAAACACAAAAGTATAGATTAAAAGCCCTTTATTTATATAAGATTTTTAGGTCTCATGGATGCCTGTTTCTATAATTGGTCTGAAAAAACATAAAAATGAACATGCAAAAATATGGTCATTTTTATTTTGTTTTATTTCCTTAGAAACTAATTGTTACAATTATATTTTTTTCGTAGCAGTTGGGCGGCTATAACATCAAATTCGTTTAACTGTTCGCTGTAATCTATTTCAACCAGTTTCCTCACGTTACAAAAGATACGTTTTCCAAAGAGATCTAGGAATTCTTGTACCGGAAAGTCCTCCCAAAATTTGTCTATTACTTTGTCCAGGTTTGAAAATAGGGTATCATCGTCCTTAGCCGTAGACAATGAAACTGAAATATATAAATAGGTATATAATCTATAACATTTGATTCAGTGGTTCAAACTTAGGGTTAGATATTATAAGACACAAAAAATGTTTTTTTAAACTGGACACTACCATGTATTTTTGAACTATATTTAAAAGTCGTTGCATTTTTAGCAAACTTGTACTTTCCCATATATGTATGTACACTAGTGGTTATCAGGTCAAATGCAAAGACATACATGTTACGTGTTTTGACGTTTTCTAAAAATATTAATAGTTTCTGAAATAAAAAAAATGTATATATTTTCGTTTTTAAATGTCTTTTTTACTCCTGCTCACGATCACCCTTCGTAATCAAAAAATCTCATATATAAAAATAAAACAAATTTGACGTTTAAAAAAACTTCGATATAAAGGAAACAATTGCTTTTATTTACAAAAAAAATATATTTTTGCCTGCTTTAGCGTTTTTAAAAAACTTATGCGTTATGAAAATATAAAATATTTCCAAGGAGCTCTCTTAACCCCTAGAGCTAGCTTGTATAGCGAAAAAAATATTTTACTTGTGCAAAGAGATAAAATAATAGTTACGTGTTTCACCGTTTTTTTTTAATCTAATCGCTTTTAAAAAATATTTCCGATCTTTGTGGACCGTTTCATATCTATAGGGCTAATATTTAGGGAAAATAAAAGAAATTTGAGGCGTTTCAACGTTTGTTAAGAAAGAAAATGTTTTATATAAAAATGCGTAAATTTCCTTTAGCCGGAACATCCCTCGTTATGAATCTTTCCTTTTATTAGCAATAGGGAAGTGTGATTTTTTTCCGCGATATTTTGTTCCACCATATGATATTCGAATTGATTTTGGGGCATAATTTAAAATAAATTGAATAAGTATTTTTTTATACTGATTTGCCATTTTGTTCCATCAAGTTGAATTCGTACCGAAATTTTACCAGTTTGTCCTTATATCACATCTAATTTTTGTGCAAAATTTGAAGTCAGTTGAATAAGAAGGCTTTTTACCATTGATTTTTAAACATTTTATTTGTCCGTCATTTTGTTCTCTCATTTTAAATCGTTCCGCAATGTTTCCAGTTTTTCTTTATATATTTTATCTTTGTATAACTTAATTCTTTCAGAAATTTGAAATCAATCTAATAAGTAGTTTTTCCAGGCTGATTTTTTAAATATTTTATTAGGTCGCCATCGTTTTATTTTGTCATCTTGATTCCATACCAAAATGCTACCAGTTCATTTCTATGAACACTTGATTTTTGTACAAAATTTGAGGTGATTAGTTTTTTAGTAATAATTTCTTTAACAATTCACTAGGTCGCCATGTTGTTCCTCCACACTGGATTTTTTACCAAAATATTGCCAAGTCATCCCCATATAACATTTAATTTTTGAACAAAATTTGAAATAAATGGGATAAGTAGTTTTTACATATATAGCGAACTGTCATACGGACAGACAGATCGACAAACAGGCGAAACGTGAAGGTATGTAAACATCTAAAAACTATGAAATATTTAATACACGTTGATACAAATATAGAGAATAAAGCATGTTCCTCAACACCTCCTGAAAACTGTGTGTTCATGCAGTTCGTGTATGTTCTAAAAATTATAAAACTAGAAAAGTTGTTTTAGAATACGAGTTATCCGAGAGCATATGTGTTGAATTAATTGTTTTAGAAATAATTCAGATCGTTAAATTAAATAGTTTACGATTGAATGATATGTAACTTACCACAAATAAGAAGAAACAGCAGCAAAACATATCTTTGTTTATAAAATTTCATTATTTATGAGCGTAAATTTTGTTCGTTTTACTTTTTTTTGTTAATATGTAACTGCGAAATATAAAATGAAAAAAAAAATAATAGGTTCATAAAAAATTATTGCCGGGTTTGTTTATTGAAAAATTAAATATATAGGTTTTTTTATAGTAGTTAATATTAGTATCGATTGTTTGGATACAGGGTCTGTGTAATTTTGGTTAAGTGTGGAAAAAAATGTTTGCATAATAATAAAATAAGTTACAAACAATTTTTATATAATATTCAAGGTGCGCAAAAAATATGTCAGTGCAAGTAGGCAAAACAAAAAAAAGTAGTGCGAAATCAAAATTTTTTAAATAGCCGAATTAGAAGACGCAAAAAAGTGAGTTAAAGAGTAATATGAATTTTTTTCTACGAACTACAGTGTTTTAAGTAATTTAATGGTCAATTAGTCGAAAATTTCAATTGACTCATTTATTTTATTTATCATTACATTTTTTAAAAACTAAGTCTATTACTAAAAAGTTTTAAAAGCTTTTTGACTTGTATTTGTAAAGTATCCCTTGTAAGAGGGAAGTCTTATAATCGTGAAAAAATCATGCTCAGAGATTTTTGCAGATGTTTGCGTTTTAGGATCCCTGTACATGTTCACCGTTTATCCCATTTTCGTCAACTTTTTACCTGTACGCGGCATAGGTCAAAAACTACTTATCCGATTGACTTCAAATTATTGTCAAAAATTAGTAAGAAAGAACTTATCGAATGGACTTGAATTTTGGAAAATTTGTGCAAAAATAATGTGAGATACAGGGATAAACTGGTAAAATTTTTGTATCAACCCATTATATCAGAATAAAATGGCGGCCTAATTCAGTACCAAAAAACTATTTATCCAATGGATTTGAAATTTGGCACAGAAATCAAGTATTTGATAGAGATAGATAGGTAAATTTTTAGTACATATTCTTAGGCAAATCAAAATGTCGGCCTAATGAAATATTTGCTAAAACCTCAATTTCTGGAATAAAATCTTCTTTTTATGGAGGAAGATAATAACGGACATAATTTATTTTTGTAGACTACATAAATAATGTTATGGAAAATAAATAATAATAAATTAATTAATTAAAACTTCAAAAGAAGAAATAAATTGCGATTTATAGGAGTTATTAACAAATAATTATATATATATATATATATATATATATATATATATATATCGTTTTTTTTTCTTTAACTATATATAAATATTTTGTTAATTATTTTCTTGGGCATAGGTTAACTCATTGGGAAACAAAACTACAATTTAATCGACGTTTCGCTCATTATATTGAGCTTTTTCAAGATATTTTATTTTCTACAATAAAAACATGTATAGTTAGTATTTAAATTGGTTAAAACATTATTTAAAAAACATCACTCAAAAAAACATTACATTTAAAACAAACTATGATCATGAACACAAAAATACATTTAAAACAACATTAATATTATACAGAGTACGTACCTTGGAAACATGTCATGTGTAACGAATGTTTTGCGATTGCAATAATTTCGACACGTCTGGAATTCTGGTAGATAAAAACGAGACAAATTTTTTCTATTTTTTTTATATTTACTTTGATTTTTATTGCTGTACAGAGTTTGGGTTTATGATCTTACTGAAATGTACAGGGTTTTATGTATGGAGTAGTTTATTTATTTAAACTAATTTACTTAGATATCAGATTATAATAAATTTGGCTTAAGTTATTGATGTCTTTTTTATCGTTGACGGCAACTTTCTCTTTTTTAATTTGTATCATTTCTTTTATTGTGAGTTTTCGATAATTAGTTTCTTGCTCTAAAATTTTAGTTTGTTTAAAATCGAATTCATGTTTTTCTGTATGTTGGTGTTTATGGAGTGCAGTTGATGCATTTTTTGTGTATTTGTGGTCGTTTAATCGACTATCTAAGTATTGTGTTGTCATTCCTATGTACTTTTTTTGGGCAATTTAAACATGGAATTGAGTAAACTAGGTTTGATTTCTTTTTTTTATTTACTTTGCTTTTCAAGGGAGTGAAAAGACCGTTTAGTAAATTCTGTGCTTTATGACAAACAGTTATGTCATGTTTAGACAATATATAATTTATTTTTTCTGATAGACCGTCTGTGTAGGGCATTGCAACGTATTTAGTGTTACCATTTCTTTCTTTTGTTGCTTTCTTTAAGTTATTACAAAAAACATGAGTTCGTTTTTTAAAAACTCGTAGTATGTTTTTTTCCGGATAATGGTTATTTATTAAAGTCTCTTTAACCTTCTTTAAAATCTCAGGACGGTATTCTGGGGAAGTAAGTGAGATGGCACGATCGGTTAGATCTATAATAACGCTATTTTTTTGATTCTTTGGATGGTTGGAGTTAAAGTTTAAGTACCGCCCTGACCATGTTTTTTTGTATACCACTTTGTTTTTATAGTTTGATCTTTCTTGTTTCTAATTAGGGTTAAGTCTAGACTGCCGTTTCAAAAAACCATATTAATGACCTATTAAATGCTTTCAATAATTTTCACCCCAAATTAAAATTTACCATGGAAATTGAAGACAAAAACAAAATTAATTTTCTAGACTTAACCCTAATTAGAAACAAGAAAGATCAAAATATAAAAACCAAGTGGTATACAAAAAAAACATGGTCAGGGCGGTACTTAAACTTTAACTCCAACCATCCAAAGAATCAAAAAAATAGCGTTATTATAGGTCTAACCGATCGTGCCATCTCACTTACTTCCCTAGAATATCGTCCTAAGATTTTAAAGAAGGTTAAGGAGACTTTAATAAATAACCATTATCCGGAAAAAAACATACTACGAGTTTTTAAACAACGAACTCATGTTTTTTATAATAACTTAAAGAAAGCAACAAAAGAAAGAAATGGTAATACTAAATACGTTGCAATGCCCTACACAGACGGTCTATGAGAAAAAATAAATTATATATTGTCTAAACATGACATAGCTGTTTGCCATAAAGCACCGAATTTACTAAACGGTCTTTTCACTCCCTTGAAAAGCAAAGTAAATAAAAAAAAGAAATCAAACCTAATTTACTCAATTCCATGTTTAAATTGCCCAAAAAAGTACATAGGAACGACAACACAATACTTAGTCGATTAAATGGCCACAAACACACAAAAAATGCATCAACTGCACTCCACAAACACGAACATACAGAAAAACATGAATTCGATTTTAAACAAACCAAAATTTTAGAGCAAGAAACTAATTATCGAAAACTCACAATAAAAGAAATGATACAAATTAAAAAAGAGAAAGATGCCGTCAACGATAAAAAAGACATCAATAACTTAAGCCAAATTTATTATAATCTGATATCTAAGTAAATTAGTTTAAATAAATAAACTACTCCTTACATAAAACCCTGTACAGTTCAGTAAGATCATAAATCCAAACTCTGTACAGCAATAAAAATCAAAGTAAATATAAAAAAAAATAGAAAAAATTTGTCTCGTTTTTATCTACCAGAATTCCAGACGTGTCGAAATTATTGCAATCGCAAAAGATTCGTTACACATGACATGTTTCCAAGGTACGTACTCTGTATAATATTAATGTTGTTTTAAATGTATTTTTGTGTTCATGATCATAGTTTGTTTTAAATGTAATGTTTTTTTGAGTGATGTTTTTTCAATAATGTTTTAACCAATTTAAATACTAACTATACATGTTTTTATTGTAGAAAATAAAATATCTTGAAAAAGCTCAATATAACTCAATGAGTTAACCTATACCCAAGAAAATAATTATATATATATATATATATATATATATATATATATATGTATAATAGCAGAAATATATAATTTCTGCAGGTGCAAAACGGCCTACAAGAAGAATTGCTTTCGATTATGTCACAGGATACCCTCCTGCGATCATGATTTCTGGGCCTTTACCCTCATCAGGCAGGCTTGTACCCAGGAGATCTATACAAGCCTGCCTGATGTATTAAAATGTTGTTTTTTTATTTAATTCCTTTTTTTTTGTACTCAGACTTTGTGGGGAATTAATGTTTTTTATTTGGTAAATAAACATAAAAGTGTATATTAAAAGTCCTTTATTTATATAAGATTTTAAATAACATAAAAACTAATGTGCAAAAATGTGGGCATTGTTATTTAGTTTTATATAAATAGTAATTATTTATTGCGGTCAAACTATTTCCAGTTCCTCTAAAACCAGCTATTACAATCATATGTTTTGTTTGTTAGTTTTGAGGTTAATTCATCAAAGTCGTTCAGTTGTTCGATCTCATATTTTTCAACAATTTTCCTCAGATGACAGAAGATACTTTTTCCAAAAAGCTTTAGGAATCCTCGTACCGCAAAGTTGTCGAAAAAATCGTTTACTATGTCCTCCAGGTTTGAAGAATCGGAATCGTCGTCGTTAGCCGTAGACAGTGAAACTGAAATGTATAAATAGGTACATAATCTGTAACGTTTGATTTGGAGGTTGAAACTTAGCGCTAGATATTTTAAAACACCAACCATATTATTTATTTAAACTAGACATTTCCATGTATTTTGAACCATATTTAAAATTCTATGCATTTTTTGTATAGCATAGCATAGGTTATAAGGGAAAAAAATTATACGTTGGATTTCCTAAGTTGAGGAAAATGTGAAAAAGAAACACGCATTTTGCAATTTCCTTAAAATGTTATCAGTTTTGGAAATAAAAAAAATAATTTAAAGTTTATAAATGGCTGTTTTACTTCCCCTCGCGTTTACCTTTCGGACTTCGAAATCATTTTCTATACAGAAAATAAAAGAAATCTGGCGTTTATAAAGAAATTTAATATTTAAATTTTGTTTTTAGAGAGCTTTTTCCCTTCTTAAAGTACCCTAGATTAAAATAAGTTTCCACTGCTTTACCGTTTTTAAAAAAGTGGTATAAAAATAAAAAACATATTCGTATATATAAGGGGCTCTCTTATGCCGTAAAACTACATTGTATAGAAAAAAACTTGTCTATACTTAGACAGGAATTAAAATAATCGAATGACAAAGATAATTTCGTTTGATGGACTGCTTCATATCTCTAGGGCTACTCTGTATATAGGGAACAAAATGTGTATATACGAAAAATTATATTTTTATTTCTTGTTTCAATTTGACTGATGTCGGTTAGGGCGTTCTCAAATCGTGATTTTTTGACAAATACCTCTGAAAAATATCGAAGATCTATGCCTATGACACCGAAAATCCAATCCCCTCCAGAGACCGTTCTCAAGTTACCGAGCGAGCAAATTTTCTTTACTTACACGCAAGTTTATACCTCATATATTTTTTTCTAAAAATATGCTTTTTGTATTCCAGGAAGTCGAAAGGATAAAAATAACTGTGACTATCTCTTATATATGATTGTGCAGAAAATTTTCTTTTCAGTTAGATATTGAAGGAAGTAAATAATTAATCAAAAGATTTATTTTTTCTCGAAAATTGGGAAATGCTCACAAGAGTTTGTTTTTCGTCTGTCGAATTAAGGATTCCGAAAATGTTATGCTTATACTACAAGCATATATAAAGATTAAAAAAGAACAGCCAGGTATTTGAGATCGATGTCTCTGAGACGGAAAAAGTATTTTTGTCACAGATAGGTACATTAAATCAACGCAATAGAGAATTAGAAAAAGTCATTCAGACAATAAGTATCAGAGAAAAGAAACTGACCTCTGCATTGGAAACTTGCAATGATGCAAAAAGATGCTACAATCAGTAACATAGAACATAAGAACGAAATATGTTACAAGGATCTAAAGGAAATGAGTCAGATATTATCAGTACAGTCCATGAATGCTAACAATGATTCATCTAGGAAGACACGTACATGATAATACTTATGGTTCTATATATTGCTCAAACACAGCATCAACTACCGTTACTTCTCTATAAAAAGAAGGTTCCAAGTTTGATTATAAATAGCAGGTGTACCAGGGATACTGCAGACATGTTCAGAAATAAAACAAGTAGTTTGTCAGCAAAAGACCTATGTAGCAAATTCAACAAAAGGATTATGTGGTGTTTTTTTTTACGTCACACTATAATGCAGTGAAAGACCGGCCAATCTGCATCAGGGATGTAGATTGGTTGTTGTCACTGCTAATGCATCAGGGATGTAGATTGGTTGTTGTCACTGCTAATGCCTGTTTAATTGTAGTCGCAGACCGATTCCTAATGACCTTATAGATGGCCCTTGTTAAAAGGAATCTGCATGAGAAGGAAGGTACATTTGCCCCAATGACTTGTACAACATTAAGTAGTATAATGGATTATGTAACAAAAATTTAGTTCATCATATTTTTAATTAAAAATTACTTCCTATAGTGCATAGCTACAGAAGGAAATTTTCTGTTTAGACGGGAATTTAAAAAACATCACATAAGATCGCAAAACTCACTTTTTTATTACCAAAATATTGGCGGACACTTTCTACGGCGATTTATGCATCAAACTAGGACTTTAACAGTAACATTCAATTCAAGGCATACAATTTACAGATCTGAGAGCCAGTACGAAGATTATATGATTCATAGAATACATTTTGGGATACTTTGCGCGTTTTAGTAGTAACATGTCTATTGTAAAGCAATATTCCATTAAAGTAAACCAAATGGAATTAATGAAATCTTTGAATGTTTTTCACTTATATGTGATTTACTTAGATCGAAGCCTATTTTATATATATATATTAAAAAGTACCGTTTAAATATTATTTTCTTAAAATAAACCAAAGTTTTCAGTAATTAATTAAATGTGGTATTATCCAATTACAAATTGGTTCATTTCATCATTTTTCCTAAAATCAAACCTCAATTTTATAACAAGGCAGTAAAAAAAACTGCCAAACTTTCCGAGATATTGAATTCAAAATGCCATGCATAATAATGAGGAAAACATTTCTTAAAAAAAAAACACGTTGTTGAAAATTTAAATTTTTTACATTATCTCCTTTACCACCCTGTAAGATGTTAAAAAAATAACTTAAGAAAAGCATACTCCGCCACTTGCACAGTTCAGTTGGAAATATCTCGAAAAGTACTTGATATAGGTATATGGTATGATACACAAAAGTATTTGAAATTGTTTGAAGATAGATGTTGAGTATATTATAAATCGTCCCATTAAAATAAAACGAGAATATATTGTTTGAAAGTGATTTTTCACTACACTACGTTTCCGAGTAAACGGGAAGTATCCTAATTGTCACATTAGGTGCAATGAGTTGCATAACAAACACTATTTACAGTATTAAATTGGAACTATCTTCATTTGTTTTTCCAAAAAACGGAATTATTCATTGAAATTTTCATTCGCCAATTTCTCGAAAACTATCAGGAATTGACATAGGGTATGATATATGTTTTATGTTTAGAACTTGGAGTAGGATTCAAAAATAAATCAGTCTACAGGGTGTTCCATTTAAAATATTAAAGTTAATAGCATTTCGGGTTAAACCGGAAACGGCAGTCAATTATTTATACAGCGAAAATCTTCCTCATAAGATCTTATTGAAACTGATATTCCACCCTCTATAATTATACGTATATTTGCTTCCACTATTGCTTTCACTTGCAACTATTTTTTCATTAATAATAACAAAAAAATAAATTCTGAATTACAAAATTATTAAGTATCAAGATATTGCAAAATATCAAAGTGAGATTACCTGCCAAAAACGTAACTGTTAACAACAAAATGTATTTAATCATTTTAAAACTTTAGACTTTAAATATTGATTAGTATATTTTTTGACGTCTATTCTTATTTATATATGTTTTTGTTCTCCATAATTTTGAATGTCGTGACATAACAGTAAAGTATCTATAATGATAACTGTTTTAATTGTTTTCGTGAAGAATGACAAAAACGTAAACATTTTAGCATTGTTTTTTTTATTTAAAATCTAAACACGAGTGCAGTTATATCTTAGAAATTGTAACGATAAAAATAATTATAGTACTTATCAAATTATTGCTGGAAACAACTAGTATTTTCGTATAGTTTGTTAAATGAATCTGCTTTTTCTAGTACATAGAAACGCTATGAGATTGAAACCAATTAAATGCAATTTTAACATAAATATACTAAATCTAAACATTCCCTTGACATCCATGTTTAAAAATTGCAACTTTGAGCAGATCATAAATAGAAGATATTTAAATGACACAACTCGTGTACTTGGGACAAAATAATTTATGAAAACAATATTGATAACAAATTATGTATTTTTAATAACTTTATTTTGGTTGTCCCGAAGTCATAGGATCCATGGTTAAAAAAATAACTTAAAAACGAGAGATCTTCGAAAATTTAAAAGGGAAAGCTTAAGTAAATATTTCACAAATTTTACATTGGCTGCTATCAGATGGGCAAAGGAAGAATATTTAGACTTTTTATGCTCCAAAAAGAAACTCTTGTAAGGTATGGCCCGCTGTTAGAAATTTAAATGATTGAAGCAATAAAGCCAATATGATTTCTGATTATCTTTCCGATACCAGTACTGTAAAGAATTTTTTTTCCAGCTTTTTCGAAATGCATCTGATTGTACTGATGAGGTCAATTATTAGCATAACAATGTTTTGTGGTTCAAATAATATTTAAACTGGCAAGGGTTTCTGAGATCAACAAAATTTTAAATATTAGAAATAACGCTACAAATATTAATTGCTCTAGAGAAACGGATCACTTCCGTGACTTTTGGAAAATATAGACTGGTTAACCATTATCTAAATGAATCATCATAGAGTAATAAGTATTTTACCGCTATTTCAAAAATATTTGAAGATCCGGATCTGTGATTATATGTACAGAAAATAATATACTTCCCAAAACACAGTACGGGTTTCGAACAAATTATGATACATTTATTGCGGTAACTAATGTCATTGACATAATTCGGGCTTCTGATTAAAAAATGATTAGTATTTTGGTTGTTTTTGATTTCTCGGAGGCATTTGACACTATTAATCATGATTTACTTATGTCGAAGTTCAAATGTTTTGATTTTTAGTCAGTTCTTTGTATTTGATTAGGCCATACTTGACAAAAAACACACAGAGTGTTTTTTAACCAACATTTGTTTCTGATCAGGCTGAGATATTCTTGGGAGTTTCTTGGGGCTCAGTTCTTAGCCTGTCACTATTTTTGGTCTCTATACCTCTGACGCTCTAAAGTCGTTTAATTTTGGTAAGGTACGGACTTTCGCTGATGACTCTCAGTTATATTGTTGTTTTAATGCAGCAGTTTATGTCGAGGCTGACGACGTGAATTTTTGAGTATTCTTTTAAAGGGTCATCGTTTACAATTAAATTTATCTAAATCATTTATTCTTTAATTTGACAATAAAGTACAGTTTATAAAGGACTCACTAAATATATACTCAAATAATGTAACAGGATTATAGGTTGTAATGAGCTCTATAATTTTATAGTATTTACATTTAATTATTTATTTTAATGGTAGCGGGCAATCCTACACATTACTGTATTTAATTAATATAATAAGTAAAGGTACTGTATAAGTTTCATAGAAGATTATATTTAATAATGTTATCAAATATAATTGTTAGTATAAATTTAATTAAACATCTTATCTCACCATTTCAGCGGCCCCTTGTGTCTCGAACAACAGCGAACTGCAACAACGTGGTAACTTCTTGAATATAGGTATTTAACGAACAAGTTGTTTATTTAAATAAGAGATTTGTTTTTTTTTTTTAAACAATTTAAACATCTATTAACAAAATTAAAATGATGTGAATTACTCTACAAAAATAACACTTAAAATTAATAACAAAAAAATGTTTAAATCTAGGTTAAAATATAGAAAATGACGAAACTTACTTAAAATCCCCAATCTTAGAACAAAAGATAAACAAAATGTAAAAATTACTTTCCAAATAAATATTAGAATCAAAATTAAGTATCTTTGATAAACCTTCAACTTTCACAACACACTGTATACGTAAAGCCCCGTAAACCACCACAAAAGAAGAATTTAAAATCAACTGTAACTACTAGGTCTTTGACACAGACTAACTCTTGTTTTAGAAATCGCCATCGTTTAGTCAGTGTCGTCATGGACGCATACTGATCCCTTAATTAATAAATAGTTCATAGGTGTCGCCTAGAGTTTGACTTTATGTGAGAATTGAATAAACTGAATTATAATGACTTCCGTCTAAATAAAATAAAAGTACCTTCTATATAAATGTCTACAACTTAAACTAGCTTATCAGCGTCCTTAATCAAAAAGATCGAGAAAAACAGAAAGGCTAAGAAAAACTTTCTCAGCTCATCTTTTCTGAAGGGAAACAATGCTTTCCAAAAAAAAAAACATGGAATTTTTGAAACGCCTTCTATTATAAAATATTCTATTGTATTTTTAACATAGTAAATTGACCATGTATTATAATTGAATCGAACAAAATGATATCTTTCAATTATTATTAGTTTTAACTTAAAGCGGGCCAAGAAATCTCCCCATGAAAAGGGCCATATGATAACCATAAAACTCTAAGGGGATGTATCGTTGAGTGCAACTTGACAGGTTTATCTTAAATAGTTTATATAGGTCTGCACAATCTAGAAGATAGCGTTTGAGATAAGTGTTATTTATTATTTTGTTTAGCTTTTAAAAACTCTCAAAACTAATATTAGATAGCTTTACTTTAACGACTTCTTTGAGATACTTATAACATTTGTCATGAGAAACCGACTATCCCTTTAGAAAAATATCGTTTTAAAATAAATTAAGAATGTATATACTCTATTCCATTGCTATAGTCTATTCTGTTACAATAGTTCAAAGTTACAGATCGTTGATGAGGCAAAAAGCTTGAACTTGCAGGTCAACTTAAATTTAAAGAACACTTAAGAGTGCAAATCCACGCTATAAAATTTCTCGTGTTCATTTTTCGAACTCAAACCTCAAGCGCCACTCTGTAGATGACGCATCAATGTCGGAATCCGATTATTTTTTAATTTTTTCCAAAATAGGCCATATAAATAAATTAACACGTTCAATATTTAATTTTATAACATATTTATGTACAAACATTACATAAAATCTATCGAATACTATGCAAATAAGTAGTTTCACTTTTAACGGAAAAATTCAGATATTTCAGAAAACGCTTAACAGTGACGCAACGTTGTGGTATCCCCTCCATCCCAAGCAAATAACTTTAGGAGTTTTACATTCCTTTGATAGAAAATTCAAAATATTGCATATGGCATGTATTTCTTGCCTCGTTGATATATCTATCTTTGTTGCGAAATGAAATAAAACGACAGAGTGCTGTTAAAGAACACCTCTTTTACAGTCTATAATAAATATGATCTCCCCTATTGACTGTTTTTTTATCAGCTAGCCGAAGTAATAATTGCAAGGCCTTTCGACTTTCAGTGTTTGCCGATAAAAACCAGTTTTTTTAATATCTAAATACCCGGAATATTAGTTCCCTTATATTTTTATGATAGCTTGAGTCTTGGGTTGAGAATTTCCTGTTTGTTTATTAAAGGTGTGTTTTAAAATAACTAGTACTTGTATTTTTAAAACGTCGACGTTTAATTTAAAACTTCTCACTCTTGTGACTGTGTCTAAGCTTTCTAGATATTTGTTTATGAATTCCTGTGTTACCTGTGTAATTAGGATATGTGTAATGAGTGTAAAGGGCGTAAAAATACGAGAGCAGCAAGACCTCGGCGGGCGCCGAACTGCAAAAAATTTTGCAGTGAGAATCCTGGGAAAATGCAGAATAAGGTAAGTTCAAATAATATAACTATAGGTGCTCGATTTTGAGACCCTTCATGAATTTGAAGAATTTGAAATGGACAATTACTGATTACAGTATATCATATTAAAAATATCAACATATTTCTTACATTTGGGACTACTTATATAAACTTTTATCTGTATGTCCATGCTATAGTAATTTTTTAGAAGGTACATGGTGGATGTATTTCTGAAGTACATATCTTTTGTTTGAAACTTAAAATAGCCCAACTTTGAAGGAGGAAGACTATTTTGTTTTCAAACAATGATGAAAATAAATAAAACTAATAAATGTGTTTTTTATAGGTACCTAGGCAACACGATTCTTTTAGAATTTTCTGGTTCATTTTTATTTCATATTCATATTTTTATACATGAGGTGAATTCTCTCTGAAATTCACATAAATACCTACGGTTTTTATATTTGTAAAATTTAAATATGTTTTGTAATATTAATTTAATTAAATTAAAACCTTCAGGGGTATAGTAATTCGGTTGGTATAAAAACTTATTTCTTGTTGGTCATATAATTGTGGTAGAAATTAAAAGCTCATAAAATTAGACACTTTTTATGCAACACTAATACTTTCATAGTGGTAGTCCCATAATGCTGGCTGATGCAATTTAACTCACCGCATCCATGACAATCTGTGTAAGAATAAAGCTTTTAGTTATCAGTATTATATTGATCCTTTTTATGTGACTTCCACTTAGAAAGTTTTGCTGTTTGCAGACAGTAGCAGGCTTTAACAGCGTATACCCCCACAGTTATCACATCACAAAGAGAAAATTATTGGGAAGCAACTTTTTATCGGTACCTAATTTACTAAGGCATTGCTTGCTAGTGAGAAAATAATTCTTGCGCATGGCTATGCTTATGTAACATATTAAATATCTTAGTCTTGTATCTACAAAAAAATAAAAATTGACCTTTTATATATTTTCAATCTTGACCAAAAATGTACATACAGATTCCTGAATCGCTGGAAAAGTAAGAAAAAATTGGGGATATTAGTTTTCATTTCTCAAGTAATTTAGTGTACTAATGTATGTTACTGTATTTATGTATGTACAGTGTGATCAGTGTATCTTGATAGCATTTTAAATGTTAATAACTTTTTTACTTTTTAACTTATCGGAGTGAACAAAAAACCAATTGTAGGGTTACTTAAAACTTTTTTTCTGGTTATTAGAAAAACAGAAGACTATTAATTTTACAAGATATCACCATAAGTTGTATTGTTTAAATCGGACACACCTCGGCACACACTCTATACTATATTTCCCTCAAATGGAACTCTTCTTGCAGATTATAAATATAATATCTGGTTTGATAACTTTATCTTCAAAGACACCCGATCAATTTAAGAAAAACCATATGAGGCAGTGTGTTAGAGAGAGACGGACAACACTATTACATAGTGGAGTGAATAGGTATCGAACCAGATCTAATTATAATCTGCAAGAAGAGACCCATTTGAGGGACATATAATAGTCAGGATGTCCCATTTGAAAAATATAATTTATAGTAATATCTTGTAAAATTTTGTTTTTTTACAAGCTTGGTAATTTATGTAATTTTTTTTAACAAGCATTTGACCCTCCCACACTAATAATATAACAGACTTAATATTTGGACAGCACATATTTAAGATTTTCCCATAAGAGACAATGTTTTAGAGAGAGAGGGATAACCTTGATTTCCTCAAATTTTAAATATTTTTAATGTATGAGTGCATTTCATCGTTTGATTTTGGAATGCAAAGGTTTGTTACAAAACAAATTAAAAAATCCAGGTGTGTATTCGAAAGTTGATGATGGCCCCTCATTTACGAAACATCAGATTCAAAATATGACAGCACCATAAAATGTTAGACAAAAAAATGCTTTGGCAATATGTTTATAAATGTTTTAAAATTTTAGGATTAAAAAAGTTACTGCATAATTTTAAAAATGCAATATTTTATTCATCTCTAAATATCTCAAGAACATAATGGCTAGAATTCGCCTGCATTTTTCTATCTCTTGCAATAAGCGAAATCTGTTTTGTGATGTTACATCCTCTCCAAATATGACAATACAAATTTTCGGAAGTCAAAATCTCAAAAACAAGTAAAGATACTATATACAAATAGCTAAAATCTGGGACAAAATACTTCGTTTTATACCAATATGTATATTTAAAAATATTTCTAAAATGTAACAAAAATAAGTAAAGTAAATAAGCATCCAAATATGTATTCCTGTTTTTTTTTAACTGGCCTGTTTTTTTAATACAGAATTGTTTCTAGTTCAAAATTCCAGGTATTACTTGTATTACTCTGTATTGTCATATTTCTTATCAACTTGAACGAAATTGTGCCATCCAGAACTGGTATTTTATTTGTTAAGGCAGTGTGCAAGTCAACAAATATCACAGGAATAAATACATGTTTATTATTAAATCCATTTTTTGAAAAAAAAAGTATACATGGTAAGAAATCTGGCCTACAACTCAACTGCCTAAGTTTTACACAAATTCAATGAAAATTGAATAATCATTTTAGACAGAAATATTAAAATATGTAATATTGTTAATTGCTTCTTTTTAACATTATATATACACTATATAAGGTTCAGATGCTAACATCGATGGTAATTTTCTTTAAATATAATACCATTTTTTTTATTACATGCTTAGTTTTTTAAGGTCTTTTCGAAGATCTTTCTTATAGCATCCGCTTTTAGTCTAAATAGTCTAAATTCTCTTACGAGACCACACGGACGACCATATAAAACTGAGGTAGGAGTGCATAATTTCTGCTCTTCTAAATCTCAATCGAAATGGGAAAACATGTTTTTTTTGGGATCCCGGAACCCTAAAATGTAAACATCAGTAAAAATCTCTTAGGGTTATTTTATCACGATTACAATACTTCCCTTTTACGGGACCATAAGAAAGATCATACAAAACTGAGGTAGGAGTATACAATTTCTGCTCTATGTAGAATTATTTTGATTTTACAGCCTTTCTAAATATCAAATTGTCATTTTTCAAATGTCATATTTCAAAAAAAAATTGAACTTAGGATTTTTAAATATGTAGAGTCAAAAGCGCAATGTAATAAATAACTTAACATGTTTTAATATTTTTTCAGACATAATAACGTGAATTATTCAAATTTGTGAAAGGCTTTAAAGACGCATGATTTAAGTATGCGCTTAAAACTGCAAACAAGAAAAAATATCCTACAACTTGTATTACCGAGATATCAACTAATCAATTTAATGTTCCAAAAATTTTATAAGTCTTATTGATCTGATTACTTTTACTACTTTATAGATATTACTTATATATTTGTTTAAAGTTATCCTAGGTAAAATAAATATATTTTTATATTAAAATATATTTTTTGGAATCTTAGTCTTATTATTTCAATTTTTTCACTTCAAATGTATGTCTTAAAATCCACCTGACATTTTTTTTCTTTCTCCGCTCTCTCTATTTTTGGAGCCTCACTTGGTTCCCTCAAAAACAAAAGTGTATGCCCCTGGGCATTATCATATAAGTGCCACAGGTATACCAGTCAGTTTACCATGTTGTTAGGATATAATAGATAATATTACAACAGTTTCAACTACTATGTATGCATCTTTTATTGTAGGGATGATATTAACAAAGGCCATACATATTTAACCAGTTTTGCAAAGAAGCGTGGTAATGATGTTGAGAGATTAAAGTTCCAAGATGAGTCTCCAGCGAGGTTTCCAGGGATATCTTTGTGAGTATAAATTAAGAAGTCTTTCAGTAAAATATTTGAAAGTATCACAGATTAGTAAAACTATTCCTAATACAATGTGCCAAAATGAATTACGAAAAAATTTTTTAAAGGTTTCATTCAAGTAGATTCTAAAACCATGACAAAAAAAAAGATTATGCATGCACAAGTGGTGTTTGCCCTGCCATGTTTTGTAAGGGCAAACAATGCAAGGTGGCAAAATGTAAGGTGTTGGCTGTAGAAACGTTATTCCATAATTTTGGGCACTTGGTTGTACTGTTTTACAACCACATTTAAAAAGTAAAAATTTGTCTTGGTATAGGCCGTTAAAATATGGAAATTAGGATAGGGAAGCTGTTCACATGAAGAGAAATATAGTTTGATGATGTGCAAAAACCTAGCAGCATATAAGAAGACTGACACTTATATAATTCTAACACCACTTTTATTTGTTTTTGATTATAACTGGATTTACTAATATTATTAGTATATATATATATATATAAATATATATATAAATATATATATATATATATATATATATATATATATATATATATATATATATATATATATATATATATATATATATATATATATATATATATATATATATATATATATATATATATATATATATATATATATATATATATATATATATATATATATATATATATATATATATATATATATATATATATATATATATATATATATATATATATATATATATATATATATATATATATATATATATATATATATATATATATATATATACCTATATATATACCTAGATATATATATATATAAATATACATATATATATATATATATATATATATATATATTTATATACATATATATATATATATACATATATATATATATATATTATATATATATAAATATATATTTATATATCGTCGGCTTAAGTCGCGAAATGCGTAACTCCATTTTCGCAAATTTTTCAGGAAACACGAAAAACTGATTATGAATTTGTTTTTTATATTATGTATGTTTTTTTTGCGTAAGCATAAGTATTATTATCTGAAAAAACTATTTATTGCGAAAAATTTTGGGGGTATAAAAATAATCTTCATTTATATTAAAAAGAGGAGATACGCAGTTTTCATTTTGATTTTTCTTATAAAAATGTGGAGATACGCATTTTGTTGGGTAAATAAAACAATATTTTTCAAAATTATTTTTTAATAGTTAATTCCTACTTAAAGTAGAAAATATAACACATAACAAAAAAATTTAAAGACACAAAGAATTAAACAAAATTTTTCAAATACAAGTTTACTAGACAGAACTAATCGTGAGGTAAATTATCATAAAAGGTATGATAATCGGCCTCCATACTTAATTTTAATTGTTGAAGATGACGGTATTTTTCGGCTTTTATTTTTAGCCGATTTTTGTGTAGTTGCGGTAATTCGCTTACACTAGTTGCTTTTATTATGTTATTTAAATTTAGTCTAATTGGCAAATTTTGCCAATGTTCATTTGAATGAGTAAGTTTGTAAAACACACCTGTATTACTGTATTTTAAAGCCTTAATATCATTCACCACTGGAGCTCCACTTAATTTTCCGGGCCTAATTGTTTAAAATAATTGAGGTTTTCAAATTTTTTAAAAAACTTGTATGTAAGATAGTCAACTTTGTAAGGTTTCGTTTCACAAGCTGTTTTACAGACATAAACATAGTCAGCCGGGATATTGATTTTTTTGTTACGTATTTGCCTTTCAATCACCGAGTGGACACTGTCAACCTCCATTTGGGTGTGGCCTTTTTGTAAATATTTTTGCATAATTGTAACACCTTTTTCCATTGCAATGTTAAATAATCCATTTGACAGTGTAGCATTGCGGTTTTGATAACCGCAACCGTCACTCCACAAAATAATGTTAACGTCTTTGCGAACTTCTGGTGGTAAATAAGCATTAATGTGTTCTTCTAGAAAATGTATAATAATGGTGGTAAATTCATTGCTAGTCAATCCTCCCTCGGATTCATTCCACAAATAACAGTAACCTTGCTGTCGTTTGATGTCATAAATTGTGAAATTGTGTACGATCAATTTGGTTTTATAATGTAAGGAAGACACAGTAGATTTGGGGCATAGTAAGACTGACTGAAGGTCCATAGTGAATACCTCATTTTGTGACTCTTTATCTTTGCTTTTTTCGTTACGTGCTTCAACTTTTAAATTGATGTGTTCTTGATATTGTTCTTCTGGTAAATTTCCTGTCTCAAAAGCAACACAGATATCGCAGAGGTCCTTTTTCGGTCTGTAAAGTGACAATTTTTTTATATCAAATTGTTTATGAAATGTGGCAATTGAAACAGGCTGTTCAGAACGATTTTTACAAAAGTCTTCTTTATAAAGTTTGTATAGTTTGGTTTTTGAATTCCACATAGGTTCCAAATAAAGCTTCGAAGTTGACGCTCTACAATAATGCGATTCTAACTTAGGTAGTGAATCAAAAAAGTCATGCAATATTTTAATCCTTGCTGTAACAGGAGAGTTGTGAGGCTTTGGATCATCTGCACGCTCACCTTGTTCTGCTTCATTATCTGCAATATTTTTTTTTGCCCAATCTTTCACAACCCATTCTTTAACACCAAGAGTATTAAGAAACATGGTTTTGCATACTCTTTTCCTTTCTCTACCCAAATAAAACTGGTTAGAAAAATCTCTTCTGGATACATCATTGCTTCCCCTTTTTCTCTTGGTGGGAAACACACAGATGTGATTTCTAACAAACATTTTTTTTCGGGCCAGGTAATTTGCCAAAAATTTCTGAAAATAGTTTGCCTTTCATCTTCACTTATCTCCCTACATTTTAAAGCAGACTTTTGGTTGCCACTTAGCACACAAAAGCAAGCCTGCTTTATAGTCCTGGGTTCTTTCTCTAAATTATACTGCCATTTTCCATTAGTTTTCTTTTTTCCCAAGTATGTTTTTCCTTTTTCTCGATTGCAACGACTTTTATTTTTTAGCCAGGTAGATTTATTTATTTTATACTTTAAAGATCGACGCCGTTTAGGACTTTCGTTTTGTGGTGCCGATGCCGGTGCTTCGGATATATCAGGAGATGAACTGGTTGATGTACTACAACTATTAGAATCTTCTAACAGTGGATCAAAATCTTTGTCCTCGTTAAAACTTCGATCTTCAGTCATTTGCTGATTTTCTAGTTCTAGATTTTCCATCAAGTAATTATTTTCAACACTAGCTCTACACGAATTTTCTAAAAAAAAGGATTTTAAATAGAAATGTATAAAGATATAAAAAACGTTTTTCCTACCACATGGAAGCAATTCACTGTGTGCAACTTCAAATTGCTGATTTTCTAAGCCTAAATTCTGCACTAAATAATTTCCGTTGAGCGTCTTTGATGGAGAATCTATAATAAAATAAATAAATCAAATATTGATTGCAACTAGGAAAACGTAAGACTTACTACATTTGAGAAATTGACTGGGTCCAGCAAGTTCGAATTGTTGACTATCCATGCACAAACTTTGCACTAAATAATTTTCATCTAGAGGTTCCTGTAAAGAATCCAAGGTCTCCGTATTGTGTATTGTAGTGTGGATTTGCGCACAAACATTATTATTTAAATTTTCTATTTGTTCTAAAAAAATAAAAATATGCATTCTTTGCAACTTACTAAAAAAAATACACGTGTCGAAGGTTGCGTATTTTGGCAGTTTATTAAATACTGAACACTGACTTTTTAGTTGTCTCAGTTAGTTAAAAATTACATAAAAATGTTTTTGCTTGTGTATAATTTGTGGAAATTAAGGAACGGAAAATATATAATAATAATAATAATAACCAGGAGAAGTAAAATGAGTTGCCACATTACGCAATAAGACCAAATTGACTCTAAATTTTACCGTCATCTTCAAGAAAAACTACTTCTGCCTGCTCTATTGATGCACAATAATCAAAATTAGTGTGATTTGAAGTTGATTGATCGCCTCTTCCTGAATCACTTTGTTGAATTTCACTTTCTGTACCTTCTAACAGCTCAAAAATCTTATCTATTCTTCTTCTTTTCATTTTCTACAAAATAAAAAAATACTTAAAGAAAAACGCTTATATCCAAATCTTGAACGTTGGAAAACTGCTTAACTCCATTATACCTTATTTTAGACTATTTTTTAAATAAACGTTTATATCTAAATAATTCTAAGTATTTAGTTAAGTGGAAAAAACATTTTCTTACCGTAGATTCACAAAAACAATGTCTAACATTCACTTTATTTGCACTTAAAGTACAAATTTTGGCTGCACGATGTGATTTGCGTATTGTTAAATGGCCGCTGACGGACTTACGCACTTTGCCTACTAGATTTCGCGGGAACGGAGTTACGGCTTTTTCCTTCTGTCAAAATTTAAAGAAATCTGTAATTTTATAAACGTAATATTTATTCTGACGTACGAAGTTTATTGTGTCGTATTAGATGGCATTAAAAACCGATTTTCACTGAAAAGTGGAGTTACGCACTTTGCGACTTAAGCCGAAGATATATATAGATATATATAGATATAGATATATATATATATATATATATATATATATATATATATATATATATTATATATATATATATATATATATATATATATATATATATATATATATATATATATATATATATATATATATATATATATATATATATATATATATATATATATATATATATATATATATATATATATATATATATATATATATATATATTACATGAGACAGTTTGAGAAAACATAAAACAATATACATTGTTCCTTAATTTTATGCTCATTTTTAAGTAGGTCATTCTTTGGCGTATTTTATGAGAATTCATATAAACATGTTTCCTATAGTCTATGTTTTGTTTTGTCTTTGAGATACAGGCTGTCTTAATAAAAAGAAATAATTTTTTATAGATATTTTAAATATATTTCACGACGATTTTGGTCAAGCATTGCAAGTTTGATTGGATGACAAGGGGCTGAAAGTATTAGGATTATAATTATCCATTTCATGGGGTCTGGCGAAAGGGCAACATAATTCATATTAAAGAAAAAGTAAAGTATGCCACTGGTTTATAAAAAGTTTTTATTTTTGTTTAGATCAAGAGATTAAAACTACAGTTTTTTGAAACTCGCCTTTTTTGTTCTCTCTCTTTACTCTATATTTACTATATCTCAATAATATTAGGTTTTTCATTTTGTAACTTCCATCCAATGTTAAGCTTGTTTTTGGTATGCATTAGAGGGACTCGCGCAAGGCAGAAATTAAAGAAAAAAAGAAAAATTAAGTAAAATTATTGCAGAAGGAAAAGTTGATTTTTAAACAACGATGCCATTGTATACTGCATTTCATATAGAATTTACTTTAGACATTGCCTCCTTAAGAATTACATTGACCGTCATTAATTTAAGGCTGAAGGGTAGCAATATATGTATTGATTTAGAGAAAATATAGACACATCTTCCTGTGTGACTATATTTTTGTATAGCTTGCATTTTCTGTAGGCTTGGTTCATTTATACTTATACTGGTTGTAATAGTAGTGGGAGGTACAACACAAAAGTCTATAGTTTTTACTATTTTTAGAAATATATTATATAGAGTACTAAGATTCTGGGGCAACTTAATATAGTAAGACAACTGAATTGCATTTATGTATTGAGTTGGCACATCTCTCTTTGCGAGTATGTTTTTGCATAGTGTTCATTTTCTGTTAGGCTTTGTTCATTTATACTTCTATATAATACTCTGGTGTATTACATGCTCCCTAACATTTTTAAATATATGAACATTTTTCTAGGTTACTTCAAGAAATACAGTTGGGCAGTAGGATAATCCATTTTAGGGAGAAATTAGAAAATACATATTAACAGCTTCAGTATTTGGCACAGTATGTAAAAGGCGACATAACACTTCCTGCAATAACCTGGTCAGTTCCATTATAAATCTAAGGCATTTTAAAACCTATTACACACTTTATGGAAAGCAAAAAGAGAGTGTTGCAGGGCAGAAATTCTCACAGTCAAGACCAAATGCAAAAATCAAGGAACCTGCCAATTTTATTCATGAAGAATTTAACCACTTAGCTGCTACACCTGATGGTAAAACACTTTTTATTATAACTATTAAATTCCCAAAATTCTATTTGTTTATTTAGACTTTTTACATATTAAGTACTTGACTAAACATTAAATATAGTATAAAAAGAAATCACATTTATTATTATCAGGTAATATAATTATTCTTTCAAAAGATACCATTTAAATCATATTAAAGCAAACTAAAATATTATTTTTATCTCCAACCATTTTTTCTTTGTACCTATTCAAAATACACAAAATCTCGATTTTTTTATTAAAAAACAATAACTAAGAATTTTAGGTCTAAGGTGTGGTACATCAATTATGTTTTCTTTCAAAGAACTTGCTAAATTTTTTCTGTTCTATTTTGAGAGTTCTGTAGCTTGTCTTAATAGTAGCTATAGTTTATAATTTACTTTTATATGTATGACAGCAGTTGATAATGATTAAAATAAACATGTTTTTTTTATATGCACTTTTCCCTTGCTTTTCTTTATTTGCTTGGGCCTTGCCTGAATCTAATGGAAAACACCTGTTAAGTTGAAATTATAAATAAAATTATTTTCATGCTTTTCAGTCTATATAAATAATATTTAATTATTCTGGCTTTATTATTACATCAAGTGTCTCGCTAATGAAGCTAGTTTTTGCGTCTTTTTTTCCTACCAATTAGCATTAAAGAGAATTTGTTCTATATCATTACTGTTAATAATAGGCCAAAACATTTTTGCCTATTACTAATATGTAGGAAAGTAAAATGCAACAAACCCTTCTTAAAAATTTGCTTACTATCTAGTATTAAATTAAAACTTCCAAAGCTTTTACAATTAAAGATCAACTTATACCTATTTTACTTGGACCTCTTTTGTGTAGTACTGATAAAACATATTTAATTTTGACACAGAATTTAATTTTTTTATTTTGTTAGGTATGTATTAATTGTAGAGAACTAAACAAGGAAAAAACTAATTCTAGTTATTTTTTCTCTAGGTACAAAGAAAACTCCATATCACAAGAAAACTGTTTATTGCTACGAACTGTACAAGCCAATAGACCATGTAATTTTGAATCTCACCATCGATGAAGAAAGCAGAAAAGGAAAATATACTTTAATTTATAGATTTAGTTAAGTTAAGTTTGTAATCGTTAGTAGAACAGTTTATGCTTTTGTAGTAAATCCCCATGACTAGTAAATGCATCTTATGAGTATGAGTAGGCGTGTTTGTTGTGTGCAGAATTTAGTAACAAGATCTCTTTATGTAGATATATTTGAATTATATTTAATACAAAAAGTTTCTACTTAGAAATGGAGATAAAGGTGACCCCATAGCTATCCCAATTTTATTGCTGATAGTCATGTTATATTGAGAGTTTGTTGTTTTGTATACACTGTAAGTGGTTCAGTATTAATGCATTGTTTCACTACTACTTATTTGTGTTGTTTGCCAATTCATACCATGTGGTATGTGTAGAAGCATTCTGGAGTGTACATTTCATAAGGACCATTTATCCGATGCTTGCCTCAGCCATGTCTTTATATTAATAATTTGTTTGTTCACCTATACTGGTATGATTTTCAAGTTTATTTGTTACATTATATTACATTTATAAAAGACTTACATCAGAAAACTTGCATTACCTGTCAAAATTGACATTTCTTTAAAAAAAATACAGAAAAATGGTCTTATTTGCTAAAATATGAAAAAGTTGTATTAAGAAAAGTTTTTTTTTTTAATTTTACATATGCATACCAAATTTTGGTCAAAAATTCCAATATTTTTTTAACTTTTTCCTGATTTTTGAAAATTCTAAAAAAATAATGTCTAACTTAAAAAAAAGGGTTTTCTGTTAGTAACCTTAACATAATATTAATTTTTTATACCTAAATATTACATAAACTGTGTCTTTTTTGGAAAAAAATTAAAATTGCTTCTCAAAAGTATGTTAAGCTTGATGCAAAGTTGTCGTGATTTTATTATTTTATTATATTATATTAATTAAAGATTTTCGATAGTAAATAGATATCTTAATACAAAAAAGTCGTAATTGACTAATTTAGGAGCATAATCGAAATTTAAAACTATTGTTTTAATATTTAAGTGCCTTGTACAAAGTTATAAAAATTGAAAATTAGAATTGCTGACCAAAATTTGACATGTAAAACTATAAAAGAAACACCTTTTTATAGCACTTTCTCCTATTTTAGCAAATAACCCCTTTCTCTGCGACTTCTTTAAAGAAATATATTCATCATATTTCATCCTTAGTAAAGCAAAAGTTATTACCTATGTTAAATTTTGAGAAAGTGACCTAATAAAAAAAATTCCCATATGATGAACTTTTTCAAGAACACTAT
The DNA here is from genome assembly GCA_030620095.1 of Kuschelorhynchus macadamiae. NCBI lineage: Eukaryota > Metazoa > Arthropoda > Insecta > Coleoptera > Curculionidae > Kuschelorhynchus > Kuschelorhynchus macadamiae. The sequence goes on along the minus strand of JAUTXW010004472.1, from coordinate 74,181 downwards.
ATATAAATATATATATATATATATATATATATATATATATATACATATATACATACATATATATTATATGTAAGGTAGAGGTAACATTCAGCCTATTCTGAATGGATTTAAGTTAAAACCTCCATACTCCAATGCAAAAACAGCCAAACTCTTAGAAAGAGCCAGTTAATAGCTAATATATATATATATATATATATATATATATATATATATCTATATATTAGCTATTAACTGGCTATATATATATATATATATATATATATATATATATATATATATATATATATATATATATATATATATATATTTTGTGTTTTTTTTTCTTTAACCATATATAAATATTTTGTTAATTATTTTCAAGGGCATAGGTTAACTCATTGAAAAGTAAAACTATAATTCATATCGGCGTTCCGCTCATTATATTGAGCTTTCTCAAGATATTTATTCTGACATGGTTCCAAGAAAAAATTGAGAAAGCTCACTATAATGAGCGAAACGTCGATATGAATTATAGTTTTACTTTTCAATGAGCTAACCTATGCCCAAGAAAATAATTAATAAAATATATATATATATATATATATATATATATATATATATATATATATATATAAATAAATATATAAATATTAAGTATTAACTGGCTCTTTCTAAGACTTTGGCTGTTGTGTATTTGTATTGGAGTATGGAGTTTTTAACTTAAATCCATTCAGAATAGGCTGAATGTTACCTCTACACTACACTACACCCAAGAAAGTCAAACTATTCTCAGAATTTTATAATTTAATATACCTACTATACATTCGTAGTGTATAAGTTACACAGTTTGATAGCATACTCATGAATACCCAGCCAAACTACAAAAAATATCTTTCAATTGCTACTAAAATGTTATCTCACATATTATTTATTTAAATGCTATAAGCAAAAAAAAACATAATTACTGGTTTGTAAGTTAGGAATATTTACTTTAGTAATTTTAGGATTTCAATAAAAAATATGTTCATTTCTACTTTGGTTATATATGTAGTTCAAAAATAAAAACATAATTATTTTATATTTTAACCAACTCGAGCACATAATTTGAATTATTGTTTTTTTTTTAATCTAATCAATGCTTAAATATATTAATTAGACTACAAACATAATTAGTTCGTTCTGTTAGCAACTAAGCAACTACATTTTATATAAAATAAAAGATCTATTGGTTTCTTCAATAAATCATTATTACTGTAGATAGATACTATTTTCCTAATTTTAAAAATGTATATGATGATATTGTAATATATAAATACCATTTATGTAAATGCTATTATTTTCTAATAAATGACTAACCCGCAAACAGAGTTTTTTATATTTTCTCTTGCTATCTTTTAGACCTATCAGAAGATAGCAAAATCCCATCAGAAACTTGCAAAACAATTTTTTATTTTTGTAAAAGCAGAACAATTTTCATTTTACTGACATTGCAATTCTAAGATTTCAAACGAGGCTAAATATGTTTAGAATCTTGGGGATATTTTTTAAAATTTTGTATTTTAAATTTATTTTTTTCTGACCTTTATAACAAATTGTAGAAGTTGGAATCAAAATAAAGAAAAAAACACTCTTCTACCCAGATATACCTGAAAACATTTCATGACTAATAAATTTCAGTGCTTAATTTATGATAAAATAATTTGTCATGGTTCATAAAAAGCTGTTTGTAATTTTGCACAAAAGAGTAGAAACAACATGCTTGTTCATGTTTTGTGCTATGGCAGAATTATAGTACATTTAGGTACTTATTTTACTTTTAAATTCTATACAATTGTTCCTATTTTCTTAACAGTTTGAGGGAGAACGTTTTCACCCGCTCAAGGCGTATTTTGTTTTTTATACAATGGACTATTTTGCATACCCGATATAAAAATGATAAACTACATTTGAGGACGTTTAAAAGCATGCAGGAAATTTTATAAACTTGTTTATTTTGAAATTAAATGTCCAGTTAGGTATACCTTACTAAATACTTATATGAAACATCAATTCGTTTTCTTTGCGTAGGCTCAAATAAATCTATATATTTCTATTTTTTAGAATAGAACAATTTTGAGTTAAGAAATCCTTTCCAAAATTTAGTATTTGGCATATTTTTTTGTCACTAAGAATAGTTTGATTCATTTTTTTTATGTTACATGAAAAAAAACAACCAATAACGGTGTGAATTCTTATTAACTAAAGAAAAAGATAAAACTAAAATTTGTTACACGAACCCACCGTAACAAACGAAAATATGATCTAAACATACATTCCCCTTCCTTAATATCCCACATAGTTCAAGGAAAGATCGATTTTCTCCCTTAAAATACAAATATTGTTTAAAAAAGTATGTTTTTCCATTTGCCCAAATCTACTGGTTACTTAGTTTTTCCAACATGATATGATTTAATACCTGTTTTGTTATCTTCACTTAAATGTAAATATTGTTACATTTAAATCAACATTTCTAGAGATAAGTCATACAAATTTGACACACACTATATTGTATGCAATGTCTATAAAATGGCTGTAATACATTTTACAAAGTAAACCGGGTATTACTTTTTCTAGGACGCGATTTCTTTTATCCTCCCCAAAATTTTTACTGCGACGTAACTGGCTGTTTTTATTTAGAAAATTAGATTCCTCATTTTGTTTTTTCTTGGTTTTAACTTTAATCCGATATTTTGAACTCTTTAGACGTTAGTTAGCAAAATGCTAAAGCTTTACATAGACATTTAATATTTTACATGTGTAGAGCCTTAGTATCATTTTTTTGACTAAATTCTGACTTAATATTTTTTTTATTTGTAGTGCTAACACTGACAACATATGATAAACATTTTTTCCAGCGAATTTCAGCGCTCTGTCGAATGGAAACTTATTTAAATATTAAAGATTTATTGTAAGTTTTCAGTAATTTGGAATATTTTGCCATGATAGTTCGCAGGTACGGCGTTTTGAAGACGATTTGCCAAGGATCAAAGACCCTTGCTGTGAAATTACAGAAAGAATGAAGAAGAAATGTAAAGAATAGTATTTTTCAGATTGAATATCCTACAGAGTGATCCAGTTATCTTTTAACTGGACTTATTGTGGTTCGTAGAAGTTAAGAAAAAAATTTAAATATGAAATTTGTATAGAGATATTTCTGATGAAATAAAAATTTTAATAAAAAACGACTGACTATAATTTAAAAAGAAATATGACAAAATGAGTAAAAAAATATTTAATTTAAATGTAACACCCTCTATTTTCTTACATTTTTGAACTCTATGCAAACTTGTGCGTCAACTTGATATAAGATCTTATGTCTATATTCAATTGTTTTCGAGATATTCACATGAAAATTGACATTTTCTGATTTTGGAGAGGCTGTAAGATCTAAACGGTTTGACCTAGGGTCGAAAGAATTATACGTTTATATCTTAATTTTCTATTGCCTTTCTTAAGGTATTAATTTCTGATCTAAGCAGAAGTGCCCGTTTTTCTGCTTAAAAAAAATCGGAAAAAGTTTAATGACATGTTAAACTTAAAAGTATATGAAAGATCATAAAAATGATTTAGGTCGCAGTTTTCAACAAAGGGTCCTATATACACTCACCATAGCATTGCGGGGGTGTAGCGACGCCTATGCGGTATAGCTAAAAAAACTACTAACCCGATTGACCTCAAAATTAGTTAAAAATGAAAGGTCATATATCAATGTGATATAAAGTGAAGTCGTCGTACGGATTCAAGATGACGGAACAAAATAACGCCTAAAAATAATTAAAAAAATCACCGTAAATAAATCTTCTTATTCAACTGACGGAAATGAAATGTGATGTGTAAAAGCAACTTATTTATTTAATTGGGCCACTTTTCACTATCCATAACAAAAAGAAAGATTCATAGCCAGAGAAGTTCCAAGAAAAGGAAATTTACTTATTTTTTATTAAAAATTTCATCTCTTCAGAAATATCTCTACAAGTTTCGATTTTATTTTTTTTTATTTCTCCAAATAGAGATATTAGAGAAATATAAAAAGTTGATATAGGCAATATCCTGAATATATGAAATTCAGAGTACCCGGTACATAAATTGAAAAACATGGCTATATGGAAACAGTTAATGTTTTTGTTTTAAAAATGTGTGGAAAAGTTGTAACACGCAATTTTTAAAGCTTGCAGTTTGTTGCTAGAGAAACGCTATACAACGTTTTTGGCGCCTAAGAAGTCATCTGAATTTATTAATTACTAAACCTAGAGAAAAAATTTGAAAACCGTCATAGCAAAATATTACGAATTATTAAAAACTTACAATAAACCTTTAGTATTTAAATTGGTTTCCATTCTACCGGGCGCTGAAATGTTTTGGAACAAATGTTTGTTGCCGAGTGTTGATACTACAAAACAACCAAAAATTACAATTTATTTAAAAAAAATTCACCATTGCAAAGAAGTTAAAGCAGTTAGCTAGGATGGTGCAAGACCATATTCAAGAGGTCGGCATTGACACAGTGCTTTGACCTCCTCGGAGCCCTGATCGTATCCTTATTGAATATTTGTGGGAAGAAAAAATAAGAGCATTGCAACCCCAACCCAGAAACCTAAATCAGCTTGCAGAAAGGCTTAGCGGAATTTGGCGGTAGATGAGAAGAAGAACAGATGAGATCCAACGGCTAATTTTGAGCAGCCATTTAAATTAAATTAAGTGAAGTCTTGGATTTTTCTGTTAGATCAAGAACATATGGGGATAAAAACCACATATCTCCACTGAAAATGAAGACAGAAAGAGAATACCGATAAAGGATGGCGTAAGGTGGCTTGTGAAAAGAATTGCTGATGTATATATGTAGTTTTCTCTACAGGGTGTTTAGAATCCTTGCAGAAAAAACGCTAATACTTGCAGCTCACTATATATCATCCAGACGACGTTATGTATAAAAACAGTTAACCTTATACGATCATCGAAATCGGTAGAGCGTCTTGAAAATATCGAACAACAAACTTTTCTTGATAATTAAATTATTCGCTAATTTTGACCAGAAGAGAGTACTGAAACAATATGTTCAAAGCAGACTTCACAAGTGTTGGCGGCTGGTTCTTGTTTAGTTTCAACTTCGGGAATCAATTCAGGGATTTGGATATCTTCAGGAAGATCAGTTTCAGCAGGTAGATGAGAGATTTCGATTTCTTCGTCAACTTCAGCTGTGAGGTGAGATATCTCGATTTCTTCTCCTTTAAATTCGGCTGGAAGATAAAATATCTCTATTTATTCTACTTCATTTTCACCTGAAAGGTGAGCACTCCATATTTTTCTTTAATTATGCTATTAAATAGTATGGGGAATGATTATATAAAAATATATTATTTGGAATTTTTATGTTACGATGAATTGATTCAGACGGAATAAGTCTTATATAATATTACTTTTTTTCATGTCTTATTTGACATTTATTTTGTACAAATATGTATTTTGAAAATTTAAAAAACAAAGATTTGATGCATGACACAATTGACCTTAATGGAACATTTGGTTTCTGTAATTGGGGCAACCGTATATTTTAGGGGCTACATAATTATGTATTGTTACTTAGCTACTCATTTAACGTTCTAGTATTATGATAATGCTTATCTTTATGTATATATTTTTAATGATTTGTTTCTAATTAAAAAAAATTAGAAATTGAAAATATAATCTTGAAGTTCAGTACAAACACAATTCTCGAATAAGAGCAAAACGTTGATACGATATAAAAAAATTGCGTTTCCATTGTTAACCTATACTCAAGAAAATAAGGTTCCTAGATATAAATATATGGTTAAAGAAATATATAATAGTTTTTGCCGCCTTAATTTTTTCCTGTATATATATATATATATATATATATATATATATATATATATATATATTTAATTTTTATTATATATGGTGGAGGGTATATTGTTTAATATAAAAGCCATTTTCACATACGCAGTTTTTTATTTGGTCTCTAGCTTAAAATGATTGTTCGAGGGCATTGATCAAAGAAACAATATGTGTAAAGCAGACTTCACAAGCGCTGGTGGGTTCGGCTTCAACTTCGGGAACCAATTCAGGGATCTGGATATCTCCAGGAAGTTCAATTTCAGCAGGGAGATGGGATATTTCAATTTCTTGGACAATTTCACCTGGGAGGTGAGAGATCTCGACTTCTTCTCCTTGAATTTCGGCTGGAAGATGAGATATCTCGATTTCTTCTTCAATTTCAGCTGGAAGATTAGATATTTCGATATTGTCTGAGGTATCTACGACCTCAACATCCTCTTCCGGGTTCAAGTTGGTAAAATTGGGCACGTCAGCTGGAAGGTTAGAGATTTCGATATCGGCAGTGTCTACGACCTCAACATTCTCCTCCGGGTTCAAATTGGTAAAATTGGGCAAGTCACTGTCAATTACACTAGCGGATGCTGAAAACGAAGAGAAAATATTGTTTTTATTTAAACATAATTTGAATAATGATTTTAGTGATATAGAACGTAGTTGTAAATATCTCAATTATTTCTGAGTGTATTAGAATAGGCCTAATTTAATCAAACCTCATGGATCCAGAATGAAGAAATATATGTATGTACTTATGTACTATACATACAGCATCAAACATAAAATGATAAGTGTTTCGTCCAATAAACCCTTCAGAGAGGTTATACGGGAACTTAAGGAGTGAAGTTGGTTTTGTAGTGTTTTTGAAGAAACTACGCTCCTTAAGAATTATTAAATAAACAAATTGTCTTAATGCTTAAAAAAAGATTGAAAATGCCTGAAACACATCTAATGAGTAAATTAGACCGATTGGAATATGACTGTACATATGTGGGATGTTAGTTTTAACTAGTAAATATTATTTAGTTTGATATTATATTGAAAAATCAAAATTAAAATATTTCTTTATTATAAAATTTAAACAGCTTACCATGTGCCAAAAAGGCGAGTGCGAATACTGCAATGAATTTCATCTTGCTTGCTGGTTGGATGGATAGACGAACTGAGGCGATAATTTTAGATTGTTTCTAATGTCTTTATATATGAATTTAAGAGCTCCGATATCTTTATAGACGATAATCTGTAGTCTAGATTAGGAATATTTTCTCATCATTGTGTTAAATTATTTAGAAAAAAAAACCCATTCAATGTTTATTCTTTTCCATACTAATAACTACTATTGGGGTTTAACTTAAGCCATTGATATTCAAATATTCCCTTTTTAAGGATTTACGATATATGGCTGTTATATTATCTTATTTTTTAATTATGAATTGAATTTCTGTATTTTGAAAGTTTGTTCATATAATATAAGTATCGCATATATGTGTATATATATATATATATATATATATATATATATATATATATATATATATATATATATATATATATATATATATATATATATATATATATATATATATATATATATATATATATATATATATATATATATATATATATATAATTGCTTATATGAAAAATAAGATTGATTTAAAAAAGAACATAATTTCTTATACAGGGTACGAAATAAATACCAAACTTTTAAGACAATCGAATTAAAGAGGCTGCAAATACACGTTATAAAGCTTTTAGAACTTTTTTGATAATATATGACGATTTTTTTTAATTATGTGGTTATTGAGACCTTTCAACTCATGCGTGTTTTTGGCGGGTAAAGATATACGTAGCTAAAATATATAATTTTGAAGGTGCAAAACAGCTTAAAGCAGGAATTATATACTCCTAGTCCATGCTACAGTTCCACATTGCTTTAACATTCGGTTTCGATTGTGTCATACTGATGACTTCTGACCGCCGTCAGAAATCTCCCTGGATGCAAGCTTGCCTGATAAGTTTTAGGCAGTTTTAAACTCGCAAAAATTATATATTTTTGCTCTTTGTTTACATATATCTCAGCTGGCCAAGAACACTGATAGAAATGCGTAAAAACGTATTTTTATTCATTTCTTTATATACCCGTATAATGATGCTTCGTGCGTTGCCGTCTTACCTATGGGTTAGCAGCCCGGAGCTTGGAGTTGGAAACATTATATATTTTTGCTTTTTTGCTTAAATATATATTTTTACCGGCCAAGAACTCTGATAGTGCACCCTGTATATTATTATTCGATTAAATGCGCTTCTTTCTATCCATAATAAATATACCAGGTTTGATACTTTTTTCTTGAAAAACAAACAATTTTTTAAAATGTATTCCTTAATAATGTATTAATTTTTAATACATTCTTAAACAGATAGTGATTATTATTTATTACAACCTATTTTAATACTTAAAACTCAAATTGTTGGGAAATATCCTTAAAAATCATAATTTGGCAAGCCAGGTCTTGGAACTAGTAATTCTTTTTGAATTCTAAAATTAATATTTCATAAAAAACGTAGGAGATAGGAAATGAAGTTTTATGATAATGATCCTAAGTTTTTTTACAGTAATATTGCAAAACATTCGGCAAGATATTTTTAAAAATTGATGACTTCGGGTTTACCAAGATTTTTAATAATAAACATGGACTAAGACAGAATAAATATTGTATCCATAAAATCTGATTTAATTAAAAATAATTAAACTTAGCAACTTAATAACATTTTTCGTTTTCTTAAACCATGTCTAATATTTTTTTTGTTAAAACTTCTTGGGTACTGGTTTATTTTCTTAAAAGAATTATTTACTTCCTTAACGTTTCGCGCTTCATAGAGATCTTTTTAAAAGGATATTATTGGCTTTGGAAATAAGTGCAATGAGTTGTTTTATTTCCAAGGCCAATAATATCCTTTTGAAAAAGTTCTCTATGAAGCGCAAAACGTTAAGAAAATAACTAGTTCTTTTAAGAAAATAAAGCAGTACCCAAGAATTTTCAACAAAAAAAAATATATATATATATATATATATATATATATATATATATATATATATATATATATATATATAAATAAATCAAAAATAGTACTCATCTTTCAACTAGTTGACTGTACTGATGAAGACCTTAAGTCAGACGTGTCTATAGTTTTCCATATATATGTATATATATATATATATATATATATATCTATATCTATATATATATATATATATATATATATATATATATATATATATATATATATCTATATATCTATATATATATATATATATATATATATATATATATATATATATATATATAGTTATATACATATATATTCATTTTTCAAGCAAAAATTTTTACCAATAGTGATTTTTTTTCGTATCTTGTAAAATAAGACATTTTACGCAAAATAACATTTTTATGCCCCTTGTATAAAAAATTAAATTTTTGATAACCAAACTTTTCCCAAGAGTGACTTTTTTCGTATCTTTCAATTTCTTCTCTTGTAAAGTCCAACCGCGAATATACTGTATATGTACTTTAAAGTTTACTATGTAGAGTTGTAATGCAGAAAAACTCTCATATTAGAGTTAAAGCACCTCGGCCTCATTCCTAGGTTAACAACCAGCCTATGTTTTTTTTTCAAAATAGGTAATAATTTGCGGACTATTGATAGGGTTCTGCTAGAATAGTTTATCTGATTGATGAAACCGAAACCTCTACAAAGGCTATAGTGCCAGTAAGAATTTTTTCAACAAATCGCAAGCCTATATAGGCTTATGCCGTCTCCTTGCTGAGGTAGGTTAGGGTCTCACTAGCAAATTCACAGCTATTAGTTTAATTCCACATCTTTTCAGAGCTTATTAATTCCTATGTTCTTGTTAAAAAGAAATGAGTCCTGGGCTACAGAAACTATGCGGGCAGAAAATATTCCTTGCAAATATTAAAGGTTTCGTCGAATAAACCAGCGAATATACCGGATGCTTCTCAACAACACAAAAAGCGATTTGTTTTTATACGTTTTACCGTCCGGTCCATTCAGACGTGTTAGCCCAAGATCTGTGCGTCGTACTTTACTTTCTACTATTAGGGGGTCAGCAGCTTTCAAAATAACTGAAATTTTGATTACAATAATCATACATCGAGAAAATAAAAGGTAATTTAACCATCTGAACAGCTCCGAATGTCAAAGAGATTTCGTATAAGATTAAACGAATTATAAAAAGTTGGATTGAAAACTACTCTTAGATCCAAGAATATACTACTTGTTGGTTAAAACTAAATTATAATTGGTAACAGAGGATATCATTTTACTAAATTTCCTGTGGGTGTTGTTAATACTTAGGAATTGAAACAAGGTCTCTCTGAGTTTGTTCTATACAGTACCGTTTTTGCGTAATTTTTTTGTTCTAAAAGGTTTGAGACTATTTTCAGAAAATGCTTGAGATTGAAAGAATTTTTAATTTGAAGTGTCTCATAGACATCTAAAATGCCGGTTTGTAATAATTGTTATTGTATATCATACAAGCAATATTAAGTATAAACAGACATAAAAATTGTGTCCAGATTAAGACTAATCATACCTCAATATAATTTTATTACTTATTGTGACTACAGATTTTAATAATTTTATATATAATTGCTTTGGTCAAAGTCTACACTAATTTGTACCCACATTTAAAGGTATTTAGAACAAAATTAAATAAAAAAATTATTTTCATTCAAAATTACCATAAAGAGTAAGTATAACAAAAGCTGAAATTGAAACTGCTGTTCATTGCCTTTGAAGTCTAAATCGATCCTTCCTGAATTATGGAAAACATTTTGAAGATTTGAATTTTTAGTTTTCTTTATTATGTTGTTGTTGCTTTAGCTCCTTGGCCTCTAAACATGTGCCAAACTTCGGTTCTGACAAAGTTTGGACCAGCTCTAAGCCTAGATAAAGTGTGAAGGGAGGAAAGCCAAAAGTAATAAATAATATTGCGTTATTGTTAATTATAAATAATTTAATAAAGCTATAATCTGCCCAGTATTAAAAAATAATATTGCTTTCATAGTCCGTCCAACCTAATAGTTGTTTAATACCGTTTTTAAGATTAAGATATCTAAAGTAACCCTACAACACATCGACTTTTTGATCTTGTTGATCTTTTGGCTCGTTCGGTAGATTAATGAAGTTTCTCTCAGAGGCCCACATCGATCTGTCACACTGCAGATATGTGATTTGTGTGTAGCAGCAGAGTTGAAATTTTTAGTAACGTCACTATGAGGGGGACGGCCAATATCTTGAACAGTTTCCTAAATTGTGGTTGAGTTGGCAAGTTCGCAAATTACTACACAAAGTTTCCAACAAGCAGAAGCGGAATCCATACCGAAATTACTGTAATACAAAAGGCATGATTTTTTTTTCGTCAGTTAGTTTTGCCTTTTGTGGAGATTTTAAATTCACTGTGATTCCTATCCTGGTTATTATTAATTTTGTCCAGAGAACCTATTAGTTTACTTGCTTGGCAATACCTTAAAAACTAATAAAGATATCATATACGGTTTTCGCCAAAAATTCGGTCTTAGATTACTGTTTATAACTAGCTTAAGAGAGATAACCTAAAATTTTTAAGAAAATTGGAAAAAACTAGGGAGTGTCACTCTATCAGAATCCTAAAATAACTTGAAATTCCTTTTTAAATAAACCTAAGTTCATTCAATTCGGATAAGGGTTTCAGAAGATATAGCGATTTAATTAAATATTTCGTAAGTACTCCCTCACCCTCGTTAAGGGTGATATGCCAATAAGTTCAGAACCAAACTGATAGGAAATTAATTCTGCTTTCCAATGAGGTAACAAAAATTATATCTAGTTCTGGGAATTTTTATAGAATTTTTAAAATTTATTTTTCACCCTAGCAGCTGCGCACCCTAAAAATATTTTAAATTTATTGGATATTTGTACATATTATGTGCTAAAATAAAACGGGCGACCATCATTATATGTATTTGTGTGACTAAAACTCGTTATTTTATCCCACACTTTACTTAACATTTTTTTAATTGTATATTATACTAGCTGTACCCGTGCTGCTCGTCGACGTTCTTAATATATATATAATATATATATATATATATATATATATATATATATATATATATATATATATATATATATATATATATATATATATATATATATATATATATATATATATATATATATATATATATATATATATATATATATATATATATATATATATATATATATATATATATATATATATATATATATATATATATATGTACATAATATACATAAAATATTTATAGAATGTAATCGTTTTAAAAAAACGAAAAATAAACACATACATAAAAAATAATTCAAAACAAAATTCTTGGGATATAACAAGTTACACAGAGACCAGAAAAATAACAAAAAGAAAAGAAAGGTTTGACATAGTGCCGCTAATCTTGAGGATGGAATCATTGAGCGTGTTTCTTGACTTTTGCCGGGCCTGTGCAAAAAATATCTAAAACATCGTTGCAAACGATTTAGAGTTCTATACATTTCGGTTTAACTCACCACAAATTGAGGATTCCATGATAGCGACAAAAAATGTTGTATTTAGGATAGGAAAAATAAGTTTAAAATGCCTCGAAGTGACTAAACCAATATTTTTTTGTTTCAAAAATATGGCTGTTATAGATTCTTTTTTCATTTGGGGGTCAAATTATGGCGGGGCAAAATCTAGAAAAGCCTTTAACGACAAGAAAGTATTTGTAAACCTTATTCTCCCTGTGAGTAGAATTTCAGAAAATTTAGAAAACTTTTTTTGCATCTTTATTTTTAAATTGACGAAAGGATTATCTTAAAATTTGACATAGATGAAGGGATACCCCTTAAGAACGACATTTCAAAAATATGTTTTGATAATTATTTTTGAAATAATTGAACGAATAGTTTTGAAATCTCTCCCCCCCCCCCCACCTGCCTTAAGGGTAAAAAAAAACGAGAATTTGGTTTTAAGGTAATTATGGTTTCGAAGCCATCGATAAAAGAATCATCTCAAAATATCATTTAATTGAAGAGATATTAAAGAAAAAGTAAAAACCCCTATCATCCCCTTAATGGTCGAATTTCGGATAATCCAGAAATTAATTTTTCGATAACTATTTTTGTCATTGACGAAAAAATTGATTTAAGATATCATTTAGTTAAAGTTATATTGTAAAAAGAACACATTTCAACCTTTTTCACCCCATTGGGGGACATGTTTAAAAAAATCCATTCTTATCTTGCACCTACAGCATAAAAGAAGGTCCTTGCCATATTTGAATGTTTTAACTTAGCGGTTTCAAAGATATGGGGATCAGTCAGTTAGTCAGTGAGTGGATTTCTCTTATATACTCATGTATAGTTTAAATTTTATAACATACATTATATTTAAATTAACTGTTTAGGGTTTAGTTATAGGAAATCAAAATATTTTTAGGTTAGTTTTTACAAATCTACTTTTAAGGAGGATTGCACGCAGAAGTTGAAAAATCGGCGATAAGGTCTAGTCAAGTTCAAAGAAAGATGAAATACCGACTTGTTGGAAAAAACAAATATATTATATGAAATATATGAAAACAGTATGCTGAACTGAAGGGAACTTAAAATACGTTTCGGTTCAATACGGTTCACGCGCCGCCAAAATACAAAGACATAACGACGATTTAACATTTTAAATGTTGCAGTTATGTTGACAAATTCTGGCAAATGATAGTAGAGTCCGGTATAATGCCATTTTATGGAAAAAAATATATACCTTTATTTATTTATAATTTTGTGATTCTAAATTAGATTTTTTATACAAATACGAATCTTGTGCCCAACTATTAAAATCACGTTGAAGCTAATAAATATCTCTTACAATTTTAACATAATATTGCAGCGGCGAAAGGCTTGCAAATGACCCTTAATACTAAGTGCGGTCGCTATAACTAGTTAAAATATATTTACACGTTATTCAGTATCTAACTACTATAAAAAAAATAAGATTATCATCTAAACACACAGTGGCTTGGCATTATTTCTATATTGCAGTTTAAATCGATTTGCTATTTCATTTTTATTGTTTTAATTACCCAATTTCTATTTAGTTTTTATTGGACCAAATTTTGCAGTAATAAATAGATTTAGAAACGGAAATTGCTGCTAAACCGATGTTACGAACTCATCTTTTTTACGTCATGTAGTGTAAAAGTGTGTGTATAAATTCTAAAGAAGAGACCACAATAAGCATCAGTTTCTAAAATTTACCGCAAAACAACTAACATGAAGGTCGTTTTCGTTTTGGCTCTCGCCTTAGCTCAATGTAAGTACTGTATATACCTTACTAAGTTTTCCTATGAAAAATGAATTTGATTATTATGTATTTCTCATTATAATTATATTTAGCTCGTCCGGCCAGTTTATAGTAAACGAAAAGAAGGAAAGGAAGATTGTTGTGTTATATTTTCTTACAAATTAGTATTATTTAAAACAGTTATTTCTTAATGCTGATTTGTACGAAAAAATTATGCAAATAAACTACTTCCGTAAAATTTGCTCTTGTCGCTTACGATAAACTGGCGAAAAAGGCTAGCTATTTAATAACTAAAAGGCTCATGAATAGTAAATATCGTTATAACATATAAGTGAGAAAACTCTAGAGAAGCGTCTTATACGGTTTGAGCTAGTATTAGTGATTAAATTTCACATAAACTTATTCTCAAATTTCCTTTACAAAAGTTGATATAACTTTGATTCGTAAAAGATTTCTATTTGAGATCGATATTAGGTGATGCTACTACCATTTGGTATACCAAGTAATTAATATTTGTACATGTTACATCACTGTTAAACCAGACATAATACATTTTTAAAAGAAACTGTTACTCTGTTTTCGATTTAAGTAGAAAATTTCATCGAATCTTTTTATCCAAGTTTGAATTTTTTTCGAGTTAAAAAGGGAACTGAAATATCACTTAGAAAGTATGATGATAATGGGCCAAATTTGTATATTACGAAATTTACTTTTTTTTCAATATTAACTGATATAACCCTTTATTTTAGGTCTTGCACTTCCTACGAGTGACGTACAAATCAGCAATCTTCCAGCTGACATCGATATCAGCAACTTGCCATCTGAAATCGAAGCTGAAAGTGAAATTGAAATCAGCAACTTGCCAGCAGAAATCGAATCCCAAGATGAAATCGAATCCCAAAATGAAATCGAAATCAGTAATTTACCTGCAGAAATCGAAGCCCAAGATGAAATCGAAATCAGTAATTTACCTGCTGAAATCGAAGCTCAAGATGAAATTGAAATAAGTCATTTACCTGCCGAAATCGAAGCTCAGGATGAAGTTGAAATCAGTCATTTACCTGCCGAGATTGAAAGTCAAGGTGAAATTGAAATTTCCCATTTGCCTGCTGAAATTGAATGGGACAGTGGCACTGAAATCTCTCATTTACCTTCTGTCGAAGCAGAAGCCACGCCAAGTTGTGTCAAATATGTGAGAAACCTCCTCGAAGAAGTTCTTCGTGCTTTGCCAGGCGGTCAGGTGGTCGAACCTGTACAACCAGCACCAGCACCAGTAGAAGAAAGTGCTTGCACTCGCTGTTTCCAAAAACTGCAACTTTTGATCGAAAAAGCAAATAGCATAAACACAAACAGTGTGATCACTTACTTTTAATACCAATGACATGGAAATTTTTTAACGTCGATTTTCGAAATTATTTTTAATAAATATTAAATAGTATTTCTTGTTTTGTTCTTCATTGATAACAATACAATTACAACCCACTATAAAACAGTATTTGTAGGATATAGACGTATTAAAAAAATATTAATAAAGTGCAATTAAATACAATAAAAATGTAAAAATAGTTTTCTTAACAGAGGGATTGGATCCGGAGACCTTCGAGTCCCCAGACGGGCACGATATCCCGCCATGGCCTTTGCAAAATTTTGTCAAATCCTATTATCAATGAAAATGATAAATTTACATTCTCTCTTGATGTAAGACTCCTCGTTTCATGTTTTGAAATATAATAAGATAAGTAAAATAGGAAAAAACTCTCCCCACTTGTATGTATATTAGTATCTAGATAGACGTATGAAGATGTTGACAATTTTGATGTGTTTGTGAATCGTCCAACTATTTTACCTATATGTCTGTCAACAATAAGTTTCTTTTATTATTATAATTTTTAAATATTATTACTATAGCGTCTATATCTTATATATCTTTTTAGTGTTGTTACTATTCCGTTGAGAAAAGCTGAAATTCGGCCGAAACGTCTGGAAATATAAATAACAGATTTTTCAAGGACGTCAATTGGGCCGGTAGAGATGATGGAAAACGCTTAAAGGCTTGTCGGTATAATGGCCCGTGATTTTGGACCCTATTCCTAAATAAGCTTATCAAAGGCAGAATTGTTTGTCCGAATAATATTAAATACGGACTGCAATAAAAGATTTTACAAAAAATACATTTAATTTAAAATCCACCTTTGGATGAATCATAAAATTCTAAATAACCATTTACATATCAATAAATACAATGTAGACTGATCTCGGTCAATCTAAATCAAAAACGTAAAATAAAAATAAAAATTGTAGATTAAAAAAACTCTACTTCCTATTAAATTACTGAAAAGCATGTAAGATATTTTAATTTATTAGCCAATTTATAAAAAAACAACTCTAACAGTTAATTTAAATCAACTCTGTAAACTGCTACAAATGTTGCCTGATTTATTTTAAAAGTCAAGGCATGGCTCTCAAATATGAGATCCAAAGCTAATTAAATATAGCTACTATAATGATCACCAAAAACGTACTTACGATCTTACTAATCTCCTTTCTCTTTTCTTTTTTTGCCACGCTGTGCTTCGTGATTCAAAAGGAAATTTATTATAAAAATTAACCCCAGTTCCCATAAAAAGAAATACATTATATGAACATTAGTTAAGTTTCAAATTCAAAATAATAATAAATATACACTCTGCAAAATAAATGATATTAAAATAATCTAAATTACCCATTCAGTATAGGGTTTATTTCGCCCCGCATGGTAAAATTTGACAACGCTCAAGCATGAAAGGCAAGAGAATAGCGTCCGGGTCCAACCTCAGCAGTAGAAGTCCTCTGTCAGAGAAATTCCTTGGCCGTAGCAATAAATATTATCAAAATCAAAATCTCAAAATGCCAAGGTTCTACGAAGTTGAGGAAGATTCCCACCAACGGATTCCCAAGAATAACTAGGATTTTGTTTCTTCAATTCGCGCTGAAGCTCTTTTGTTGTTGCAGGTCACCAGAAACGTGACGTGAAAATTAGTTCTATGATGGGAATAAGTTCCGTTTTACCTTCTAGAATTTACGCAACTCGGATGGCGGACCATCATTTTTTAGCTTGCACCAGGTGATATCAATGTTGTCAAGAGGAACTCGGAATGATTTAGAATAGAATGCAAGATAAGTAACGGATGGGTACTGGTGAAAAATAGAGGTGAATTAGGCAACGACACTGTCTCTTAAAAAGAAATAAGACTTAATCAACCTATCAACCCAACAAAAGATGTAGTAGAAAAAGTGGACTAGCTTACATTATTTTTCGCCATATCAATATTAATCTGAATATGCAAATTAATTGTTCTTTGACTACCGAAAATTATCTGCAATAACTTTCTTAATGCAAAGTTATCATTCTTAGTTGCTCAAAACAAATTTTCCAATCCACTCAAATCGAATTTTTATTGAAAAGTCTTTCGTTGCCATAAACTATTTATTATATCTAGGAATCAGCAAATATATTTTTCATATTTATAGTTTTATCTGTTTTTGCTGCACATTTTTACAAGATTATTTAAATCCTATTTAGATCTTCAGATCCCCCATTAGACTTGAAAAATAATGAAAAATGACCCGCCTAGATTGCAGGCTTAATGTTAGCGAGAAAAAGGAAAAGCAGCTTCAGAAAGTCCATTTTCAACGGCATTTCGCTGTTTGTCAGATTATCCGATTCCCTGGTGCATGCGGTCTAAGCTCGATGCATTTGTCAACGTTAAAACCTAACAATTTCATTTATCCAGCCGAAGACAATTTTATTATACCTTTGCCATTCTAGGAAATGGGTTAAGGCGGATTTTCTTTTTTCATTTGTGTCTTGTTGCTTGATCTTTATTCTTTTAGGTATATGATTATTTAAAATAATTATACGACGATAATAAACTGGCATGCATAAATTATCTACAATGCGTTTAGAAAAAGTGCGTATGTATTATTTTATAATTACACAGAATACCTCTAGGGGGTTTTTGGTGCTTTACCTAGAGGTTTTAAGTTTAAATCTTAAATACAAAAATTAAAACAAACATCTGATTTTAATATTGTCGTTGTGACATTTCAATATAGGTGAACTCATTATTAAAAGAACAATTGAGGTGTTTTTTATAATATAGCCAATATGCCAATAATTATAATATATCAAGAGTTTAAAATAAATATCATCAGCTATATCATAGACAACGTATACCACCAGCTAATACCAGCACATATTTTATGAAGCAATTTGATGAAACCAAAAGTCTTGATTGAATATCTTACTTTTCTTCGAAGGAAAAATTTTCTCTAAATTGTTATTTCCAAATAACCACCTGGTAAGTATCTTCTCATTTTAGAAAATCTAGAAAGCTCTGCGTTATATTTTAATAGATCCTGCTATATAATTTTTGCCACTTTGAAATATAATAAATTTTAGCCATATAAGTTTATGCCGGTACAGAATTTAAGTAACGAAAATAACGCTTGGGAATATGCTGATTTTTTAAATAAGATAATTTTTACGGATGAAGCTTCTTTTACCACATCGAGAATGTTTAATAGAAAAATAAGAATTATTGGGCACCAGAAAATCCTCACAAAATACAAGCAGTAAAAATACAGGGTCGAAGGGCAATTCATGTTTGGTTGGGCATATTGGGTAATAAAATTATTGGACCAATTATTTTTGATGGGAATTTAAGTTATGAAGGATATTTAAATTTAATACAAAATGACGTAGAAAATTATCTAGAAAACATTCTAGTAGGTTGGTACAGTAATGTTATTTGGTAACAAGATGGCGCACCGCCACACAATGTTGTGGAGGTTACCGAGGAATTTTTAAATAATCGTTATGATTTTTCGATTGGATGGTCTGGTACACTTAGTTTTCTGCTTTTTTTTTCTCTTGATATGGGATGTTTATATTATATTTATATATTGTAAAAAAAAAAAGTTTAAATTGCTCTTTTAATTAGTAATAACAATATGAGTTCACCTGTATTGAAATGTCACAACGACAATATTAAAATCAGATGTTTGTGTTCCATGCCGCCTTGATATAATGAACGATATATCTTTCATTTGAGATAATAATATACAGGGTGTTCCATTTAAAAAACATAAGTGTTATAATTTTCTGTACTTTTCGATGCGCATTTATTTTTTACTACATTTTCAAAAAGGTTAAGTCTCGCGACGGCTCTGCGATGACTACATATTAAAATAAAATAGACTATGATATGACTACATTTTAAAATAACATAGTGACTACATATTAAAATAAAATAGACTACAAATTAAAATAAAATAAACTTCGATTTTTGAAATTGCTTCTTAGTTCCCCCTCCCCCTTCAAGTGTCTAGAAACGCTTTGGTATTGACAACAATAAATCCTATGCGTTTCGTCAAATTTCTAAGAAACATTTCAACATGTATTAAATTAAAAAGTAAAAACAAAGCATCTCTTCCCTGCAAAGTTTTGATACAATAGATCAGAGAATGTTTTTGGATATATTATATGCTGTCGGTGTGGAGTGGTGCACAACTGGGTTACATTTTATCAAGATAATAATTCAGGATAATCGCTGGAATTGGGTGTGCCGCGGGGTTCTGTATTTGGGCCTCTATTTTTATGGTATTGATCAGCCAAGAATGTTGTGGTAGTCTCGGTCGTGTCATCTTTTATACAGGCGACACAAATATACTTTTGAGCAGTAAAGTATTGGACGAGTTGAACTGTGAAATTAATGAGGTTTTTGAAAAATTTAGTGATTATTGCTGTAATAAATGACCTTGTTCTAAATAATGAAAAGACAAAAAGGACAATTATCTTTTCATAAAATTAAATTGAATATCGATAAGAGGTGCGTAAGTGTTCAAGTTTATAAGTGAGAGAGATATGTGGAGAGGATATATGTGAAACAAAGTTAAATGTGTTTTTAATAAGGTAAATAAGAGACTTACACCCGTATTCACTCAAGAGGTTTAAATTTAGACCAGGTCTGGTCTAACTTGACAGTTGTAGGTTTAAGATGACATTTTTAACAATTGATCGACTCATTTTTCTAAATGTCCCAATTACAAAATGACAGTGACATAAACGAAACATAACTGGCGAACTAAGAGTTTTAAATACCATGGCAACTAGACCTGGTCTAACTCTTAAATCTTTTTAGTGAATACGGGGGTACATGTTTTATAGTTCCATCTCATTCTCCGGGGTTCCTCAGCTCACATTCAAAAAGCTTTTCTACACGTACACATCGTGTTTTTCAAAGCACAATATACCCACTCTACTTTGCCGTTATATGCATGCAAACAATAATGAATGTAATGTAATGCTTGTTTTAATGGCTTTTCTGCAATCGCCAGATTGCTGTCCGGATGGCGAGCTTTAAGCTCCGGGAACACCCCGATTTTTTCCAATAGCTTTAGTATTTCCTTTTTATTAATTTTTGAAATGGATCTCTGCCCCTTGAGAGTACTACTGGTATCACGAGATGGCCTTTTGTTTTAAGCTATCCACTCACCCCTCCTACTTTCGCCTCATAGCGGCCATTACGCTAATATTCTATGCAGAACTGGGCAGACGAACAGCATAGAGCAACTAGGCCTCACACGTTCACAGTATCTGCTACTTTTCTAGCTGGGCCGTTAGTTTTCACACTGAGCTGTTGAGTCTCTCGCTTCCACCCGAAACAAAGCAGCAAAACCGAACACGTGGAACCACTTATGTTAAAAACATAAAGGTCTGCCTTCCACGAGGTGATTGGAAAGACTGTGACAATAATGAATCATTTTATAGAATTTGTGATATTTACCAACACGCAACGCCCACAATCTCAGATAACAGTATTCTAGACTTGTATAGGTTAATGTTCATCTACATAATTAATTATTAAGTTAATCTTATTTTTTTATTACCATCTTTTTATTGACTAGACGTAAGTTGCCTGTTTTGGCAGGCTTTTTCTTAAATTTCTCGGGTATCTTTAAAGACTAAGGTATCAAATCTATGATATTTATAATCAGCAAGAGGGGACCCATTTGACGGACCTGTATTAGATAGAAGATTACATTTAAAATAAGGAAGTTGATGCCCATTGGTTAACTTTTCGATCGTGTTTTGTTTGTTTTTTATTTGGAAATTCTAACGATTCCGAAAAAAAAAACAAGAACTTTTGTAATCAAGGTTTTTTGATAACTCATATAAGGTATATAAGTTTTTAGGGTACCGTTTAAAATATAACCAGACCATTACGTGTAAATAATATATTAATATATACATTTTATTTGTGCGGTGGTTGATAGTTCACTTGACACAATACACTCATAAGTACTTCTGCGCTATCACCGCTCAATATATTACACCGATCTCCAGAAGTATAATATATTAAATAAATTGGCATTTTTTGTTGTGATATGCCGCCTAGAAGTTTTTTTTATATTGAAAGTTATTTACCCCTGCATTTTAGTTCGACTCATTTCTTTGCTAATAAAATCGTGATTTTTATTAAAGTATTTCATTACCATGAATAATAAGTCTACTTCTGGCATATTTGAAGAGTCTGCTTTAATAAAATGTTATTTCACACATTTTTTTTACAAACAATAAAACTAAACAAGGGATTTTAAATAACTTAACTAACACTAGGATCCTTCAAAAAAATACAAAAAAACATTAAAATGCGCTGCGTGAAACATTTAACATAACAGCAAAGCTAGCGCTACGCGACGCAATGACGTCAGAACCCGCTTATGTTTTGTGAACGACTCCTTGAATTGATCTTGATCTGAATTTTTCAGGATCATCTAATTTTAGATGGATCAATGTGTGAACAAAATTTTGTTCAAGCCACCCAAATTTAAAGATTTATTACATTGAAAAATTATTTTTTTTTAAATAAGAAATTCTAATTAATTTCTTAATTAAAAACAATATAAACTAATTACAAAATTGGCATTTTTATGTTTTAATATCTTATTCAATATAAAGAAAAAAGCGATTATATTCAAAATCAAAATCAAATATAAAAAAATATATTTTTTTAAATGATATAAATTTTGATTTTGGGTTTGGAAGTTTGGATGCCACGGCAAGTTGGCAAGGTCACCGTAGAGATGCCAGGTGTCATCCCTAAAATACATTGTTTATTTTTTTACAGTTTTTTTTTCAAGTTCTGCACCTCTTTCAACTTGGTAGATTCGTAACTTGATAAAGAAGCTATAAGAGAGAAACACGTGCCTAGACTGTGCTAATTCTGCTAAATAAAGTTAAAAACTGGAGCGTTGGCTTAATTCCATTTTTATGGTATTCTTACACATTTGCATTTTATTGTTTTATATTCTTTTTTTTCTGCTAATGCATTTCCAAATGTTATTGTTTAAAAATCTATGGTCATAAATAGATTTACTCTGAAAAGTTAAAAATTTAGAATTGCCTTCTTATCAATATAAAAATGACGTATTAAATCGATAACCTTCTGTATATATGGTTTTCGAAATTCTTAAGCATGTATTAGTTTTATTTCAAGAAATATTTAAGAAAGATAACATGAAGTTTGCTATTGTATTCGCGCTAGCTATTGCTCAAGGTAAGGTCCAGTTTCAGTTTTAATTAAATAAAAGAATAAATACATTAGTTAGATGGTGAGAAATCTTAAGGGCCCCACACGTTTCGTTCATTATAATACTTTAATCGTCGAGTAAGAGTGTCTAATTAACCGATTTAAGCCCGCTACTCATTGTTCGTTGATTTGTCCATTTGTCCGCATAATATGGAGGCAGCGATATCGTCTTTTGGGCGAATAATCAAGCAGGCTTTGAGTTTGGAAAACCATTCGTCCGAATCAACTTTCTCGTTCTTTGTGTATTTTCAAACATTGAAACGCACGAAATGCATGCGAACGAATTAAAAAAAATGTATGCGGAAGAATGAACGAATGGATACACTTATTCGTTATTTCTCTGGTAAAAAATAATGAAGCACGTTTATGTGTCAGAAGTGGCAATCGAAAGTAAATCATAAAAAAATGGAAATCGTAATAAATTTATGTAAAATGTAAAAACAAAAACTATTTTTCACCAAGACTTCAACTATATTTGTTAACAACACGTAACAATAGAAGTATTTTATAAGTTTATTTTTAAACTGTGAAATATATTTTTAGAAATATTTATAATCAACAGCAAAAGTTATGGGACAAGCGGGGATCGAACTCGCACCTCTGGATCACTAGTCCATCGCTCTAATCAATTGCGCTATCGTACCACTGATGATCAATCAGTTAGAACTTTTACATATTCAAACCCACAAGTATCATAACCATTGTTGATCCTGCCAAATATGGACTGCTATTAGGTACCGTCCATATTAGTCAGGAACGCCGCGCCATAAGGTTAGAATATTTGGCAGGATCAACAATGGTTATGATACTGGTGAGTTTGAATATGTACAAGTTCTAACTGATTGTGTATCATCAGTGGTACGATAGCGGTTAGAGTGATGGACTAGTGATCCAGAGGTGCGGGTTCGATCTCCGCTCGTACCATAACTTTTGCTGTTGATTATAAACAATTCTAAACACGTAACATGTTTCGCTATACAGGTGCTTCTTCTGACGTTACAGCTCGTCCTGCTAAAGATTACCATCAAATTAGTAGAAAATCTTTTAAACAAAAAATCAGTTAATTGTGTTAAAAACAAGAATTATTACACTTAGCATAAAACTACTTCAAATTTAATAATAAACTTTATACTACCAGTGAAGGTTTAATTATAGGAAATCCATTAAGCCTTTTACTTGCTGAAATATTTTTGCTCTTGAAAACCAAATCAACAAACATCCAACAAAAACAATGAATATACAATTAATATACCTAATTGATAAAATTCTACAAAAATATATAAATTTTCTATATAAAAAACTATAAATATGATTTACCCTAAGTTCAATGCAAATACAACTGCATACAAATGTATACCCTATATAGGTAGTTCTAGCTCTAAAATAGGTAAACTTCTAAACGGTTTAGATATTAGAATAACATATAAACCAATAATTCTTTAAGTAAGTGAATTCTATAATAAAACAAAATATGATAAACGTGTACAATTAGGTGTATACCAACTAAATTGTAAAGATTATGACAAAACGTACGTAGGACAAATAGGTCGATATTTTGGTAAAAGAATAGACGAACACTGATAAAAATATTAAAATTTTACACAAAGAAAATAAGGGTCATGAATTCAATATACTGGAGTCTCTAGAAATAAATAAGCTCAACGGTTCAAATTGTTTGTTAAACGATCAGGTAGAACTCAATAATTCACTTTTGTTAAATAGATTTTAATAATTTAAGGTAATTTTTAGTAAGTTTATAGCTAGTACTCAAAATTTCCCAAACTTACATTTTTAAAATTTCCGAATCGTATTACACCTAGTTATGTAAATATTCCTTTACTCTTTAAGTTTATTTATCCGAACACTGACGAACCGACGATTAAAATTTGAAGCTTAGCCAGAAATTTTCGCCAACGTATTATTGTCGATTTTTCACCACACGATTAAAACTGCTAAAAACAACGAAAAGTGTAGGGTCTTAAGCTTTTTAATACTTATAATTTTATAGGAAAATAGATTTTATATTTAGACAAATCACATCGTCTAACTAATTGTTTTATTAGTAATAATATTTTAGCTATTTTGTAAATTTAGTAGTTTGTGCTTGTGCATCTCGATACGTGGATAAATTATGGCAATGCGCACTCTACATACTTCTCGCAGCGATTTGGTTTTCGGTTATTGTTCGTTCATACATGTAACCATATTTTGACCTTTAACTTAATCATTATTACATACTACATAAAGTAACAACATATGTTTTGGTTATATAAAAAAATATAGGAAAACTGGTGAAAACTCTACACCTTCGGATAAGCTATTTTAATGCCAATTTTTACAATTTGGTCAGTTTTGTTATAAAATAAAAATATTTAAACGGATCAAATATTAAGTTAATATCGTGTTTCTGTCAAACGTCTCTTTATTTTCAATATAAAATAATCTTAATCTGATTTTAATTTGAGTACTAGAGATAGTATAATCTCCCTCCCTTATTAAAATGTACAATTTTTGTTTAACTCACACGTCCACTGAACTAGAGAATAATGTGCTTGCTTCTAATGCTGTATTTTAATAACAATAGGACTTGTAATAAAAAAACAATTAATTCGAATGATTTTTTGAAGGCTTGGCTCTTCCGGTTTCACATCATATTCAGAGTGGACTACTAACTGCTGCTGATAAAGGTACGTGTAGATCAACGGAGCAAGTGGGAGCAAACAGGAGTGTTAATGTCATTCTTTTTTGCTTGCTCAACTAACTGTATAGACTGGACAATAATTGCTATTGAGAGGATTGGATTGTGCGCTCACATTAGCTAAACAGTTCACACCGAATGATTTAGCCAGGTTGCTTGCTCTCGATCGCTCTTGCTTGCTTTGTCTGTGAGTTCGCGCCTTAAGAGTGAATAACATACAGCGTGTAACAAAAGTAAGGAAACGGGGATATATCTGAAGTACTGTTTACCCGAAAGTAATGAAAACATGTACACTTAGGTATGAAATTATTAAAGGAATTTTTTTTAACGGAACACCCTGTATTATATTACTTTTTTAAATCTGCGTAAAATTCTCAATACTTTTTATTGAGAGCACTTTTTATGAAAGTCAACAGTTTTTGCGAATATAAGGCTCTAATATCCATAACTTAATGTATTACCTTTTATTAAAATACCTGCATTCAAAAGATTACCTGATATGTTTGACAATGTCAATTTTGTTGATTTACAGAAGTGGATCGTTTAACTAAAATCCAAAGAATTGAAATTTTAATTATACTGGGTTATGAGGATAGAATGCGAAACCTACAAGATGTTTATACCAGAAATCAAATAACTAAATCTACAACATTCCGAGCAAAATGCGGTGGAGCACCATCTTGCTGAAACCATATTTCATCACTTGGTGCACCATTACCTAAAAAAAATCAAGTTTAAATACTTAATACAGCAGGTAAAGTAAGGAACTTGCGGTTATTCGGAAATAGTTCTGCAATAGCTGGGCCAATTTCGGCCCTTAATGTGCCTTTCATGAAGAAAGGATGGATTATTTTTTAACCCTTTATACCACACCAAACATTTATTTTTTGGGAAAATTGGGTATGATTTTCGCGTATCCAATGTGGATTTTTCCTGGCCCAATATGCACAATTATGCCTGTTAACTTTTCCATTAAAAGAAAAGTTGCTTCGTCAGAAGAATAATTTGATTCACAGAATTTAGATTGGCATTCCAACGTTCCATCATGATTTCACAACATTCCAAGCGCAGCACGTGATCATCCTCAGAGAGGTTTTGAATCAAAGTTATTTTGTATGGATAAAACTTTTGGATTTTTAGAAGTCAGGCTACGGACATGTGTGAGACGTCATTTTCTCTCTCTAATGTTCTGATAGAAAGGTGCGGATTTTCTTCTAAACTGATTAACACATTCAGAGCCTTATCAACACGTGTTGCGCTTTTAGGTCTGCCAGAACGTACAGCAACCTTTTCAGTTTCACGAAATTTTTTGTTAATTTTGCTTACGGTAGATTTCTTTTCCTTTTATAACAGAAAAAAGGTAAACTTGTCAGCAATGCGGATCCGACGTTATCTCATACCTAATTATACGTACTTTCATTAAATTCGTGTAAGCGTTACCTGAGATATTTCGCCTTTTCCTTACTTTTGTTACGGGCTGTATAACTCACTTATTTTTGATAATTATCGAATGTATTATGAATATTTGATGTATCGACTGTTGATACAGCCATTATCAGCTTTGGTTATCACATGCATAATGAAGAAGATGAATTTTCTACCAAATAAAAAATCAAATTTGTGAATAATATAAATGAATATGAATAATAATAAAAATAATAATATTTTTTATCACAAAAACCAGCTTATTCTTTATGCCTTTTATAAGTAAACCTGCTAATGGCTGTATCAACGGTCGAAACTTCTAAAAAACTAAACAAAACTAGCCACAAAATATATGTATACTGAAGCTTTAATAATACAAATTTTATTACATTAAAAGTAAATTTATATGTTTTAAAATGTTTACTTACCTGAGATGTGGCTTAAAGCTAGATTCGATTCTACTTCCAAAATATCGAGCAACAACTTCTGCCTGACCACTGATAAGCAATTCCTTAGAACTTGTACATATTCAAACCGACCAGTATGATTACATTTGTTGATCCTGCCAAATATTCAAATCTTATGGCGCGGCGTTTCTGACTGGACGTCAAATCTGACATCGCTATTAAGTACCACCCATATTTTATCAGTTTATTTTTAAACTGTGAAATATAAAACAAACTGATAAAATACTTCTATTTAAAATTTGGCTTGTACGAAATATTTTATCGGTTTGTTTTTAAACTGTGAAATATAAAATAAACTGATAAAATACTTCTATTCAAAATTTGGCTTATACGAGCATAATCTAAAACTATAAATGTACTAATATGGACAGTACCTAATAGCGATGTGAGATTTGACGTCCAGTCAGGAATGCCGCATCATAAGGTTAGAGCAACAGTGGTTATGACACTTTTGGGTTTGAATATGTTCAAGTTCTAACGAATTGCTTATCAGTGGTACGATAGCGCAATTGCTTAGAGCAATGGACTAGTGATCCAGAGGTGCGGGTTTGATCCCCGCTCGTACTATAACTTTTGCTGTTGATTATAAATATTTCTAAAAAAAAATATATCACAGTTTAAAAACAAATTGATAAAATATTGCTATTAACAATTTGGCTTATACGGGCATAACGTAAAATTATAAATTTACTAATATGGACGGTACCTAATAGAAGAACTAGTCTTAGAAGAATTAAGTATTATTTTAAAGACTAACTAACTGCTTGATATTATTATTTTTTAAAGACTATTAAATTTTAGCAAAGCGTGATGTCGACATTGGTTACCTGCCCGCAGATTTAGATGACTACTCCAGAACAGGTTAGTGCATTATTAATTATGATTTTTTACATATTCCTAAGAGGATTTTAACCAACAATCTTATTTTTAGCTCAACGTGACGTAGAAATTGGATTCCTGCCGGTGGACATAGAAGATACGAGAGGTGATCTTTTTTGTCTTAATATTTTATTATATTGGTTGTTCTTCCAGATCAAAATGTGAATATTTACATTTTCTCAACTCAATTTTAAAGTACATAACAATTGTTTATGTGCAGTTTATTTTCTTCGGTATTTATTTGAAGATTATCTAATTCTAATTAATTTTTAGCAAAACGTGATATCGAAATTGTATACCTACCTGCAGATTTAGATGACTCAGCCAGAGGAGGTTAGTGAAATTTCTTCAAGCTACGTTTTTATGTATTAATAAGAGGATTTCAAACAAGAATATTTTTTAGCTCAACATGATGTTGAAATTGGTTACCTGCCCGCAGATTTAGATGACTCCGCCAGAACAGGTTAGTGCATTATTAATTATGATTTTTTACATATTCTTAAGAGGATTTTGACCAACAATCTATTTTTAGCTCAACGTGATGTAGAAATTGGATTCCTGCCGGCGGACTTAGAAGATACGAGAGGTGATCTTTTTTGTCCTAATATTTTATTCTATTGATTGTTGTTCCAGATCAAAATGTGAATATTTACATTTCCTCAACTTAATTTTAAAATGCATAACAATTGTTTATATGCAGTTTATTTTCTTCAGTATTTATTTATAGATTATCTAACTCTAATTAAATTTTAGCAGATGACTCAGCTAGAGCAGGTTAGTAAAATTTCTTCAAGCCACGTTTTTGTGTATTTATAAAAGGATTTCAAACAAGAATAATTTTTTAGCTCAACGTGATGTAGAAATTGGTTACCTGCCCGCAGATTTAGATGACTCCACCAGAACAGGTTAGTGCATTATTAATTATGATTTTTTTACATATTCTTAAAAGGATTTTGACCAACAATCTATTTTTAGCTCAACGTGATGTAGAAATTGGATTCCTGCCGGCGGACTTAGAAGATACGAGAGGTGATCTTTTTGTCGTAATATTTACATTTCCTCAACTTAATTTTAAAATACATAAGAATTGTTTATGTGCAGTTTATTTTCTTCAGTATTTATTTATAGATTATCTAACTCTAATTAAATTTTAGCAAAACGTGATATCGAAATTGGATACCTACCTGCAGATTTAGATGACTCAGCTAGAGCAGGTTAGTAAAATTTCTTCAAGCCAGGTTTTTTTGTATTCATAAAAGGATTTCAAACAAGAATAATTTTTTAGCTCAACGTGATGTAGAAATTAGTTACCTGCCCGCAGATTTAGATGACTCCGCCAGAGCAGGTTAGTGCATTATTAATTATGATTTTTTTACATATTCTAAAGAGGATTTTCATCAACAATCTATTTTTAGCTCAACGTGATGTAGAAATTGGATTCCTGCCGGCGGATATAGCAGGTACGAGAGGTGATCTTTTTTTGTCCTAATATTTTATTCTATTGATTGTTGTTCCAGTTCAAAATGTGAATATTTACATTTTCTCAACTTAATTTTAAAGTACATAACAATTGTTTATATGTATATAGTATTATAATTTATTTTCTAAGGTATTTATTTAAAAATTATCTAACTCTAATTAATTTTTAGCAAAACGTGATATCGAAATTGGGTACCTACCTGCAGATTTAGATGACTCAGCCAGAGGAGGTTAGTGTAATTTTTCAAACTTGGTTTTTATGTATTCATAAGAGGATTTTAAACAAGAATATTATTTTAGCTAAACGTGATGTAGAAATTGGATACCTGCCAGCCGACTTAGAAGATAGCAGAGGTGATCCTTGTTTTCCTAATACTTTGTTCTGTTCAATGTAATTACAAATCAAAATGAGAATAGCTAATATTCCTAAAACTGTGTTTTAAAAAACATAGCAATTGTTTTTGCACAGTCTACCATCTTCAGATGAACTAGTGTTGCGAGAATTAATTAGTGTTCATATATTTATATATTTAATTATTTCGTCATTACTTACCTTTTCCTAACCCTATTTTTTTCTAAATACCACTAATTTTTAGCAATTGATGATATCGATATTGGATACCTGCCTGCAGATTTGGATGACACAGCCAGAACAGGTTAGGTCATTTTTACACGTTTATACTTTTATTGGGTCTCAATCAAAATTTTATCTTGCAGCTCAACGTGATATCGAAATTGGATACTTGCCTGCAGATTTAGAAGACACAGTCAATGCAGTTTAGTCCAACTCGCTATTTTCAGAAACTCCATATATTTCCATCCAAAAAGCCAATATTAGAAATGGAAATGTTGCCTCTTAGAATAAATGCATAATTCAATTTTAGAAAATGTACGCTTTATTAATAAAAATGGTAAATAAAATAGTGTTTGATGTTTTTTTTTAACTTTCGTTTTAGAATATATATATATATATATATATATATATATATATATATATATATATATATATATATATATATATATATATATATATAGTATATATATGTATATATATATATATATATATATATATATATATATATATATATATATATATATATATTTTTTTTTTTTTTTTTTTTCTTACTGATAAAAATTTTACACATATTAAAAAAATTATGTCGTTGCCTTATTTATACTTCCTTGCAATAAGAAATACACATATTTTTGCAGAAGTAATTAACTTGTCACAAGAACAACAATTTAGGAAATAATACCTCTCTTTTTGACGAGACACGTATTTTAATAAAGGAATTGTATTTATATCTTAACTTCAATATTGCAACTAAGTCGGTACCATTCTGATCAAATTGAATCCTGGAGGATCCTCAATCAAAGCAGAAACGTTTCACAGTAACAATGGCGTATTTAGGGGGGGTCCAAAGGGTCAGCCCACTCTTTCCGGAAACTCTTGTTATATTAAGGACAGTATTATTAACAGGGACATATGATGATATCCTCTCAGAATTATCTAAAATTATATTAATTCTTCTCTCTAATTTTAAACGTGTATATCTTTTTATGAAGTCTTTTTATCAAAGTGTTGTTGTTATCGGTCTTCCAATAAGCGTTTTGTAGTTTTTTAAAAGAACATAAGTGGCGATAGTTTTCTTTACAGACTCTCGCGTAAGCTCTATGATATTTTAGGAAAACATAGTATTGTAGGTGAAAAGTTTGAATTCAATTGATTTTTTTTAGATTTAAATGATATTAGACACATGTTTCACACCAACTTGTCCACATTTTTTAAGATATCAACATGATCCAAAAAACAAACTGTATGGCTAGTTACCAAAGTTTTTGTTATTTTAGAAAAATATTAAAAAATATGTCAATTGTAAAGCATATAAATATTACTTGTATTTTTTAAAATGAGACATCCCTAAATTTTTCTTTCACTATATAGATCCATTTTTTTCCTGATTCTAAATATATTTTTTTTATCTTTATCTTTAAAAATTAACAAGGAACTGATGAAACCCTTTGTCCTAAAGTCAGTGTGTGTGACAAAGATTTTTTTCTTTCTTCACCACATTTTCCTTATGTATCAAATCCGTTATATTTACAATCCGGAAAGAGAGACTTATCTATTGAAAGTAAAATTTACAGGGTGTCTTATTTAAAAAAAACAAGTTAAATTTATATATTTGGCCATAAGTAATATTGACGATGCTGTGCAACTGTCCCTAAAACAAAAACACCAACAAACAAAAGGCATCCAACGATTTTTTGTCTGTTTTTCCAGCTTTCCCCCGCTAATCTTTTTTTGTTTTAATCTCTCTTGCATTGGACCATCGCAGATGTTTTATACTGCCCTGCGGCAAAAAACAGTCAAATATTCTCTGGAAAATGTAAAATATCAGCTGTATGGCTCATGCTTACTTTGCTGGTTTGTTTGTGTTATTTGTGTGTCGTGTTTGAATTAATTTGGTCGTAATGATGAAGACTACTGGTCAGAGACATTCGTAGAGACATTTTGTTTAAGATGGCAACTCAACGAAATTATTTTTGTAATTTAAATAATGTTAATTTTATTTTAAAAATGAATAATAGCAGACATTTAAAATAGAGGTGAATTTTAATAATATGTGACGAGTCGAGAAAAATTTGAAAAGGACTTTTTGAGAAAATCGATCTTTTTCCTTTAAGTAAAGTGCCTGTAATTTTTATGGGTATGTGAAAGTGTGTGTGAAAAGTTCTCTGGAAATATCAGAAAAAAATCCTCAACTGACACACATCAAAAAATCTCTCTTGAGACAAATTTTTTAGTTTCTCGGGATAGTACAGAATTACGTTTCATTAAAATCTTCCTTGTTAATTATTTATTCGTATCTTTAAGGTAAAAAGCTATCACATTTCAAATGGAATTATTTAATAAAGTGTTAGAAAGCAAAAGTTAAACATTGATATTTTACCAAGCTCTTCAACGATTTTGGTACATTGTTTACGTTAAAATTACCTTACTAACTAGATACTAACGCAGATAATAACCTACTTAAGTTTAATCTTACTTATATGCCAGTAAATTCGATTTTATTACTTACACTATTAGATATGTCCAAAAACTGAAATCGTAACTGTAATTAACACAAAAACTGTAAGTTTGCACAACGATTTATTAAAGGCAATAAAATGTGTTCCACCTATATTAGTTTCTTATTTTTAGGGTACCCTGTATTACTCTGCTTTAAAAAAAAAGTTTGAAAATAGATTTCGAAAAATTTCACTAGTAACTTCAGGAAAACCCTTTTAAAAGTGCATGTTTAATGGAGATTTTGAAAAGAATACGGAGACAACTTAAGCCCTCTCGAAAAAGAACAAAACACTTTAGAATATATATCTGAGGTTGCTTAACTTTAAGCGCACAGTTAGAAGACACGAAATAAAAGTCTGTATTTACGGCAAATTAATATGCTAACTTTCTCTGCGTATAAGAAAAGTATATATAAAAGTAGCAGAAAATAATATATAACTATAAGAAAAGATATGCCTACCTAAGTGAGATTGCGTTTGTTCCAAGTTTTAAGCATTTGATACGTAACGATTCAATCTGGTTTGTCTATTTAAAGATCCAGCCTTCCATTGTGAATTCGATTTTTAGTACACTGAGCTCGTGAAGTAAAGTTTCATGAAGTGACCTGGTATATATAATAGGAGGCAACACGTCGAAAAGTAATTTCTTTTTGACACTATTAAAATTATCTTTAATTATATTAAAGAAAGTTATAAGCTTGTGATGTAATTCATATATGAAAGTGAAGACTTTTTTTGCTGAGTTCGGACAAGTTCTTAAATTCGCCACCGTACAGTAAAATACCGAAGCTTAGTCCTAACTGTCATTTAAAACTAACTCGAAAAAATAGGCTCTAATTTTAAACGTGTATATCTTTTTATGAAGTCTTTTTATCGAAGCGTGTAGTTTAAGATTTACGCCTTCAGCAAATGGCAGCAAACCACAAAATACAATTTCAGGATGTTCTAAAGATATGAAAATAATACAGCTCGATAACATTTTCTTGCAGTTTTAATAAATGGTTAGGACAAGCCTAACATACTTTCTCGCGTTAAGTTCCTTGATATTTTAGGAAAGCATAGTATTGTAAATGAAAAGTTTGAATTCAATTGATTTTTTTTTTACATTTAAATGATATTAGATACATATTTCACACTAATGGTTTACTTCAGTACGTTCAAACTAGTTGAACGATGAGTACTGCGTACAGCGTAGTTATTTTAACTTGTCCAAATTTTTCAAGATATCAACATGATCCAGAAACAAATTGTATGGCTAGTTACCAACGTTTATGTAATTTTAGAAAAATATGAAAAAATATGTGAATTGTCAAGTATATAAATATAACTTGTATTTTTTAAAATAAGACATCCCTAAAATTTACTTTCAATATATAGATCTGTTTTTCCTGATTCTAAATATATCAAGTTTGATACCTTTATCTTAAAAAAATAACAAGGAAATGATGAAACTCTTTGTCCTAAGGTCAGTGTGTGTGTGTGACAAAGACTTTTTTCTTTCTTCACCACACTTCCCTTATGTATCAAATCCGTTATATTTAGAATCTGGAAATAGAGACATATCTATTGAAAGTAAAATTTCCCGGGTGTCTCATTTAAAAAGGGAGTTATATTTACATATTTGGTCATTAGTAATATTGTTCTTGCAGCTTTCTCGCGCAAACCGTTTTTTTGTTTTAATCTCTCTTGCATTGGAACATCGCAGATGTTTTATACTGCCCTGCGGCAGAAAACAGTCGAATATTCCCTGAAAAATGCAAAATATCAGCTGTTTGGCTCATGCTTACTTTGCTGGTTTGTTTGTGTTATTTGTGTGTCGTGTTTGAATTAATTTGTTCGTAATGACGAAGACTACTGGTCAGAAACATTCGTAGACACATTTTGTTTAAGATGCCAACCCAACGAAATTATTAATTTTATTTTAAAAATGAATAATATGTGATGAGTCGAGAAAAATTTGAAAAGGATTATTTGAGAAAATCAATCTTTTTTCCTTTAAGTAAAGCGCCTGTAATTTTATGGGTATGTGAAAGTGTGTGTGAAAAGTCTTCTGGGAATATCAGAAAAAAATCCTCAATTGATTCACACAAAAAAATCTCTCTAGAGACAATTTTTTTAGTTTCTCGGGATAGTAGAATTACGTTTCATTAAAATCTTCTTTGTGAATTATTTACTCGTATCTTTAAGGTAGAAAGCTATCACATTTCAAATGGAATTATTTAAGTGTTAGAAAGCAAAAGTTAAACATTGATATTTTACCAAGCTTTTCAACGATTTTGGCAAATTGTTTACATTAAAAATACCTTACTAACTAGATACTAACGCAGATAATAATATACTTAAGTTTAATGTGACTTGTATGCCATTACATTCGATTTTATTACTTATACTATTAGATATGTTCAAAAACTGAAATCGTAACTGTAATTAACACCAAAAACTGTAAGTTTGCACATCGATTTATTAAATAAGGCAATAAAATGTGTTCCACCTATATTATTTTCTTATTTTTAAGATACCCTGTGTTATTCTGATTAAAAAAAAAGCTTGAAAATAGATTTCAAAAAATTTCACTGGTAGGTTTAGAAAACGCCTTTTAAAAGTGCGTGTTTGATGGAGATTTTGAAAAGAACACGGAGACAACTTAAGCCCTCTCGAAAAAAAACAAATCACTTTAGCATATATATCTGAGGTTGCTTAACTTTAAGCGCACAGTTAGAAAACACGAAATAAAAGTCTGTATTTACGGCAAATTAATATGCTAATTTTCTCTGCGTATAAGAAAGGTATATATAAAAGTAGCAGAAAATAAGATATAACTATAAGGAAAGATATGCCTACTTAAGCGAGATCATGTTTGTTCAAAGTGTTAAACCATTTTATAGGTTATTTTAAAGTTGCAGCTATCAATTGTGGATTTGAATTTTAGTACACTGATCTCGTGAAGTAAAGCTTCCTGAAGTGACTTCGTATAATGGGAGGCAAAACGTCGGAAATTAATTTCATTTTGACACTGTTTTATCCATAATGATCATGGAGATCTATATTATAATATATCAGCTCCAAAAAATATTTTTGCCTTTGTAACAGGGTTATAAAGCGGTTCTTTTTTATTTTAAAATAATTTTTTTATTTTATTTATTTATTTGAGACATGGCGGGCAACCCCATCACAATACTAAAATTAACTAAGATATGATAAGCAAAATCAAAGGTACTCTGGTAGGCTTCTTCGTAAATTATAATTTACAATTTTATCAAATATAATTGTTAGTACAAATTGAATTAAACATCTTATCTGACCAATTCGTCGGTCATATAAGCTCGAACAACAGCAAACTGCAACTACGATGGTATCTTCTTCTTGAATATTTGTTTTAACTAGCAGGTGGTTTATTTAAAGAAAAGATTTGGTTTTTAAAAACAACTTAAAAGTCTATTAACAAAAATAGGGATGTGAATTACTGTACAAAAATAATACTTAAAACTAATAACAAAAAAAAACTATCTAAATCTAGAACATGACGGAATTTACTTACAATCCCCATACTTAGTGCAAAAGAAAAATCTTGAAAAAATCATAAATTTAACTCTTGAAAATACGTTACTCCCCAAATAAATCTTAGAATGAAAATTTACTGTCTTTGAATATCCCTCAACTTTAATTTATTAATAAGAATTTAAAATTAACTCTAAGAAACGGAACTCTGACACAGACTGAATCTTGTTTTAGAAAACAGAAAAAAGGACGGCACCTAAATTGACAAGAACTGCCTCTCGTTGGCTGAAATACATTGCGTCGTCATAGACGCACCCTGATCCCTTAATTAATAAATTACTTCATAGGTGTCGCCTAGAGTTCTACTTTATGTATGTAATTGAAAAAATAATTACATTTCCGTCTAAATAGGATAATGGTACCTTCTAAATCAATATCAAAAACTTAAACTAACTTATCAGCGTTCTGGCCCAAAAAGACCATGGCGAAAAAAAACAAAGGCAAAGAAAAACCCTCTCAGCCAATCTTTTCAGAAGGGAAACAATGCTTTCCAAAAAAAAAACATGGAGTTTTTGAAACGCTTTCTATTAAAAAGTATTCTATTGTATTTTTAAAATATTAAGTTGACAATTTACTATAATTAAATCGAACCAAATAAATAGTTTTAATTATTATTAGCTTTAACTTAAATGACCTACGTCACAGGTCCATATGGAACCATGAACTCTCGAAGGGAATGCGTAGACCATAACCACTTGATAAGGTTTATCTATACGTAAATCTGTCTATTCAGTCTAGAAGATAGTTTTTGAGATAAATGATATTTATTATTTTGTTTATATTTTAAAAACTCTCAAAAGTAATATTAGATAGCTTTACTTTAACGACTTCTTTGAAATACTCATGTTTAGCATTTGTCATAAGAAAAGGATAAATTAAAAATTTATATACTGTGCTCTATTGGTATAGTCTATTCCGTTACATCTTTCAATGTAAGGGAAGGAGACCTTTTTTTATCTATTTCTATAATGAAACAGTTTTAGCTACAAAAGCTTTTAAAGTCAGTAGCTACATTATGAATTTGTTCAAATGTAATAAAATATTTCCTGTCTATACTGTAAAAAATAAAGTGTTACAGGATTAAGTTTTTGGAGATTTTACACTTTAGAATTGAGGAGTCGATATGTTAGGTTCCGACTATACGATAGACACAAATTATAAATCTGAAGAAAACTAAAAATGATCGATTTATTTATTCACGTCGGGCGTACGCCTGGCAAATACATAAATAAATTGTGGCTTCTTGTATATTTTATTTTATATTGGAAATATATTAACAAAATCGGTAAATTTCCTTTACCCGGAACTTTCGTCGTTATGAATTTTTCCTTTTATTAGGCATAGAGAAGTGTGACCCAATTTAGTTCGGTACATCGTCATTTAATAACACATATTTTCTGTAGTTTCAAACATTTTTATTAGGCACGATTTTGTTCCATCATAGTGGATCCCTATCAATATTTTACCAATCTTTACATTGATACATATCGCCATCTTGTTACGACATGTTGAATTTGTCCCAGTTTGTCCCTATATCACATTTGATTTTTCTACAAAATTTAAAGTCAATCGAATAAGATTTTTATTTACCTTCATTTTTTTTTATTTCATTTGGCCGCCATTTTTTTCGTCATCTTGAAGTCGTACCACAACTTTACCAGTTTATTTCTATGTCACACTTAATGCTTGCGCAAAATTAATCTAATACGTAGTTTTTCCAAGCTGATTTTTTTAAATATTTTATTAGGCCACTATTTTGTTTTTGCTATATTGGATTCATACCAAAATATGACAGTTCATTCCTATGTAACTCCTTGATTTTTGTGCAAAATTAGAAGTAAATTGGATTAGCTTTTTTAGTAAAATAATTTTAACGGTTCACTAGGCCGCCATGTTGTTCTGGCGTATAAGGACACCCCCATATGACTCCTAATATTTGACTAAAATTTGAAATCAATTTGGTGCGTAGATTTCAAGCTATGCGGCAAACTCACAAACCGACAGACTCAGACGGACCGATGGAATTGATAAAACATGAAGATATGTAAAACCCGAGAGAATGATTTTTTTCGAGATTTCAAAAATTTTATTTCTTCCATTTTGTTCTACAATCTTGAATTAGTATCACAGTTTTACTAGTTCATCTCTATACTATAATTAGTTATAGTACATAATTTGAAGTAGTTTTTTCAGGCTGAATTTTTAAATATTTTATTAAGCAGCCATCTTGGATTCACACCAAGTAGTTTTTCAGTAATACATTTTTTAAGATTTCACTAGGCCGCCATATTGGATTTTTACCAAAATGTTACCCGATTATCCCAATATGACCCTCAATTTTTGATCAAAACTTGAAGTCAATCGTTTAAGTAGTTTTTTAACTATGCGCGAACAGGCAGATCGACAGACAGACCGACCGATGAAATTTAAAACAAAAATAGTTTTTTTAGGAACCCTGAAAACGAAAGATCTGAAAAATGACAGACAAAAAGAAAGAAAAAAGAAGGTAACCAATTGGCCTCTTGGTTAGAACACATTGTGGCACAATACGTTTTTACCAATAATGGCACGAAGTATAACAACGATAATAAGTAAATACAACTTTTTTTTATATCAAATTAAGGTTTCACCTTAAAATCTAATGTAGTAGGAAAACATCATATATAAGTTATCAGTGGTGGCAATTTGGTTATTAAACATATTCTCAATTGGTACAAAAAATAGTTTATTAAACTTAATATAAATAACGAAAATACGCAATTACTATTACAGTTTTTTTCTTCTAAATACAATGTCTTAGATCCTAGAATTTAATTTGTAAATAACTCTTACATAATTTATGTACAATGTCTATAAACTTTGTTTAGTTTGCATTTTTAATTTTAAAGTTAATGCAATTAAATGTTTAAATATTTCCACATTTAAAGTAAATGTAATCTTCGAATTCGTAGTTTCAAATTGTACAACGACAAAGGCTTAAAAATATCACAATTCTTCACGTGGTGTTGTTTTTAAAGACTTCGCTAAATTCATGATATCTTTTAAATTTCCCAGCTCTGAAAGTCCCTGTAAATTTGCAATTTTTGCCATTTTCTCCATTTTCATAAAATGTTTAATCTGTTCCTGCTTTTGCCTTATCTCTTCGACGCTAAGACTTTCCAAGTGTTGGTCCTTTCCTGCCGAATTCCATGGCACCTCATTCTTCTGAATGTGATCTTCATTCAGTTCTTTTGTCTTCTTACAGGTTTCACACTTTACCTTCCCGATATTAGTAAAGGTGTTTACTAGGGTGTCTCTTACTTGTGTAAAATCACCTCCCAATGTTTTCGTTTTGTGTAATTCTTCAGCTTTCTTCCTTTTACTTTTAACAGTATTTTTTGAAAGACCTTTTTTCTCATTTTTACCTTCAGATTCGGCTTTATCGAGGATATCAAGCCACCCTTCAACCTTGTCTCTTGTCACCGTCAAACCCTCGGCTACCCATTTATCAACGATTCCTTGGGCTATTGCTTTAATTTTTTTATTCATATCTTGTGGTTGTTTGCTAGGATTGGCATTTGGTGAAGTTGATTGGTTTTGGTCGCCATAAACTGCAAAATAAATATTTGTAATAAATAACAATTATAATGTTAAACACATTTCAGTCAATCAAAAGCATTATAAGCTGGAATTAATAACGTTTTAAAATCCAGTAATACCAGATTTCATTTTATGTAGATTACTGCAATAAGTAATATCTGTTCTTATAATGTTCTATATATAGGTTGTGTTTCCTAAGAATTCCTCCGATTCTGTCTGTTATGCCTTTTACATATGGTAAGACTACTTGTTGCTTTCCCGGTTCTTAATTATTGTTGTTCGATGTTCGGGAACCCTGTGCATTAATAGCTTTCTCTATGGTGCGATTTGTGAAGCCATTTTTCTTTAAAGCACTAGATATTATGTTAAGTTCGTTTTGTCTTGTCTGTGTTTCAGTTAGTCGCACGGATCTGGATATTAGGGTACTGGCCACAGCTTGTGCTGGGTGATGACGTGATCTGGCATTGAAATATCTGTCTGTATGTGTTGGTTTTCTATACACGGTGTATCCGAAATGTCTAAACATCTAAAAATGCAAGTTTGTTGTTTTCCTCCAACTCTAGAGTAAATGGCATTCTGGGGTGGATCGAATTTACGTGAATCAGAATTTTAATATAATAAATAGTTGAATGAAAAATAAGTATTTTTAAGGCAATGCTCCGACAGTTCTATTATATCCTTCATAGAGTTAGAGGAATACAACAAACTTCCACTTTTAGATGTTTTGGTCACAAAATTGAATAACGGATATTTCGAATACACCGTGTATAGAAAACCAACACAGGCAGATATTTAAATGCAAGATCATGTCATCGCCCAGCACAAATTCAAGGTGTGACCAATATCGTAATATCCAGATCCGTACGACTAACTGAAACACAGATGAGACAAAACGAACTTAATGTAATAATATCTAGTACTTTATAAAAAAATGGCTACACCAATCGCACCATAAAGAAAGCTATTAATGCACTGGGTTCCCGAGCAACGAACAACAAAAATTATGAACCGGGAAAGCAACAAGTAGTCTTTCTATATGTCAAGGCACAACAGACAGAATCGGAAGAATTCTTAGGAAACTTAACATACAAATAATACACAATACTTGGAAACCCAATAGAGAAAATCAAACTGGAAAACCACGGAGTATACAGCATTCCGTGCCAGGACTGTGAAAAGATGTACGTGGGGCAAACTAACACGCGAATATCAGCAAGAGTGGAAGAGCATAAACTCAGCATCAGAAACAAGCAAACAATCTCAGCTCTATTCCTACATCGTCAGGAAACCGGCCACAAAATAAATAGACTAGAGTATTCCGAAAAGCCACAGAAATTGAAAAACGAGGTGATTTGATTAAAAGGGACGTATCATTAAAACTACCAACAGTATGGAAGACAATAATCGACAAATCTAAAATCACAAAAAATCAAGGGCAATTAGCACAACAACAACATCATCCCTGAAACATAACTAACGACCAACGGCCGCTCAGATATTACCTTCGGCCCCGAATGGAGGTATAAAAGGAAACGTCTAAGTCTCCAACACTTGAGTTTCTATTCGGACGCGAGAAAGAAAACTTCGAAAATGCCAAATGTAATTTTAGCGAAACGTCAGCAAAACTGTTCTTTTCAGAACTACGACAGTAATGAACGGATGTACACCCGGAATGAAAACACATTGCATATATATATATATATATATATATATATATATATATATATATATATATATATATATATATATCGCTCATCCAGTTTTAATTAAATTTGGATCAGCCATGTATAAAAACGCTACGAAGCCGCGGGTGACATTTGCAACATTGCCAAGTTTACCATTTTTTAGTAATTGGTAAAAAATTTTATTTTTTAAGCGGTATACACTCTATTTCATTCTTAGAGTATTTAGTTTAAGATTTTGTTACATATTCCGATTCTAAAGATGTTCCCTTAGATACATTTAATTCCCAACCTCAACGGTTTTTGACTAAAGGATCATTTTAAAAAAATATTAATAATAATTGTTTACCTGAACGGAAACCAGTATTTGAATATCAGTTGCCGTATTGAGTTTTGTCAACGTTAAATTTGAGATAATGGATTCGTTAAGAGAATCTCAAATAATAGGAATTCTAATGGTACTGGGTTATGGGGACCGAAGCAGAACGTTGCAGCAAGTTTGTGAAATATTTTATGATAAAAATCGAAATCCAGTAGCAAAACTACTGTGTACAAAATTTCAAAAAATTCAATGCAACAGGATATATAATAAATGCTGTGAGGTCTGGCACTCCTAAAACAGCGACATATGGTGATAAGGTTTTGGATATATTAGTTCGTTTGGAAGAGACTCTTCATCTTTCCAAATTTGTCTGTTACGATGTATTCCACATATCTGTTCATCGACTACTACATGCTGAACAATTCCACCCGTATAAAATAACAATAGTATTGAATGGCCAGATCGGTCCCCAGACTTGACGTCCCTCGATTATTTTTTGTGGGGACCCCTCAAGAATATTATTTTGAGAACTAAGCCATTAAACATAGAGGATCTAAAACGATGAATCGAAAATGAATATAGAAATATCGAACAAACTAACAGCCTTTTTAACATTTTGAATATCTTTTCGCAATATTTATCTCACTGTCAAAAAGTAAATGCACAACACTTTTAGAAGACTTGATATAATTTTTTCAAAATTTACTTTCCGTAGCTGCAATTAATATTTCGATTAGGTATTTAGTATTTAGTATTTTTATTAGGAATTTAAAAAATGATCCTTTACTCAAAAACCGTTGAATTTAGGAATTAAGTTTATCTTAGAAAATACCTTTAGAATAACACGTAGAATCGGAAAATGTAATAAAATACAGGGTATTCTATTTAAACAATAGAATTTCCTCAATTACTGAATAACGGTAAACTTGACAA
Organism: Kuschelorhynchus macadamiae; assembly: GCA_030620095.1. Taxonomy (NCBI): domain Eukaryota; kingdom Metazoa; phylum Arthropoda; class Insecta; order Coleoptera; family Curculionidae; genus Kuschelorhynchus; species Kuschelorhynchus macadamiae. Next base: position 31,212 of record JAUTXW010004472.1, on the reverse strand, counting down.
TGTTGGAAATATCATCCACGACTTCGTCGTATTGTCATACATGGCTGGTCCAAATTTAATTAAGATTGGATCAGCGATTCTAGAGATATTTGAAGGTTTCCAGACTGCTATATACCGTATATTCCCGCGCATTCATAACACTTAGCTATAGTAGTTATCAGCAAACACATATTTTAAATATAAGAAAAATAATTTAACTTACCTAATATTACTAAAACCATTGAAACTAATATATGTTCCTTCATTTTTTCAACTTAAACTCGAGAACGTGTTCAATTAATTACTTGTGGTGAAAATCGGTTATCAAATATTTTATTGGTATAATCTTATTTAATACCTTATTATTGTTATATGTATATCTGATACGGGCGATAGCAACATTATTTTATGGTTCGATAATCTCAATATGTTGTATAGTTTTCAGTAGGCTGTTCTTACGGAAATTAAAAAAAAATATATTTACAACTAGATTTTGAGGAGAAATAAATTAATTTCTTTTATTGGTTATTTTTAAAACATAAAATGATTAACATAGTTTTATGTTACTATATTTATTTGATTATGTAACCAAAGCATACGACTTACAGAAGTGTTGAACTAACTTTTTGTCTCTGCGATTTTTAAATCCACTATATTTAAAAATTTCAGGGTTGGATTATATTTAAATTTGATACTTTTATTGTAATAAAAAAGGGGCTTCGTGTAAACTCAAGTTTAACATTTCGTTAAAAAGCGAATTATTGTAAATTAGCAAAACATTTTGTGTTTTATTGAACATAAATTCTTATAAAGGCAATATGTCCGTCCATAAACTCTTCTATATAAATATCGTTCGAAAAAATCATGCATCATTATTTCTCATAAAAGTTCGTAAACTAGGAAATCCTGTTCCAAAGTTTTCGCCGAAATCAATTTGGAAGGCCTGGTGGTATTAGAATTCTATCAGCTCTATAAATGATATCGTTCCAGTGAAAGTTAATAAAGAAATTAACAGAGGGAAAATACGTTGTAAGTTTCTTACTTTATATTTTTCATTTTCATTTATTAGGTTTTTTTCGATAAAATGAAATATCAGAAAATTTATCTTATAGTTTTTCTTAGCCTTTGAAAGAAAGTTTCAGGCGTAACACAACCAATATAATCTAAATGTGTATACTATGTTTCAATAAATACGTGGTTGTGCACAATCCTGTTTTTTTTACAAATAACAAATCCGATTAAGGAAAACTTATTTGAAACGGTCTGTCTACTCGTGATGACCGACAAGTGGCAGGTCTTAACTTTTTAGCAGGAATTCAAATTTTATTGAGTTTAATCCCGCGTTTTGTTGGGTCTATGTGTCTAATGAAGTTTTTTTTCACTTTTTTGTTCATCTGGTTTAAACCGTCTTCTTTTGTTTAAACCATTTAAAAAACCTATCTGGTTTAAATGCCGTCAGTTGTGTAGCTACAAAATTTGCCTCCCCACCGCAATTATTCAATGCACTTGCCCACAAAAAATAACTGATGACTAAAAAAAGTCGTTCATAGTTTTGCACGATCTTCTTATAAACAAATCAAATAAGGAGACAGAAAAATAACTGATGACTAAAAAAGGTCTTCCATAGTTTTTCTTGGCATCCTTTACACATTATCGCCGAACCCTCTACCATCTCCCCCCCCCCCCATTGCGGGGGTTTAGCTACGCAACAGACTACATTCATTGGCTTTGAATGCTCGGGTGCTTGATTATTATATCTGAATCATTTTAATATTCAGTTTATTTAATTTTTAATTGATTTTTATTCTTGGTTTCAGCCTGCGGTGAGAAGAGATTTCTTTGGACGAATTATAAAAGTGGCTGAGTCTTCTCCAGGTAAGTCAATATACTGCTAATTGTTTAGGGTCGTCCTCAGCGAAGATTGACAAGAGTCTAGGGAGCCAATAAGTGAAAGCTCCTAATTTTATTATGGATTTAATGATGTTTTTATTGACAAAACGGGACTGATCTACCTAATAAGTTTTGTTTAAAAAAAAAACTAAAACTAACACTTTTTTACATCACCTCAGAAAAAACAAGACCTAAACAGGGCTAACCAAAAAGCAATGCCGTTTTTAAAACACTACATAAAAAATTAAGTTTAATTTAGTCTTGTTAAAAAAAACTAATAAAAGTCATCCTCGAACCGGTATTCGAACCCACTTCCTTTGAAATGCAACTGAATCACCTTGCCACTGAGTCATCAGGCTTTTCGTGTTGGCGATGCCCAAGAACCTTAAAGCACACAGGATTATTACATCGGCGATTTATTTCCGTCAGTTTAGCTCGAGCAAGTCTTGCTGCAGTGACGTCGCCTGGCCCGCTCGAAACAAGTTTCATGCGTTATTTCTATATGAGGACAATATGGTTTAGCCTTTTGGTGCTGTTATTTTGATTTTTAAAGCAATGAGTTATTTCGGGTCAATAAGCAATGGTCAATTGCTAATCAAAATGTTTTAGAAATTCATATTTGGACGTAAAAATAAATGATTAGGAAATAATTTAAACATTATATCAAGACAAAAATAAATTATTATGACTGCCTTCTTAATTCATGAAATTTTGTTATATTATGTCCTTTTAGGGCAGGATGCTCTAAATCGTTACATAGAAATACGCACATTTCCGTATTTTAGGTACCTAAATGTATTAATTTAAAAAGCAAAAAAACATGATATTACGATTTTTTAATAATTGTTATTATTGTCATACATATTTTTTTCAAAATTAAAAAGTAGGACATTCTATACCACTATTACCACGAAAATGGAAACAAAATATCCAATAACTACAGAGGGTTCTGATACCTAAGTATAAATAACTTTTAGATTAATTAACAAGGTTGAGATTTGTATTAACATAGAAAAGCAACAATCCAGAGCAAAACTTAAAATTAAAAGTACCTATTATATGTTAAAAGAAAACACAACTTGCCTAAAAAATTAATAAAAAAATAATATAGAATCCAAATATATCTGATAGCTGACATTTTTCTACTGCACCGATATACCCACTGTTTCTTCATAATAATTAATTTTGGAAATCTATGAAAAGTTACACCTGACAAGTGATTTTTGTATCTATTTTTGCGATTATACACAGCACACATATTCCCAGACTTTGTTTTTTTGTTATGTAGGCTTCTGCAGAAGTAAATATATCAGTTATAAAAGAAGTTTTAATTCTTTCCTTGGCTAATTACGTGTCACTATGCACGAACAACACTTTTTCAAACTTGTGTGACCTATTACCTCTTGTGAAAACTAAAGAAAAAATAATGCTTAAAAGGCAAATTTCTATTACAGAACAATGTAACTAATACTAAATCTTTAGACTGAGAAGGCCGGAGTACGTTACTCACCCGGTCATTGACCTTTGTGGTCGGCGAGAAACGGCAAACGTTACGCCTACGAGAAGTAACTATCCTGTGTAGTTTATGATTCTTGGGCGATGCAGACCCTTAACGTTCTGATAAATTCGGAGCTTCCAATGCTCCTAGACTCTTTTCAAATATTGTGAAAGGGTCACGCGACAGGCTATACGAATAAGCGAGGTGTAAGCCCGATACTCACTATTCGTTAATTCGTTTATTCGTCCACATAGTGTGGAGGGTTCGGTTGTCCGTTTGTTTCGTTGTGCGGCGATTCCGTCTTTTGGGCGGATAATCAAGTAGGCTTTGGCTTCGGCGAAAACCATTCGTCGGAATCAAATCATGTGTTTTTATGTATTTTCAAACAATTGCAGACACATAAAATCCATGTGAACGTATTAAATTAAAATTGCTGAATTGTGTGGATGAAATATACGTCCTTTCGTTAATTTACCCATTCGTTCATTCATATGAATAGACGAATCGATCCGAATAGTGAGTAGCTGGCCTTAGCAATCAATAGTTTGAACTACGACAAATTTTAAAATTAAAGAAATTAATTTTCCGAAAAATATTTTAAGGCAGAAGTTAATTGAATTGAAATTATCTTTAACACGCTTTTTTTAGATACCTAAACTATATTAGAGTTAATCGGTAGAATTGCAGTCCGTTGACCTAATAGCTTCAAAATCAAAACTATTATAACAGATTTTTTTTATCTATTTTTAAGGGAAATATTGAGTTAAGCCCCCTTTGAGTTAACAAAAATAAAATTTCCAAATCTGTATTGCTTCTGAAATTTAGTTTGAAGTAACACATTTTTAGATTTATTTATTCAGGTGAAAAATACATAAGTGAACAAAATAATATTTAATAGGTACATGTAAGATTTAATAGGAATGTGTACGCCTTCGGTAGCTTCTTTTTCCACCAATGAAGGCAAAGTATAATATATAATTTTCGTTCTTGATTATGGAGCACTTTTCCTTTTACAACAACTTTTTCGGTAGCCATTGTAAGTTTATCCACTAGCAATATAAAATTAATACACAACACACACTGACCACTGATAGATTCACTTCATAAAACACCTTAAGGAGAACGAACAGTTAAGCAAGAAAACGCATAAAATACTACTACCTGGAACCTCATAAAATGTTTTAAAAATCAGCAATTTTTTTCTCGGGAAGCAAATTTCTTCCATCGCGAAAATTAAAAGACAAATCAAAACTGGTAGACTGAAAACGGGTAATCAAAATGATTAGTGATTTGTCGAAGTTGATATTTTCTTAAGGAAAATGGATATTAGGAGGTGCTTTTCGCAGATTTAAAATAAGTCTTACTGGAAATTAATTAGTTTAAGTAAAAAAAGGGAGAACATTATAATCCAAAATAAAAAAGGTAAAAAAAAAACTATTTTTAAAATTTGACATTGTAATCGCTGCCCAAAAATATTGCGATAATAATAATATGTAGTTTAGTAAAAAAAAAGATTTCTGACATTTTTAAAATATAATCATCAAAATTGTTTGCAAATAATCGCATGCTGAAAACTTGTAAAAGTAGTTTGCAAAAATCAATAGATTAGTAGGAAATATTCGAGAAAAAATGTTGACTTGTAGTAAGCACTATTTTACAAAATAAAATTTGTGGAAAAAAAAGTATTACTTTTAGAGAATATATCAATAAAATGATAAATTATTTGGTTCAGGAATATAATGTTAGTTACCTTCGTTTCAAATCATTTGATTTGAAACTAATGTAACATAATATTTTAATTATGAACTGAATCATTATAAGCCTGTGTTAAACTGAGAATTAAGTATAGGTGCCTTTGACGAAAATAATGTTAATACATTTGAAGGCCAAAATTGAGTTGTAAATTTGATTTATTTGAATTATGAAATTCTAAAATATCTCTGTAAATTATTGTAGTTTGCCTGAAAATTAACAAATCCAATATGGGCAAAAAAAAGTTTAAAACTTACTTTTAAAAAAGTTGCTTATTCTTCTATATATTAAATACCATTAGTGCAAACATTTAAATATACATAAATTAATAAATATAACTAAAACTGAATTTAAAACATTTCGTCAAGACCAAAATCAGCAAGAATAGTTCCCAACACCTTTTTAACGTGTACTATATGTAATAATGTAATATTATTTTAATTCAACTGTGTTGTCCTTTTATTATTTCTTTTCTTACTGACATTTTAAACGAATGCATAAAAAAATCCTATTTTCCAGATGCGTGGAAACATGCACTTGTTCATCCGCTGGCAAAGGTCAGACAACCGAAAGAGTTTAAAGATTTGCGCTCCATTAGTATTTTACCCACTTTTTCCAAAATCTTAGAGAAAATTGTCGAACTACAAACTCGTGAGTTTGTTAACATGTATAAGATTCTTCCACCTAAACAATCGGGATTTCGAAAAGACCATAGCTGCGCGACTGCTATGTCAAACGTTGTTGATGATTTATTGCGAGCTTGGGATGACAATAAATTAAGTGTCTTAATTCTCTTAGATTATACAAAAGCATTTGACCTTTTAAACCACGATTTACTTTTGTCAATATTACATTACGTTGGCTTTTCAAATAAGAGTATACAATTTTTTTCATCGTTTTTACATAATCGCAGGCAGCAGGTGGTTGTGGGAAATTTAATCTCTAATGTTGAACAGGTGATGGTGGGCGTGCCACAGGGAAGTATTTTGGGGCCTCTTTTATTTACTATTTACACAAGTCAATTTACTCAGTGCCTAAATTTTTGTTAGTACCATTTATATGCTGATGATACACAGCTTTATTGCGCTTTTCAACCCAGTGACTTGAGAATGGCAAATAGGCTAATAAATACAGATCTTACAAATTTAATAAACTCCAATGATCATCTTTTAAAAATAAATCCTTCAAAATCATCTGTTACCGTATTTGGTGGGGAACCACATAGAAATTTGTGCTGTGCCAGTCTTTCTGTAGAAATAAACAATACACCTCTAGTTATAAACACTGTGTCTAAATCACTAGGGATCCTTGTCGACTCTAATCTTCGCTTTCATGAGCATGTTTCAAATAAATTAAAAAAATCTTATGCTGCCTTAAAAATGATTTATAGTCGACGACACTGTTTGCCGCAGGATATCAAAGCAACTCTGTGTGATGCTTTGGTGTTATCACATTTTAATCATTGCGACAGTGTGTATAAACCCTGTCTAGATCAAAATGACACAAGACGAATACAAAAGGTTCAGAACTCATGTTTACGTTTGATTTTTGGAATTCGAAGAAGAAATCGTATCTCACATAAATTAAAAGAACTAGGCTGGTTAAACATGTTTAACAGACGCAAACTACATTTTGCCTGTTTTTGCTAGAAAATCATAAAAATTAAAACCCCAACATATTTATACAACAAAATTCAATTTAGAAATACTCATCGATTAAACCTTAGAAACGCTGAAACACTAACTATTCCAAGGCACAGAAAAGAACTGTTTAAGAGATCATTTTCTTACAATGTAGCTTCTTGTTTGAACTCTTTGGGAGCAAGTCCAGACCAGACCCAGACCTGTGCTGCTTTTAAGAACCACGTTAGGAGATCGCTTATCGCCAACCAATAAATACTGACTTTACACCTCCCCCCCCCCCTCTCTCTCTCTCTCTCTCTCTATTTTTGTTTCTCCTCGTTACTTCTTATATATATTTTTTTTCCTTTTTGTTATTTAGATATAAAGTTTATAAGGTAATAATATTAGACATATGTTTATTATATGATGTATTATAATATGCCAACAGGCGCTAGTTAAATTTAAACACATATAATTTTATTAAGGCCTAAACAGTATCTGGATTTGTATCTAGATGTCTGTAATGATCTGGCCTATTATTTTCTTTGCAAATATTAAATTTAAAAAATTGTAATTGTAAACCTTTTTTTCATTTGCTTTTGGAAAGTAATAAATTTATTTATTATTATTATTATTATTATTATTATTATATTATTAAGTTTCTTATCTAACTACCACCTACTCTTTTTTATGGTTTAGAGTTCCTTCAGTTTTATGGACTATACAAGGTTTCCAGGAATTATTTTAGGATTAGTAGAACACATATAATAGAAAATATTTTTTGCTATCATATATCTCCAACTAACCTTTAATTAATTTCAAGACACCCTATATCTTCTTTACAGACTATAGGTACTACAAATCATAAAAAAATAAAGAGTTGAGGTCACTAGTATAAAACTTGATCATAGGGAACGCGTTAAAGTGGTACAACTAACATTTCAAAAGTAAATAAAAACAAACGAAATTATTTATAAAAATATATATTCTCGCGCGAATAAGAGAGAAGAGGTCAAAAAGTCTGCGATAATAATATATAGTTTAAGAGAAAAATTAGGTTTTAAAAAATAGATTTCTGATAATTTTAAAACAAACAATAAAAACTGCTGTAAATAACTTGTATCAGTAGCTTGTATAAATCAGTAGTGTAGTAGAAAAGAATCGAGAAAAGATTTTGATTTATAGTAGGCAGTATTTCAGAAAATAATCCTTGATAGAAAAAACTTTATTTTTCGAGAATATTTCATTGAAATTAAAAATTATTAAGTTCAGGAAAAATTGTAAATTTATTTTGGACGTTTGAACCTTATGTAGCATAATAGTTTAATTGATCATATGAGCATATTCATTATAAAGGTGTGTTAAATAAACATTGTGTAGGTGGCATTGACGCAAAAAGTTAATTCCTAAAAAAGCCAAAATGGAGTTAATTTACTTAAACACCCTCTTCTTAAATATCTCTATAAATTAATGTAGCTTCCATTAAAATAAAGGTATTTTGTCTCGAATCCGCGCGAAAATAGAAATTAACCAGTCCAATAACTGGAAATAAGGGATTCAACTAGATTGAGTTCGGGATCGGATCCACGTCTGGTAATTACGCGTCTGTTGGAGCGGTAATTTATATCATCAGAAACGAGATGTCGGTAATTGCCTCCAAATGGAATCCTGCTCTATTGTTTGCCCACCGAAATTACAATTTGCCTTATTACTTTGTTCGAGTTGCCGTTGGCGTTCAGCTATTATTCTGATGGAATATTCTTGTAAATTTATTTATTCTGGCGTAATATGATGTTGTCAGTTTTTCTTAATTCTAGATATACACTGCTCTGCCTAGTTCCGTTTTAATATTAGCTTATTAACTAATTTAATTTATTTTAATTCCTTATTAATTATTTATTTATTAAGGTATATATGCGTGCGTCAAGGCGATGTCATATCGCCAAAGTTTTTTGCAACTTTTCTAGAATATATGTTTAACGAAATAGACTTTCGTGATATGGAAGTAAATATGCGCTTATTGTAGATAGGATCGACGAACCTACGGAAATGTTGCAGAGGCTAAATGCAGTGTGAAATATATCAAAATTAACACCAGTGTCAACTAATACATGTCAAATCTTGTTAACAAAAACAACAAGCTGGAGATGTTAAATTTTAAACTAGTTCGTTGCTATTAGGCTGTCCAGAATGATGTTAAATTTGACATCCAAAATGGCCGCCTGTAGGCACATAATTGATTTTTTGCTTTATTTTGAATAAATCTGGCTTCATATATAATGACAAAAACTTGTTAAAATGTATTATCCGCACTGAAAAATCAGTTAAAATACAAAAATATAATATATAGTATCTTATATACTGTCATCAGGGATTAGGTAATTCCAAAGAAACCTAATTTTGTTAGTTAAAAAAAGGAAAATCATGAATTTCATGAGAATTCTCTATCGCATAGTTCTATGTTTTTGTCATTATATACGAAGCCAGATTCATTCATAGCAATGAGTCAATTCGTTGTGTGTCTACAGGTGGCTATTTTAGATGTAAAATTTAACAGCATTCTGGACAGCCTAATAAATATTTAGGCTATGAAATATGCATATGAAGGGACGACCAGAAATATGAAATTTCCAGAAAAATGTTTGGCTTAGGCTGTATTTAGAAAACTGCTCAACATCGTTAAATCAAATAACCGATCTGTATAAAAAATAGTCTTCACTGGTGCGTGCTATACCTATGGAGCTGAAATTCTGACTTGTAGTTGTAGATAAAGTACGCAATTCTTAGAGAAAGGTGGAGATATCGATGCTAGGCCGTTCACTTAAAGAGAGGATACCAAATAAGAGAATCAGGGAAATGTCCAGAATAACTGATGCTATAGAAAGCATAGCCATAAGTTGGTTGTCTAGGTCTTTGTCAAAATATTGTTCATTTGAAGTGTAATCAACGAAATTGAGTTCGTTTACATTTATTTTTTCAATTTCAAGAGGTTCAAAGAATTATATTTTAACTGGTTTTTCCGATTGGTTTAATATAGTCATATAAGTAAGATTATTTTTTATTGCTACTAGACATTCAGGAATTTCTACATTTCCGAATTTTTGGTAGGAAATTATACCTATTCTCTCTGTGATATTCACAGGTATTTTTATTTTTTTTATACATCTTGGTGGTATTATATAAGTAAAATTTTCTTTACTAATTTTGGGTGAAATTTGTTTTTCATTTTTCCCTGAATAGAGTATTGGAATTTCAACGTACGGGGATTGTAAAATTCGTTTCTTAAAATCTAAAATAGCGGTAAGTTGAATAATAAGGTCTAAGCCTATTAATCCGTCAAATTTGTCTGAAAAATTAAATAAATAGAATGTATGACTACCTTGCGTTTTAAACGTAGGGAATATTGGAATTATTGCTATTTCATTATAAAAAGACATTGCATGTGAAATATTTCATCTTTAATGTAATTAGAAAAATATTTATATGCTATTTCTGGTTTTATAAAACTTCGAGTACTTCCAGTATCTAATAGAAAATTTGCATCTAATTCAGGTAAATAAATATAGGGTAATTCGGCTGTAATATTATTTAAGAATCCTAGGTACCTCGTATTGTTTTTCAGGCTCATTCCCGTAAAATTTACATTGTTAGTATTTTCCGTATTTCCTTGTTCATAGTTTGGTTCATACATATTTGTATAATTGCGTTTATACGTATTCGTATAGTTTTGCTCGTAAAAAGGGTTATCAAAATTTGAAAATTCCTGATTACCAGCATAATCAGTGTTCGTAATTAGAAAAATTAGTATTTAAATTCTCATGATTAACAGCATAATCATTAAATTGAGATTGATGTTGAGGGTTTTGTTCTAAAACTTCTTGATTATAAAGTTCAGTAATTACTTTTTTATTTTGGATATTTTTATTTAATATAGTATTACCAGAACTCGTGTCCATAGGTTCTGCTTGTCTTGTTCTGATAGAGTTTTGAGCTAAATTAAGATTGCTTTTCATAAAAGGTCTTTGTTGGCTAAAATTTGGTCTTTGATAATTTTGTTGGAAATTAGGTCTCATATTTTGATTTATATTGAAATTATTTGTATTTGTTCCAAAATAATTCGGAATATGATTTCCATTCATAGTATTATGAAATCTTGGAAAATTATTTATTATTCGAGTAATTAGGGTTAAAATTGTGTGAATAATTAGGGTCAAAGTTATGTGAATAAGGTGGTTTATACATTGGTTGAAATTTTTGATTTTTATTTCCTTGTGTTCGTTGGTACAGGTTTGTTTTGTAGTATCTGTGAATTTTTGAAATAAATAAAATTTTCTTCTTCACGCTCAAAAGCCACAGCTTCTTCAAGTACTGTTGGAGCTTTTAAACGTATTATATAGTAAATTTCGTATGAATGTTTTTAAAGCAAATTCATCATAATGATTAATTTTCATTGATTTAGTTGCTGCGTCTTCGTTTGTAGCTTTTAATTTAGCAGAAAGTAAACTTCTAGAGTCCTGAATTCTTATGCCAAACGTATTTTTTGCATGTTTCACTATCCTGCCGACTGCGCCAATTATGTTGTTTGCTGAGGAAAAACTCTTTTTAAAAATTCAGTTTATTCTGAAATCGAAAATTTACAAATGTAAAGAAAGAGAGCGGACTAACATGTGATTCAACACCGTCCTTTGCATCTATTTATAATATATCATTATCTCTAAATAGAAATGCAATGCTTAGCATTATGGGGGATATAACTAGCGGAACCAATATTTTGGGTCTGGTGAGGAGGATGCTAAAATAATACCCTCGAAGGCCTCCATAAAAAATCACTAGCAGAAAAGATTGTTTTTAATTAGCATGAATAGAAACAGATTGACCTAGAACATTTCCCAAAAAATTATTATACTGATTTGGTTAAAAATTGTTTTGAGATAATGATATCCTATATTCTGATAGATAAGTCTTCATAGTGATTTTTCGTTTTTTTTTTTAGGTAAAACTATCAAGGATCCTCTAAAGAACGATATATGGTTTAAATACAAAGAAGGTTACAGTAATGCCGTTAAGAAGAAAATTAAAATAAAAGAACTTAAATGAAAAAAATTATTTGATAAAATGTTACTTATTTTAAGATATATTTGTTTTTAAATAAAATTAACACTTTAAGAATCATGTTTTTCATTTGTTCTACCAAAAATACAATATCGACCACCATATTCTAGATCATAATCACGCTTTCATTTGGTTTATAGGGTATTCAGAAATATCACAGTGAAAATTCGTGCCTAGGGGCTTGAAAACAAACGCATTTTTTGAGGTTCATTTAGAATTTTTATTCCATAGTATATTTCTTTAGCGAAATTAAATATAAATATACATTCTAGGTATTAAATCTGTTTAAATTATCAGATCAGATTTTGATGTATATTTAACTCAATATTTTTATTTCACGTTACAGCAGTGTCATAATCCCTGTCTGGAACATGTTCGGTAAGGTCACAGGCACAATGATCCTTTTTGGTCAAACAAAATCAGAAACAACTACTTCGCTGACTAATATCACGACCTACATTGAATTACACTGTTGATAGTTACACTAACTTTCGTTGGAAGCAATAATATAAATATTTGTTTATTTGACGTTACATGCGACATCAATGCCATAGCAAGAGTACTATGAGCCCTGTCCGGAACATGTTCTACAATGTCGTAGGTCAATAATCCATCTCAGTAAAGCGACGATCGCGAATTCGCTCTTTTTTATATGTTATTTGTATTAACATTATTACTCCCAACGATAGTCAGGAGTTAACGATGTAATTCAGTACCGGTCGTGGTACTAGCTAGCGGAGTAGTTGTATTTGTGATTCAATTTTGAGCCGTTGCCCTACACGGGGCGCGCCATTCTATATCGACTTGATGGACTCTAAAATGAGTGCGATGTTCCATTTTAATCAAACAATATCTTATTTACATTAACATTATAGCTCCCAACGAAAGTCAGGAATCGACAGTGTAAGTCAAAGCCGGTCGTAGTACTAGCGAGAGGAGTAGTTGTTTCTGATATTTCATTCTGTGCTTTTGCCCTACCCGAGGCTTGCTGTCTATGGCGCTGTGAAATAAAAATTCATTAACATTATTGCTCGTAACGAAAGTCAAGAGTCAACAGTTTATAGAGCGAGACCACAAGACGAATACTGGTTTCTATAAATCCTCTCAAAATCAATACCAAGACTTGATTCTCAAGACCAAGACCAAAACTGCGTCTCAAGACTGTTGTCTTGGTCTTGAAACTAAAAAAAAACGTTCATCTATTCTTACTTGATCAACCATAAAAACATACGAGTGCCGAACGGTCGGCAGCGGTCCAGTGGAGATCAAAAGCAAAGGCGATCTTTGAGGTGACGTGCTGAAGAGGAATAAGCCACTCGGGTCGCGTTGCAACTGCGTCTCGGCAAAATTCTTTGATATTTTTATTCCTACTTTATTTTTTGTTTATTTAAGTAAGAATAGAACCTTTTTACAAGTAGCTTTTTTATAGCCGATTTATTATATCGCTACTAAACTACTACATACTGAGTGTTTCAAATTCGACCCCCACCTTTGGAATCTCGGAAACTATACTAATACGTCGTAACAATCTGCTGTCTAAAATCTTGAGTAGTTCTGGCGATATCCGAGAAAGACCCAAAATTGAAGATTTCTGTTTAATTTCTTTCTGGCGCTATTTGATAAGGTAGCCCAAAACTAAAAGCATATTTTATTGCCACCTTTTTCCAACTGCACAACGGCTTTTTCACATTTGCCATCTGACGTTTTGTCTTTTGGTTAGCTTTATTTTTTCTCATGGGCGCCATATTAAATTACTACGTTTTTAAATAGCCCTTTTTATTACCTTTTGCAATGATGTATCACACTTGCCTTTTTATAAGTTATTTCAAGTACTTTTCATAAGAGCTTCTGGAGAGATTGGGAGATGGGTATATCACGAAGTTATATGATTATAATAAGAAACCTAAGTACTTATTTGAATTGCAAGTCAGATATATAATAAAAAAGGTAATAAAAGGACTATTTGAAAACGTAATAAAAGTAATATGACCCCTATAAGAAAAAACAAAGTCGATAGTGATGGCCAAAAGATGAAACGTCGGATGTCAAACCTAAAAGCGCCGTTGTTTAGCTGGAACAAAATACCGCCAGAATAAAATAAAACCGAAATCTTCGATTTACGCTTTTTCTTGGATATATCCGGAACTACTCGGGATTTTACAAGTTTCTAAACGGCATATTGTTAGGCACATAAAAGCATAACTTTGCCTTAATTTAACCATCCTTTTATCTCCTATAGTTTCCGAGATCCTAATGGTGGTGGTCGAATTTGAAACATCCTGTATAACATATTTTAAACTAATACTTACAAGAAAAATAACCGCTGTCCCATCATCACCAAAAGTATCTGGAACAAAAATTATTCATCAAAAGTTTAAAATCATAATGGCACATTTGTCCCATTTAACCTAAAATGCATAGTTTAACAAATATTTGACACTAAAAATTATATGTATTAGTCCAAGAGCTATTATGATGCTGTCCAATTTACTTTTGGTGACGATGATACCTGTACTAAAAATCATATAAGAAATACTAAATATAGTTTCGTATATTTATATGATTCCTTAAAATGTACTTGCGAAAACAACTTGCTTGGGAAATCTAGCTGGCCAAGAAACTGAGGATATTCTTTAAGCATTAATAATGAAACTACTGAAATCGGGAGAATGAATATGAGACATTTTTTATGACCGAGACCAAGACTAACTAAGTCTCAAGTCTTGTTTTGGTCTTGACTAGAGATGGGACATGCAACTCATTTTAATGATGCGCTTCACTGACTCTGGCTCACTTCACTGAGTCAGGTCACTGAATCGGCTCAATTGAGCTGTGAAACGAAAGAGCGAAATACAGGTCATTTGACAAGGCTCCTAACTCATGAATTGACTCCCGGACCACGGTTCTGCCACCCTGGCGGCTCGTAGTTGTAAAGGACAGTGGATGGGATATCGTGCTCGGCTAGTACGGCGTAGATTCACCGCGACGAATTGGTCAAGTTTAGTGTTTTAATTTTTAACGTTATACAGTCTATGCAGAATTTCTGTTGGAGATTTATCAAATAAATTAGGTTCTTATTAATTTCGTTTAAGATAGGTATTAAATCTTATAGATATTTGTATAATTAATATTAAAAATGACTTCACGATATTGCCGAAAAAAAGTCATCATATGTTCTTTTCCATAATGTTTTCTCTTTCGGCGGTCGGTGACTCTGCGGCTCTTCATCGTTCTCGATCCATTACTCTGTTAGTGACAGGTGAGTCAGAATCGAAAAAGATCTGTACCGCGGAGCTGCTTCAGTGACTCACTCCTGAGTTACACATCTCTTGTCTTGACCCACAAGACCAAGACCGCATTTATTTTTCAAGACCAAGACTAGGCAAGTATCCGAAGCCCTAACAGTTTAACTTAGTGCCGGTCGTAGTATTAGCCAGCGGAGTAGTTCTGTTCTAATTCCATTTTGTGTTATATTTAAGCTATTTGTCAAAGCTTTGACAACAAACTGGATGAATATTTTGGGCGCATTTGGCTTTCACTTGAAATCAGATTCATCGGATGCACTAGAGTAACATTTCGAGAAGGGGTATTAAAATGTGGTTTTCAACCATCAGCCAATTTTGTTGCATACAGTTTAAAACATTCTCTATAATACATTTTTTAATTAGTTACAATTTGAGGATGTGCTGGTTTTATTCAAAGTCAGAAGCAAACAAAATATGTCTGATTTTCATTTAATATGGTCACAGCTGTAGCGAAAACTTTACAATGGATTCAACGTTTGAACTAATGTGGTGACAGAGTGAAAATTTATGAGTTTTGTTTTCCAGTAGCTAAGCAAGTTTTAGATAAGAATATTCTTGGAAATGTAGAAAGCAGATATTATGTAATTGCTTTTGAAATTTATGGTAATCTGAGTTTGTGGCTACAAAGAAAATTATTCTTATTCTTGATTTAGGGTTTAAGTTTCGAACAGTATTTTAAGGAAATTAATTTTTAAACATATTTTTGTCCATGTTTGCAAGACGGAGGCCAAATTTATTTATCATTTCTTGTAGATATCTACTACGAAAATTAAGAAGCTGACCATTTTTGTTTTAATTGTAGCTCTGAGAGCTCTTTTAAAGTAACGAAAATCATTGCTAATTCAAGAAAATATTTCAGATAATGTTAAAAAATGAAGGTGGGGATATTCTGCACAGAAAAGTTTCTTATTCTTTATATATATATATATATATATATATATATATATATATATATATATATATACATATAATATAAACTAATTATCATTAAAATTAAATTAAAATTGTATCAGATTTGGCGAAAAAAGAATAAGGAACTTTTTTGTTCAATCCCCACCTTCATTTTTTACATTATCTGAAATATTTTCACATTGAGATTAACAAAAATACAATTTCTGCATTTTGTCTTGAATTACCAATGATTTTTGTTACTTTAAATATATATATATATATATATATATATATATATATATATATATATATATATATATATGTGTTGATTCGTAGTCCTGCACGGATGGAAAAATATCATGTTTTTTCATTCCGGGTGTACATCCGTTCATCACTCTCGTTCTGAAAAGAACAATTTTGCTGACGTTTCGCCAAAATCGCATTTAGCATTTTTGAAGCTTTCTGTTTCTCGTCCGATTGAAGACCGAGCAAAATTGTTCTTTTCAGAACAAGTGTGATGAACGGATGTACACCCGGAATGAAAAAAATATATATATATATATATATATATATATATATATATATATATATATATATATATATATATATATATATATATATATATATATATATATATATATATATATATATATATATATATATATATATATATATATATATCTATAATAAATATATATATATATATATATAGGTATATATATTTATATATACAATATCGGATATAAGTATTGTAACAAATTGAAAAATTCTTAAAATTGGAAATAATAGAAAGTGTTCATGGTGCTTTATACTTTTAGAGTCCTTGATAGACTAGGCTGTGACAATAAAATGAAAACGTTTTTGAAGCAGAATTTAAAGCAGTATGTTCAGGATATAATTCTGAGAGTAATTTGTTAAAAAATAATGGCGACAAAAATATTGCAACATTTCTTATTAAGGTCAACTAATTAAATAAACAAAGAACGAACAATATTATAAAACACTCTAAAATAACAATAATAATATTTAATATTATTCACGAGTTTAATAACCAATAACATACCCATGGTTGGCTATAACTTTGGCATATCTTCTGGGCATGGAGTTGATTAAATTTTCTAAGATATGAAGTGGCAGGTTTCTCCAAACTTCTGATATTTTATTCATCAGTGCTTGTTTGTTAGGAAACAATTCTGTTCGTATTCGTCGTTCTACTTCTTCCCATAGGTTTTCTATCGGGTTCATGTTCGGGGATTGCGCAGGCCACTCTTAAACTCTAATATTGTTCTGCCTGAACCACTCTTGCACATGATTGGAGGTGTGTTTGGGATCATTGTCGTAAGGATGTGAAAAATGAACCGTAGGGGCATTTCCCATTCTGCGAAAGGAAGCATCACGTTTTCCATAATGTTTCTGTACATAAACCTGTCCATTATCCCATCGATAAAGTGTAAAGGACCAACCCCCCCAGATGAAAAGCAAGCCCACAAAACACCACTACCCTTGCCATGTAGGCGTTACATACTTGGGATTGAAACGCTGGTTTACAGGCCTTCTAACTCGTCTCATGCCATTTGAATTAAAAATATTATAGCGTGTCTCATCACTAAAAAGAACCTTTCTCCATTCAGCAGCAGTCGATATGCCTTCGTGCGAATGCAAGCCGAGCAGCTTTATTTCTAGCAGAAATTAAGGGTTTTTTTGCTGGTCTCTTACTGTATAACCGTGCTTGTACTAACCTCCTTTAGTTTCGGCAAGAAATATTTACATGAGGTATTTCGGCTGTGATCTGAGGACCTGACTTCCACGGATCGTTTTCAGAAATACGTTTTATCAACCTGTCTGCGCGTACATTTGTTTTTCTTGGTCTACCTGACTTGGGAATAGAATCCAAATAATGTCTTTCATTAAAATATGAAATTATCCGTGAAACTGTACTGGCAATTAACGAAAACCTTCGAGCAATAGTAGCTTGTTTTTCTCCATCTTGGAAAGCTCTTAGAACTCGTGATCTTAAATCTTTGGACACAACAGTTCCTTTTCCCATTTCCTTTTCTGAACTGGCGTCAACAAATTCTACGTTGCAGACTAAGATTTACTCCCAAAACTACTACAAAAATACAATAAAATATGTTTGTTGCAATACTTTTGATGCTTAAAAAACAGCAAACCACTTAACTTTAAATTATTAAATAGTAATTCCCAATGGAATAGTGCTTTGTTATGTCAGATATGATCACCGCCAACTCGAAAAATAATATGTTGTGATGTTTACATCAGGTGCCCGTGTGTTCCCTATATACCATGCAAATTTTTGATTTTTTAATTTGTTGCAATACTTATGTCCGATAGTATATATATATATATGAAAAGCATTAAAATTATATATATAGTATATATATATATATATATATATATATATATATATATATATATATATACTCCGCCAAGAAAGTATCGCATCACTCGAAAAAACGGAAATATTTTTATTTTATCTTCAAACATCGACTGGTATTTCTTGATCTAAAAGATTAAAATTCCATTAACGCAAGTAAAAAAGGTACGCTTTGTGTTCAAAAAAGGCATATAAACATCTTTATCTACATTCATTGCATTTAGTGTCTTGTAAGTCGATATTTTGTTTCGTTCAAAACTACGCTATTTATTTTGTCTAAGTGAATTTTGAGAATCCTATTGAATATGGAAGGTCGTGCGAACGTAAACTTAAATTTGCCAAGAGATCTAGTGGTTAGAATTATTTCTTTAGTTGAGGATGGGCGGAGTCAGCGATATGTCGCTGCCTTAGTTGGAGTCAACCAGTCGACAGTATCTCGAGTTGTTGCTAGGTACCATGAAACAGGAGGGTATGAGAGACGACCAGTACCAGGCCGGCCGCAAGCAATTACGCCAGTGGACCGTCGATTTTTGACTCTCCAAGCGCTACGTCGAAGACATGTTACTGCAACACAACTCCAGCAAGAGTTAGTTGCAACTCGAAATGTGCGGGTATCTTCGGAAACTGTTAGAGAAATCTTAAGACAGTCTGGAATAAGAGCTAGAGTGGCTGCCACTGCCCCTCGTCTCACCAGGGACCACCGTGTGGCACGATTAGAATTTGCAAGGGAACATGTTGAGTGGAACATTGATGACTGGGGCAACGTACTCTTTACAGATGAGTCAAGATTTTGCTTATACACATCAGATCGCCGAATACCTGTGTATAGACGAGATGGGGAGCGCTACGCCCAATTTAACATAAGACCTTCAACCAATTTCGGTGGAGGGTCCATTATGCTTTGGGGAGGAATATCTTTGAGGGGTCACACAGAATTGGTACTGCTTGACGGGGGTTCCATCACTGCTGATAGGTATATAAGAGACATTTTGGAGCCACATGTTGTCCCTTATATGCCATTTATCGGTGACAATGCTATCCTAATGCATGATAATGCACGTCCCCATGTAGCTAGGATAGTTACTGAATACCTTCAGGAGGTAAATATCAGAGTTTTGGACTGGCCCGCGTGCAGTCCAGACTTAAACCCAATTGAACATGTTTGGGACTATCTGTACAGAAGGGTTAGAGCTGGAAACATCCCTGCAACCGATCTCCAACATCTCCAACAACTCTTAACTGCAGAATGGGAGAATCTGGACCACGGGTATTTGGAGGCCTTGATTGGGAGCATGCCAGAACGTTGTCGGGATGTTATAAGAGCCAGAGGAGGCAATACAAGATTCTAAAATGATATTTTGTTATGTTAAATGGTTTTTTCTTTCGTAATGTTAAATTTCGAATTTTCCTTAATTTACATTTAGTTCAGAAATCTAAAAATTAGAAGTTGTTTTATGTTCTTTATTACATTTTTTCACAAAAATAGATTGAAATATTTCTAAAGAATGGATATCTACCGAAAAAAAAAATTAGTTTCTTTTTAATGTTAAGAAATTGTAGTGATGCGATACTTTCTTGGCGGAGTATATATATATATATATATATATATATATATATATATATATATATATATATATATATATATAAGTAGAAAATATATAACGCGGTAAGAACTAGTATATAGTAGAAAATGGATTCTTTGGGATGACCGCTAAAGCAATGGAATTTGGCTAACCATAGACACGTGTTTCTGACTTAAGTTCTTCATCAGTACAGTCAACCAGTTGAAAGACGAGTACAACTAGTGCCAAAATTAATACACAAAACAATACCAGAGTCACCAACAGGAGCAAAACCGACATTTGTGATTACCAAGAGAACATCCGAAATCTTCGCCGGACTTGATACTCTATTTACCACGGACCAGCATATATATATAAATTTTTTTGTTTTAAAAAATAGTACTAAAAAGTTATTTTATGATAAGAAAATCTCGACAGTTTTTATTTTAAACGTAATTTTTCCTTGTTACGCTGACAATCAAGTCTTAATCAGCAAAATAAAACCAATGCTTATAGCTCCAACATTTTTTATGCAATTCCAAAAATCTGACAGCTGACATTTAGAGTATTTGAAGCGTTATGGAAATTCGGCACACTTTAACAGCTTTGTAAATACTACTTTAGTATGTAAATTTCATATTTACAGTATTCAAAATGGTGGATGGGCGCCATGCTGCAAAGAAAAATGAAGGTCATGCGATTCATCATTGAGAGATCTTATCAAGCAGAACATTGTGTAAAAATTTTAGAACGTCACACGCATTCTCAAAGAAATGGCGGCGTGTCAAGCTTTAGCATATAGAAATTTAAAAAAAAATAAAAGCAAGCAAGGCTTAATTTTCTACTGGAAATTTTGAACTTTGGGGACATCAATACTGTGACACTCAGCAGATATTCTATGCTCTAATTCCAAAATAGAGAGTAGCTGGATTCTGGATTACGTAGGGATAAAAAGATGTCAAAGGGTGTTAAGTCGGGCAACGTAGCTGGCCATTCGGTTGGACTTCGACGACCAATCCAACGATCGGGGTAAGCAGTGTCAATGTATTGCCTGAGGATTCTCTTCCAGTATTTCAAAAATGAGAAGCTGAACTGTATTTACCAGCATGTTTAAATGCATATCTTCTTTCAAATTTTCAACTAAGAAAAGGGCCAAATTGTCGCACTCGTCAAATTGACTTCAACCAAGTTGTTTTAAACCTGTTAAAATTATATTTGAATAAAACATTTTAGGGGTCTTTATATTTTTAAATTCTACATATTTTAAAAACCTTTCTTTTCTAAATGAAATATCGTAAAGTGATTTCGATAACGAATTTTCCTAAAACATTTCGGTAAACCCGTCACTGCCTAAGCATGATTAATTTCCCACAATTCCGCTAAAATTCCGCTTGAATAATGCTTCGGTAATGTCAACTATAAATTACATCAGTACGTTTGTTAATTGTGTATTATTTCCTGAAGTAGGAGCGTGTGACGTAGAGCCTAATTTGGACTGAATTATGAGAGCAATTGTGAAATTAGATATGAGCACAGTATACCTGAGCCTTGCTGCAGCCACGGCTCATCCAAACTGCACTAGAAATGGATGAGTTGTATAATGTGTCTAATATAACAAAAGTGGTATTTAAAATTGAATGGAAAATTATACTTAATTACCTTCAAATTTTAATCTGAGGTCTTTAGTTCTGGGTACACTGTGAAGGTACTCGAGGAACACTGAAAAATATCTACTTATTGGAGGTTTCGGGGGACGGTCTGCCCCGTCTTCAGCATGCTAAAAAATAAAAAACTAAGGGCAGTATATACCTTATTTTTTATATCAGAAATTAAACCGAAATGGCAAATCTCTGACAGAATGTCAATTTAATTAATTAAAAATAACACCTTTAGATCGACATTGACATTCTGTCAGAGATTTGCCATTCCGGTTAAGTTTCTGATATAAAAAAATAAGATATACAGGGTGTTAATAAATAAGTGCGAAAAACTTCAAAAGGTGATTCTTAGATTCGCTATAAGAAAGAAAACTTCATATGAACATTCCTAACCTCATAACTTTTCAGATACGGGGTGGTAAAGTTTAAAGCAAAAAAATTTTTTTTATAATTTTTGTGAAACCACTTTTTGATCTACACCGATTTTCTTTATTACTACCACTGGCGTTCGTGCGGGATATTTACTGAATATTTTTTAATGAAAACATGGTGCGTCACTGCTTTATCTGAAATCATTTTTAAATTCCCCATTTATTTCCGAGTAAATTTAGTTTCTTCACTTTTTCTCCTCCGACCATCTGTTTGTATAGTAATATCAAAAATATCGATAATTCAATAACTCTTTTTATTTATCAGCGTGTATTAATTTATTTGAATTAGTTTAAATTACATGTTTTCGAAATAATTTTTCACTGTAGTAGAGTAGTGTCACCTTTCAATCGTATGTCAGTTAAATATTGTCATCTTATTTAAAATACGTGGTATTTTTTTGTGCAACTTCAATCCATTTCGTCAAGATTTCATTTCATAAAATGGTTACTTATTCCAATGCAGAAATGACCGACATGCATTTCATTTAGGGTCTTGCTAATGGCAATTCATTACAGGCATCCAGATGCTGAAATGTCTCCTCAAAAGATGGCATCTCATTATACATTGTTTGTACGCCTTCATAAGCGTCTACAGGGAACTGGAACCTTTGAAAAAAAGAAGAAAGATTGTGGTCGTCAATACGATATTAGAACTCCAGCATTTTAAGAAGCAGTACTGAATTTAATTGATGAACAGAACATCAGCGCTAGAAAAATTGCTTCGCAGTTAAATGTCAATCATGTGACTGTATAGGCTATTTTGAAGGATCAATTATTATATCCATATCACGTACAAAAAGTTCAGGCTCTATTACCACATGATTTTGCTAGACATCTCGAATTTTTTCGATGAATTTTGGAAATGATTCAGCAAAATCTTGAATTTTTGGTGCAGATCTTGTTTACAGACGATGCTAACTTTTCTAGAGAGGTGATCAGTACCTACCACAATTACCATATATGGGCAGAAGAAAATCCACATGCCTTAACTGAAGCTCATCACCAATAACAGTTTTCTCTGAATCTTAGGAGAACAATTAATTGGCTCACATTTTTTACCACAGAGATTAAATGGAGAAACATACACACTCATTTTATTCGAGAGGTACTTTTTCGACGATATACCTCCTAATCCAGAAGAACTATGTGATTTATGCATGATGGGGCTCCTGCCCATTTCAGTTTATTAGCACGCCGTTGTTTAGGCCAACATTTTTGCCACCTCGATCACCAGATATGAATCCATTAGATTTTTACCACGTGAGGTCATTTAAAAACTTTGGTGTACAAGACTCCAGTGCAAGATATGACCTGAGAAACCGCATCATTGATTCATGTGCAGTAATTCAGAATTTCCCAGGAATTGTTTATCGAATACATAGAAAAATGCGCAAGCATATAGACTTTCAGAGGGTAGTCACATTCAACATTTGTTATGATTTTAGATTAATTAGGTTTCGTTGTTCTAAATACATTATGTATATGATATGTACTCTTTTTTTATTTTTTTTAAATTCTGAATTCTATACATGTACATATGTGTATGTATTTGTCAGGAGTGGTACAGTCAAGCACTCCGAAGCGAAATCCGAACGTCGGACGAGAAAAAGTGAAGAGATCAAATTTAATCAGAAATGAATGAGGATTCTAAAAATTAAAATAGAGCAGTGGCGTACCATATTTTTATTAAAAAATGTTTAGTTAAAATCCCGCATGAATGCCACTGGTAGTAACAAAGAAAATTGGTGTACATTAAGAAAATACATCTTGATGCATAGAAGTTGCATACCAAGTTTCACCAAAATATGTAGAATGGTTTCACAAAAATTATAAAAAAACAATTTTTTAGCTTAATACTTTAAACCCAGGAATTTTTTCGCACTTATATATTAATTTCAGCTTGCTGAAAATGGCTGTAGACACCCCCGAAACATCCATAAAAGTAGATATTTTTTAGTGTGGTTCTTACGATACCTTCACAGTGGAATGAGATTTAATGACCACAGATTAAAATTTGAAGGTAATTTAGTATATTTTTTTATTGATTTGCTACATTTTGTGTCGTAAAATCCAAAAATAATTAATAAATGAAAAATACAATTTCCTCAATTTCTTAATTTAAGATGCAATTACTGTTTGTGTAACTCTGTTTTATTTTGCTTTTGTTCATTAATTTCAAAACAAATCAATTAATAATTAATTTTAAATCTTTTCGATATTATTTTGTTTCGTATTCAAATACACAATCGCAACCCTGTGATTCGTCAAGAATACGGAAGAAACTTCCTGGCTCACGCAGCGCAGGTCAAGATACATTTTAAAAATCAGTACTGCACTAACCACATGTGACAACGGAACTCGTTCATTTCGTCGGCCGACGCGTATTTTCGGATCGGTTTCCCGAGAAAATTGGAAAATTGGCAAGATTGATGTAGTGTGATGGTCTTCTAGGGCGAACTGAGTAACCCAGCCACTGAAACTATTCGGTTCTACTGTGATAGGTAAGCGATTGTGTTTCCTTTCATCAATTAATTAATTTTGCTAATTATCAACGTTTTATTGTTTTAAAAGTTACCCAATACAGTCCGCCATATATCGAATTTTCATATTTCCTACATCATTTTGGGCCTTCTTCACCGGATGGAGATCAAATTGAATATTTAATAACTTAAATTGCTTTAAAACAAGATTCGTTGGTAGCCATTTTCTTAATTCCGATCTTATTTTTAATTGCGCACGCTTGGATATCTAACCTGTCGTCTTTCGTCAAACCGGCGAGCTACATTCGTTCCGTTCCACATCGATTCGCCGTCGCGACGTCACTCTGACGCCCGGCGCCAGTCTATTGTTATTTTTTTAATCTCGCAGTACCACATTTAATAAATAAGTATTTTCATACATTTAAATTCAGAAATAACTTATTCTCGTTCTTCTTTAAATATAAACAAAATACTCATATGTGCATATTTTGCGAACTTTAATTATTTCAATAAATAATACAATTTATTTATTCTACTTTGCCATCATATAATATTTATGTGGCAAGTACCATTCGCCTAACTTTGCACTATTGATATTTGTTTTGCGGCATCACAACTTCTGATATTTTTTATTTTGTTTGTATTATATCACAAATAAAATAGCATACAATTTTGTGTAGGTATAATTGTTGTCTTATATATTGACCATCAGCAGGCATATGTTAAAATAACAGCATTTATTGAAATAGTAAATAAAATATATTTTGATATTTTTTAACGCTTTTCTGATTTTTTATTTTTTTCTTGTTCTACTGAACATCTTTCAAAATGTCAGATAAATTAACAAAAGCTAATTTAAAACGAACCATCGCACTCAAGCGGTTGGAAGAGGCACACGAAATTGGGCTGCAAGCCGTTTCTGATGACTCCTTAAAATCTAATTTTTTAGTCAGAGCAGATTCTGTTGACAGCACTTTTAATGAATTTCAATCAGCTCATAATACTGTCATATCTTTAATTGACGACAATGATTTCGCAAAATATGATGAAATGAGGCGTGCTGCAGACAAAGCTTATTATGGCATAAAATCTTTAAAACATGATTTTCTCTTAAGTAGTCAAGCATCTCTATCTGCTAATACCTCAGCTAATTCCACTTTCGCTGCTCCCACAAAAATAAAGCTTCCCAAGCTCAATTTGCCTATTTTTGATGGCAATTATAAAAATTGGCCTAGTTTTTTTGACTTATATAACAGTCTTATTCATGATAATACTGACTTATCGAACATTGAAAAATTTCAATACTTGCTGACGTCATTAGACAAGGAACCCTTAAGTTTAGTTAAGGGCATCCCCCTTACAGAACTTAACTATTCTGTAGCCTACGATATGCTGATAAAACGTTATCAAAATAAACGTATTCTAGCTACACAATATTATAATGAGCTTTTTCATGCTCCGTCTGTTCAAAAAGCTTCCGCAAAGGAACTTAGACAAATTTTAAATATTTTTTCTGAGAACATAGCTGCTTTTAGAGCCTTAAATTTCCCAGTCGAACATTGGTGTTTTTTATTGTTTAATCTGTTGATAAATAAATTGGATTCAAAAACTAGAACTGACTTTGAGCTCGAACATGGTTTTAATCAAACCCTGCCGACCTTTAGGCAATTAATTTCATTTTTGGAAAAACAGTGTTTAGCCTTGGAGTCGGTTAATTATTCTTTGAAAAGTGCGGAAATCCCAAAAGGTAATAAAAAATCGTTTCTCAATTTAATGCTTGACCCCGATGTTGATAATAGGAGTAACAAAAAATGTTTTTTATGCTCGACTTCTCACGCATTATATAAGTGCCCTGCTTTTTTGGCGAAATCGCCGCATGACAGGTTTTCATTTGTCAAACAGCACAAATTATGCGTCAACTGTTTAGTATCTCCTCATTCTCTTAAAAATTGCGGGTCTTCTCACAAATGCAGGGTGTGCAAATCGCCACACCATACCACTTTGCACTTTGGTAAAACGTCTTCTACAATACCTTCAGTCCAAGGACAGCCCTCTCATAGGGATACTTTTCAAGGAACTTCTATGCCCCACATTTCTAGTTCTGACCCCATTATTAATTCTACCGAGCCAATTACTAATACTCATTGTATTGCGAACCATTTTTCTGCCTCTCAACAAACTATTCTTTTGTCTACGTGTGAAGTAGACATCAAAGATATTCGAGGTAATTTTCAGAAAATTCGGATACTTCTGGATACCGGGTCCATGGCAAATTTTATTTCTGAGTCTTGCGTACGCCGACTTGGTCTTAAACGTAAAAGTTTTTCTGTCCCCGTTGAAGGTTTAAATGGAATGTCTACTTGCACTAAAAATGGTTCTACACAGTGTATAATAAAACCTCATGGTGAACCAAATCCCTTACTTTCGTGTGAAGCTATTATCATACCAAAGGTTTGTTCTAACCAGCCTAAGATTCATATTAATCCTGATCAACTTGAACACATTAAATACTTGACGCTTGCTGATAATAATTTTCACACGCCGGGTCCTATCGACATGCTTATTGGTGCTGAACTCGTACCTCTTGTATTAAGATCTGGTCGTATTATTGGGAGTCCTGATCAGCCTGTTGCTTTGGAGACCATCTTTGGTTATGTGTTGCAGGGAAAAACCAATGTTTCTTGCGAAGCTTCAACCTCTCTTTTGAGTTGCTACATCTCAGTAGAGGATAATATTGATATTGTATTACGTAAATTTTGGGAAATTGAGCATCTTCCTAAACAATCGTTTTTCTCCCCTGAAGAAAAACAATGTGAGGAAATTTATAAAACTCTGACGTTTAGGGATACTTCGGGACGATTTTCGGTACCATTACCATTTCGTCAATCAAAGCCTAAATTTATTGACACTTACTCTCAAGCTTATCGCCGCTTCGGCATGCTTGAAAATCGTTTTTGCAAAAACCCCGACTTGCATACAAAATATGTAAAGTTTATGCAAGATTACTTAGATAAAGGTCATATGTCTTTGGTTCCCCAAGACGATTATAGATCTTTATCGGGTTACTATATCGCCCACCATGCTGTCTTCAAACAAGAGGCATTTGACTCTAAAATTAGAGTTGTATTCGACGCAAGCTTGCGTGACATTAACGGTGTTAGTCTTAATGACACTCTTCTTGTAGGTCCTAAATTACAACAGGATATTTCTACGCTTCTTTTAAAATTTCGATTTTTCGCCTACGTCTTTGTTTGTGACATAAAGCAAATGTACAGACAAATTTCTGTTCATCCTGAGTTTTGGACCTATCAACGAATTTTATGGCGTTTCAAACCGAGCGATCCTCTTCAGGAATATTTCTTACGTACTGTGGTTTATGGAATTAATTCTTCCCCATACTTGGCCTTAAGGACTTTAAAAGAACTTGCGGCGCAGGAAGAAGCTTCTTTCCCTAAGGCTGCTCAGGCTATTCGCAGTCAATTCTATATTGATGATGGACTACTAGGAAGTGATTGTTTGGAGTCAGCTTTGGCACTTCAATCTGACGTCATTGAGGTTATGAAAAGGGGAGGTTTCGAAATGAGCAAATGGGCAAGTAATCACCCTTCTCTCTTGGCTTCTATTCCATCTTCTGATGTTCAAAGTTCTTGTACTTTTGATAAGGAGGAACCATCATTTATTAAGGTACTTGGTCTCAAATGGAATACTAATTCAGATGCTTTTTCATATACTTACACCCCTGTCGACCGTCCTTGTACAAAAAGAAATATGTTATCGGAGATTAGTCGAATCTTCGATCCCCTTGGATTTATTGCTCCTTGCCTTCTACTTGCCAAACTTCTTTTGCAGCGTTTATGGGAATCTAAAGTTTCCTGGGATGAACCCCCGTCTAAGGCTATTTCAGATATTTGGGATACCTTTAAAGCCGAAATGCCTCAACTTGGTATTATAAAAATTCCTCGGTACGTCGGGTCTACGTTAATATCTCGAATTGAATTACACGGTTTTGGCGATGCGTCACAAAACGGATATGCCGCTGTTTGCTATTTTCGTGTGGAGGAAACATCTGGAACAGTAAAAACCTTCCCTGTTTGCTCGAAATGTCGAGTAGCGCCATTAAAAACTCAGTCTATTGCTAGGCTAGAACTCATGGCCGCCATTTTGTTAGTTGATCTAGCTATTTTCATTAAGGAAAGTTTTGCTGATCTTATTACTTTTGACGATCTATACTTGTGGTCAGATTCTATGGTCACACTTACTTGGTTGTCTTCTTCCCCGCACAAGTGGAAAACCTTTGTAGCTAATAGGGTTAACCATATTCAAGAGCTCATACCCGTTTCTTCTTGGCATTTCGTCCCATCAGCGTTGAATCCTGCTGATTGTGCCAGTCGCGGTCTTACCCCTGCGCAACTTTTAGATACAAAAATATGGTGGTCTGGTCCCGAGTTTCTTTCACAAGCAAAGGATTTCTGGCCAACACAACCTAATTTTTTCCCCAACCGATCCTGACGTATCTAAGGAAGAAAACACTGTGGTTTTATCCAACATTATTTCTTCCCAAATTTTATTCTTCTTTTTGTTAGAGAAATTTTCTAGTTGGCTGAAAATTCTAAGGATAGTTGCTTATATTCTTCGTTTTATTTCAAATATAAAATTAAAGTCAAACCTTCACGGTATTTTAAGTTCTCGTGAAATTGGCTCTTCACTTAAAGTTATCGTAAAGCACGTCCAACAAGAGACGTTTTCAGATATTATTTTAAAAATAAAGCAAAATTCCTTGCTACCTAAACATTTTAGAAAACTTGCTCCTTTTTTTATCGACGCTGATGGTTTACTAAGAGTTGGTGGTAGACTCAGAAAATCTCAATTTTCATATGATGTCAAACATCCAATTTTACTGCCTAAGTCCCATAGGCTTACTGAGTTAATAATTGAATTTACTCATAACACATATCTGCATCCTGGGCTTAAAACGATGCAATATTTATTACTTCAACAATTTTGGATCCTTTCGCCTCGGAGTGCCAGCTATAAATGCCTTTCAAAGTGCATTAAATGTTTCCGATGTAAACCCAAGTCATACAATCCCTTTATGTCGATTTGCCTGCTCTCCAGGGTTTCTGAAATCAAAGCATTTTCTTCTGTCTGTGTGGTTTTACTTGGTCCCTTTTCTCTTTTAATGACTAAACATAGGGGTGCTAAAACTTATAAGGGTTACGTCTGTGTATTTGTTTGTACAACTACTAGGCAATACACCTAGAGCCACTTCCGATCTCAGCGCCGAATCTTTTTGGCTGCGTTCAGGCGCTTCGTTGCCAGACGAGGCAATTGCATAACTTTAACAAGTGATCAAGGCACAAACTTTAAAAAAGGAGCCTATAATATGCTTCTTGATTTGGCGCAAAAGGCTGCTCAAGCCCTATCTATCACTTGGAATTTTAACCCCCCTGGTGCTCCAAGCTTTAATGGACTTGCCGAAGCGAGATTGTCCGTCATTTAAAAGTCATTTTTACCGTGTTTTAGGAACCCAAAGCTTTTTTCTTTCGAAGAGTTTTATACTATTTTAACGCAAATAGAAGCGGTACTAAATTCAAGGCCACTATGTGCTATGAGCGAAGATCCAAACGACCTTCAGCCTTTGACCCCTGGTCATTTTTAGTTCTCGAGCCTTTAAACAGCTCTATTCCAGACCTGATCTCAATCATTTAAACTGTGAACCGGTTAAATCGTTGGCAATTAATTCAGCGAATCCAGGTGATTTCTGGAAACGGTGGTCCACCGAATATATTCATTCCCTTCAGGAAAGATCCAAATGGACAGTGCCGTCGCCTCCAGTTAATCAAGGCGCTCTTGTTCTCATTAAAAATGAACAAACCACTCTCTTCACTGGGAGTTAGGTAGGGTAATTAAATGCACCCTGGACAAGACAATGTAGCTCGCGTGGTAACACTGAAGACGGCTCGCGGAACTTTACACAGGCCCGTTCTCAAGATATGCCCGTTACCAGGCAACTAATTTTTTTATTTTTTTTTTCTTCTTTAATATTATTTACTTTTGAAATTAAGTTTAATTTTTTTTTCTTATTCTAAGTTTAAAAACATTCGTTTTGGTGGGGTGAATGTTTGTGTAACTCTGTTTATTTTTGCTTTTGTTCATTAATTTCAAAAACAAATCAATTAATAATTAATTTTAAATCTTTTCGATATTATTTTATTTCGTATTCAAATACACAATCGCAACCCTGTGATTCCGTCAAGAATACGGAAGAAACTTCCTGGCTCACCCGGCGCAGGTCAAGATACATTTTAAAAATCAGTACTGCACTAACCACATGTGACAACGGAACTCGTTCATTTCGTCGGCCGACGCGTATTTTCAGATCGGTTTCCCGAGAAAATTGGAGAGAATTAGCAGATTGATGTAGTGTGATGGTCTTCTAGGGCGAACTGAGTAACCCATCCCCTAATGTTAAGAGCTATACTGTGATAGGTAAGCGATTGTGTTTCCTTTCATCAATTAATTAATTTTGCTAATTATCAACGTTTTATTGTTTAAAAGTTACCCAATACTGTCCGCCATATCAATTTTCATATTTCCTACATCAATTACTGATTTGGTATTAATACGTAAATTTAGA